>JADLSH010000273.1:0-600000 GCA_016169945.1 Trachythela sp. YZ-2020 | reverse complement strand
TCACATGCCTACTTCCACCAGTTAACATAGAATGGCACAAAGGTCACGAAGAACTTAAAGGCAACGGGCTTAAATACGCTATAAACGGATACGTGTGCACAAAACCTTTGTTATAATTATACTTTTCTTTTGAAGGCGCTGTTTCAAGTGATCAACTTGCCAACATGTCCAGCTTGTCAGAGAGCAGCAACCCCAGACGGGCTTCGTTAAAGAACCTGAACGTCGAGGACAAGAAGAGAGTCGCGAATTTAATCAAAGAGCTCGCAAAGACAGGCGAGGAGAGAGAACTAGCCCTTGAACGACTTCAGGAAGAACGGGTGTCCTTTGACGAACGACTTGGCGCTGTACAAGATGAGCAAACAGCGCTGAGACAAGAAAGAGAGGCGCTGAAACAGAGATTAGAGAAAAGTGAAAAGCTTTTGAAGAAATATGAAAGTGAACTGAAGGATGTTAAGACTGAGAAAGAAGAACAGGAAAAGATTTTAAAGAAGAAGTTTCAAGCACAACCACAAAGTACGCAAACATCACCTTCGATTCAAACGTTGAGCACAGATAGTACAATCAAGTCTCGGGTGGATGGCATCCAACCACGTGGAATCAAGAAAACGTTCAGTACCCAAGTATATGCTGGTGATAGTGAAAGTAATGATAGGACTAGCCGTGATGGTCGGATGCGGTGGGGTAATCCGCAAGTACCAGTCTATTCTAATAGTCTATTTGATGTGAAAGTTAGCAATGTTGAACATGAACAGAACAGCGAGTCACAAAGTGTAAATGAAGATTATCAACGGTCCAATGTGGTTGAGAGTGGCAGCTTGCACGAGTTATATTTGAGGGAGTATTCATTACAACTGCGCTTACAAGAACAGCAGATCGAGATACAACGACAGCAAGTTCAGTTGCAGCAACAGTTGCAGTTACTGCAACAACAACAGCAGCAACAACAGCAGGGTGTAGCACAACAACGCCAAGAACAACACAACCAACAACAACACAACCAACAACAACACCCCCATCAGCAGCAACAACAGCAACAGGAGCTAGCACCAAAACATCAAGAAAACAGGGAGCAACAATACCCCAATCAGCAGCAACAGCAAGAACAACAACATCGTTATCATCAACAACAACGCCAACGGAAAATCTCCAACAAAAGTCATAAACAGCAAACTAACCAGCACTCGCAGAATGTTGATCAAAAACATCAACAACAACCACCATTGAATCAGCAGCAACCATATGACCAACCGTCGAAATGGCATCAACAAGAACCACAATATCTTAGTGCACAGAACAATGAAACCATGTCCAAACATTCTCCAACACAACAAACTAATTTGCTACAGAAGCGAACACCGGAACCAAGAGGCCAGCATATTGAGCCAAAACACGAAGCCGATACTATACCACATGAACACTCAGATCTCTTGCCACGACAACGACATAAACACGATCACCATACACACGTGGTGAAAAATTCACGACACGAGAATGAAGCTGTACTTTACGAACAATATGGTGAACCACGATCTAAGGACAGATCATACACACGACAGAGAAGCGGTGGTCCATCTTCGCACAATCATTATCATCACTCGCGGAATGATGGTGAGAATACTTCATCTGTTGGAGAATACCATACCAGCAGAAATAAAGCTCAACACTGCACAGATTCTACTCATTACCGTTCTGAACAACATCACATGACCAAGACGAAATCACCTAGAAAACATAATAGAACAAACGATGTCAAACAGGTTGACGTTAATAATAACGAGTATTTTCAACCAAGATCTCATAGTCCAAAACAACAGAAGAATCATTATGATGTAAACGGTAATTTGGTTCAGGATCATTATCCGCAATCTGAGTATTTATCTGAGCCGTACAGCGAGACTGATGATCAAACTGACGTGAAGCATCACTATAGTTCAGAGAGACCTTGCCATTGTGGGTACTACCATAAGCATACCAGACAAGAGCACCTAACCTCAGAATATGATCATCCTATATCAAAGCACAGCCATTCCAAAGGCATACCACAGCATGGTATCGACCAGAAGTCACCACAAAGTATCGCTCAAAACCCACACCTGGAAGCCGAACCTCACCCTACCCAGACATACCACCATCCAAAAAGGCACCAACTTTCACCAAACAGAACGAAGGGTTACCATCAAAAGTTAATGCATGACCCTAACCATGCACCAGTACCACCATTGGGTCACCACCACGAAGCTCAATATCGCCATTACCGCGGTACACGTGAGGAACATTCGTCACAAGGTAATGACCATTACGAGCATGTACCACACTATGTAACTCACAAGCATCAACATGCGAATGAACCAGCATTTGATGCTGTCATTTACCAAGCTTCACAGGAAACCAGCAGTAGTCATGAACCAACAGAACACAGAGTTTATGTGCGTCATCAATCAGGTTCCCCAACAAATGTCCAGCTACCACCTTCAACAAATACCCAGTTACCACAAGTTGGGATAACAGAATACGATCATCTACCTTCGGACGGACTTCAGAAACCAAGAACACAGATGAATCAGGATAAATCACAAGACTTATTGGATGATTATATTTACAACCATCAAACTGCTGGTCAATACAACGCCAAATTTAATGCGGATTATCCCAAAGACAAAAGCAAAAATAATTCGACCAAGAGAAAGATATCTAGACTAAGGGAAGCAGATACTATTCAGGAAAGCGAACGTGGTTATCCTCCAACAACTTACACCGCTAGCCAGCAACTCCAATACGAAGGCAAGTATATAACTTTGTTCTTTGTTGGTACGCATAAATATTATAGTCATTTGCTTTTCTCGTTTTTTTTTGCCACAGCGAAAACCGTATTCCTTAACTTTGTCATTTAATGTAGATGAGAACCCTGGTTATTCACTGTACAAACCAAATATTCAAGAGACAACCTGGAAACAATCGGAACATCCTGGAAGATCACCAGGCCACAACCATGGGCAGTATTCTCGCCCAAGAAGCAAGAGCTATCCCGATTCTTTGGTGGAGATTGTGGAAGATCTCGAGATAAACGATGGATACGAAGAAAGATATTCTGAAGAGACTGAGGTGTACTCGACTGAAGAACTAGGGTTTGGCAGTGATGAAGAAGAAAGTACTGTACTTGATAATATATTTTTTCTGAAGAGATAGATAGGTCAACTACAGGTAGCTATATTCTATAGGTAGGTTTCGGCAAATTTTATATATAGTGCAACAATAATATGGTGCTACACATGTTACACGTGGTGGCCAACTTCAAAGGTACTGTGTGGAACGAGCATACGACGCTTAATGTTTCGATTACATGTATTTGCCACCAAACACAAGATCAATAGAAATAGTAAACAATTCGGTCACTCCGATAACTGTCTATTCTTTTACAGTTGACCACCATGTGCTGCACTATGCCACTTAGTTACATCTACCTGATTATTCTGCTCCCGCAAGGAATAAATTAGGATTGAAATGCCTGCGTAGGAGGCTAATGTTCAGTATTATTTATTCATTGTAAGCGCGCTCATGAAATATTCATGACGAGTAGGCCTTGAAAACACCTGTTAGTCGGTATAGGCTTGTAAATTTAATTTAACAAAACAGTCTTTTCACAGGAAATCTAAACTTATATACAAACTTAAAACACACCCAGATTAAACTGCTTGTATATACTGTATAACAGAGTATTATAGACTTGTATATTATTTGACACAATCGTGTTCGTTGTATATATTTACATTTTGCTTAGACGCAACGGTGCTTAGACAAAGAACCCACATGGCACATGCTAATTTTTATGCAGTTAGCTAAGAACAAATGTTTTGTAGAGATAAGCGATGTTTCGAATATTAGATTAAAATGTATCTATTTTTACTCAGAAAATACGCGACCTTTGATACTAGGTAAATTAAATTTCATATTTCTATATAGAACAAACTATACTGAATAAAATCAATGACTATACAATGTCTATTGTCACAGTTTAATTTGCCCGAACTTTCGATCAAAGGCGAAGCGCCGACCTGCTTAATTAAATGCGAGACATCATTTTCACGCCGACGCATCTGAGCTGAGACTTCTGGCATATAAAATGGAATAATTAACAAAAATCCTATGAATTATTAGATTGATTTATTATGTATATCCATTCATATTTCGAAAATGTCAAACCAAACACTTTGGTCAAACTGAGGTCCCGTATTTCTGAGACCGGAACGAAATGACAGCGGGACGAAATTGTACAGTAGCATGTAAAAATTTACATGAGACTGGAAATATTCTATATTTGTATTTTCTTTCACGTCGAAAACAATGCATGATTAATTTTGTTACTCTTGTTTTTGCAGTTATGTATTGTCCATTCAACACTCTGACCGAAACGAAATCGTCCCATTCTGACTTCGTTCCGGTCTACTGTACATGGGAGTTAAATTTACACAATTTACGATATATCTATTAAGTCTACTTGTTCGTGTTCCTCCGTTTTCCTCGTTGTTGCGGGGCTTGTGGAGGGACTAGGTACGAAGGCTGCATTCACAAACACTTTATTCACATCTACACTTCCTTTATTTACTTTGGGTGAACAAACAGGACTGTCAGTCTTAGGACTTTCAACCTGCCTCAACGCAGGACTAGAAGGAGATGGCGTTCCAGTGTCGCTAAATTCCCCCCGTGGGGACGAGTTGCTGTTTCGCCGCAGTCTGTTTGTAGCTTTAAACGAAAGCCTACGGAGAAGGCCTTTACTTTCACGCCGCTCGGTTGACTTCGATGGACTTTCTGTTTCCGAATCTGGTGTGTTGAGTCGCCCTAGTGATGTACCACCATCTGAGAACGCACCGCTTAATTCTAGCTCGGATTCGTACAAGCTTTCAGCGTCCGAGCTTAGCTGAGATTCTGTAGATAGTGTTCGACTGTGTTTGCTTTCTCTTGGCTCTCCTGGGCCATTTAGCTCTATAACTCGGTCCTTTGAAGAGGCTACCATGATTTGTGAAATCCATTGTTGTCGATGAAACCCTGAAGAGCATTTTAGCTTGTATAATGAATTCGCTCCGAGCACTAACTTAAAACGAAAATGATAATTTCTACGTTGAAGAAGCTCGCATCTTGTCTCGCTCGATAGTTCGATAGTCTTTATAGCTTCCTCGCCGCTTTCCTCTGAACATTCGTCGGAATACAGCAGAATGCGGTTATCTCGGATGGCAACCCAATACTCGACCCAATTATTCTTCCCTTCTTCTACTTTAAGGTAGCCTGAATAAGAATTGTCACTCGGACACTGGCCATTCAACAATGATTCATGCATTGTAGTTATGTAACAAGCTTTAATCACACAATAAGCTGTCAAACAACTCAAAATTATTCAAATCTTACAAAATTGATGTTTGGATGTGCCGGTCACTATGTATACGATTTGACAACTCTATAAACACATGGATAACCAATCAGACTCGATGTGGTTTTATTTTGTTACTAAAATATTCAGGTAGAAGTAGTCACGGAAACAGTTCAGGCTTGTTCAGGCTATATGCTTCGTTGCATTGTCAAGTGACAGTTTACGTAATATACTGTGTTGATCTCTCCTCGATCAAGCTTATTTAAAACAGTTCCTAATAAAATATTGTATGATAAAATATATTGGATGTGAAGTACACTGCAGTGCACTACAATAAACTACAACGCAGTACAGTACAATGCATCAATATAACACCATGCAACACAGTACAATACAATATAATGTACAGTACAGTACAACCAAAGCTTTGTATTGCAATTGTATTGTCTATATGTATTGACTTTGTGTCACAATATTGTTAAGCCCAAACACAACGTGTATTAACAGTCTTTATTTCACTCGTAAACTGCAATTTTCAATATATATAAAACTTATCATATCTAAGACTAAGGATTAAGGTAAAATGAATAAGAGCCCAGGAAATAAATCGTAAACTGCAATTTTCAATATATATAAAACTGATCATATATAAGACTTAGGATTAAGGTAAAATGAATAAAAGAGCCCAGGAAATAAATTTTAAACAACGCATATAAAAAAGTAAAATTTTTATTAACTTATTCGTATCTATAGTCATATCTAACAATTGTGCTGGTTAATGACGAAACTCGTTCCTCATATTGCTGTATTCTACTGTCTTATTCAAGTTCTTAATATCTCTGTGCTTTGGCTGTTTCTTTGTAATAGTGGTATCGAATCGTCCAGATGTTTTTTCTTCTCGTTGAAACTGTTCGTTTGAAGTTCTGCATGTGCGTGTAAGGCTAGCAAAAATAGTCTCTCATCATTTCTATCTGTTTACTCTTTGCTCACTCCAGGGAACAGCTCCTTTGAACGTCGTGTGCATCCTTGCGAATACAGTAGAACCAAGCCTCGTGGCCACTTTATTGTTGCTATGTCTATGACTTTGTCGAAGCAAAGCGCCAATATGGTCCATTATATTTCGTTAACAGGGTACCCCGTTAAAACGGCGACCTTGTTAGAATCTATTCTTGTTATTGCTGAGCGAGCGTTGCCGATATTGTTAATCGGTTATGTTTCCATGTTTAGATGAGGCATTTGCATCATTTTCAAGTCTTCTCTGTGTGGCTTTCTTTGGCTTAAGGTGCATTCTCTTGCATGAGATTGTGACGTCTAGAACTAACCGGGTTCAACCGTCCCACATTGCGGCTCGCGTCATTGATAAGCATGCACACAATATCGCGTCTAAATAAGGTCATAGCAGACAAGTCTATACCTCTTCACCATACGCCAATGAACGGTGTGTAGAGATGCTTTGGGAACCTTAGTCGATCCAGTCTCGACGAAGACTCTCTTCTCAATTTCACGGCATACTGCATGCCGCCTGCCAGATTGTGCTACGATTTCTACAACTTCGACCTCTTCCGGCAGTTTTGAAAATCTTCTTTTAACGCTCTTTTTAAGATTGAGAGGAAATTTCCATGTTTTACAAGTAGGAAGTTCTCCATCGTTCCATAGTTTTGTGTAGGAATAGTTTGCTCTTTCGTTGCAAAAATCCGTCATTTTTTGTCTTCGTGTAGATCAGATAGGAAAAGGTAGTAATTCACACCACTCCGACTGTTCGACTGACTGCGTGCGTTCAATTGCCAGATATTATATGCTATCGCTTCCGCAAATGCCGTACACCTGTATGCTATTGTCACGTTTAATATTCGACTGTATAAATATTACGCGTTAATTACACGCAATGCTTACAAAAGCTACGTGCGGGGGTTGAATGCAATGCAATAAATACTTATGTTAAACGTATTAATAGAATAATTTATGTCATTGAATCCGATCAAATTTATACCTAGAGTTGATACCAGAAAGAAAGTGATCGCAATGTAACAATGTTATTCACCCAACCTCAAGATTGACTAAAAATAATTTTTATCCAATCCCTCAAATATTCATGCATAGTTACAACTCGCAACGCAGGCTTCACAGGTTCAATTTAACCACAGACTCAATTCATGCAAGAGGGCCTACAATTGGATTTTTCGCAACTACTCCCGAGAAGGTCTAGAATATATAGTTTTCGCTTGAAGGGACATGCCTAAAATTTGGAATATTTACCTATATAAACTGTCCCTAATCGGGCTTGAAGCAGGACTTGTTTTACACCTGCAATATCAGGGATGGATTTACTGGGGGTGCAGGGGGTGTACCTGTTCTTAGCCAAAGAGGGTGCAGGACCCCCTATCAAATGAATTTTGATGACACATTTATGAAACAGAAATACAATATTGGCCCATTGATTGGCGTTTTTGACCATCTAGGCAATCTTATTTTTCAAACATTTTCTGACAAGATGACACCTTGACCCGGTGGGGGGTGCTCAGTGATGATCCACCTTGCCTCGGATGCCGGCCACGCCCTGCTTAATGATCAGCGCCCCCTTAGCGCCCCCTCCCCCTATCAGATCAAGCTGGACCATCCATGATTAGTAGTAAGACTCTTGCTACGTGCGGGGGTTTGCTGTTATGCCTTTAATACTTATAAATATTCATTTTTATAACATTATTTACGTCATGAAACGGACAATAGCGCATGTTTCACACCTGTCTGTATATAAATATAGCCCGTTAATATATGCAATGCTTATCTACGACTTAAAGTAGTTGAGATCTCTTACTACGTGCGGGGGTATATTAAATATTTTTCTAGCATAATTAAATAATTTGTCATGAAATTGCCAATCAGACATTAAGGATGACTTGGTTGCCTGGTGAGATTTCTAAATATTTTTCTAGCATAATTAAATCATTTATGTCATGGAATAGTTATGAATTAAATGACTTGAACTAACTTGGTAATATATGCAATGCCTACCTACGACTCTTAATTACTACGTGCGGGGGTTGCCTGGTTAAAGTCAAATATTTTCCAGCATTTGTAAAAGATTTTCCATCATTTATATAATTAAATAATTTATGTCATGACTAGTTAATCACATCCTCGAACACATCCTAGATGTTTTACTAGGCTTTTTCTAGGTTCTAGTCAGACTTTAACTGAAAAATATAAAGAGAACTTCGAATCCCAACTCCTCTAACCAACCTCGTGAATATTATGCATCGCTATACCTATACACGGAACCTAACGCTCTTCTATTTACTAGGCTTCTTACTATACAAATAGGGTTGCATGCAATGCATTAAATGTGTATTTTAAACATTTTATATTTTATTTAATGTTCCTAGCATAATTTGTGTCATAAGAGTTCCTTTTCCATCACATTTTGAACAGTGTATCGTACGGGACTTTCAACTGGACTTGACTGGCCAATCTTTTCCTACATTCTCGGCGTTGTTATGACGAATGCGTCACAATAAACCCCCATACATGCACATGCAAGAGTTGTATGCAATAAGCCCCCACACATGCACATGTAAGAGTTACATGCAATAAGCCCCCATACATGCACATGTAAGAGTTACATGCAATAAGCCCCCATACCAGAGCCCCCATACATGCACATACAGAGTCCCCATATATGCATGCTATATGCTATATAGCACTTGTGGTGTCGTGGTCACCACGCTTGCCTTTCAAGCTGGGAGACCCGGGTTCAATCCTTGGTCGGACCTCTACTCATGGTCTTAACATAATTGAGGAGAAAGTGCTACCTTTACATTGACATCACACAATGACTTTAGACAAACTGACTTTACACAAACTGCAATTTGCAGTTCCAAAACGACATCAGACGATATTGCAGATTTACATTCACACACATTAAATCCGACAACGTGAATTGTACACGTGCATTAGAAAGTCAATGCGCAAGCAAGTAATGCTAAATCTTTCATTTAAAAAGAAGTTCGTTATTTTTGAAATTTTTCTGTAACACAACTACAGTCTTAATGTATTAACTACATGTTAGTGCTTAAGCATCCGCCATCCATTCCCACAGGGGGAGCGGCTTCTGAAGATTTCAGGCAAGATTGAAGGCTCTTTTGCACTCATCGCAAAACCAACTCGCAAACTCGCTGCGAGTTCTTGCATGTAATTAAAGTAAACTGTCGAGCATTGTGATTGGATGAAAGTTCTCGCAGCGAGCTTGCGATTTGGTTTTTGCGACGAGTGGAAAAGAGCCTTGAGATTGCCTTATCCTAGTTTTGCTGCACCACTTAAAACCTTTTAAAGTATGCTTTGCCTTAATATGAACCTTGAAGTAAACTATATATACATATATAAAGATGGCTATATCTCATTAAGCAAATATGCCTTAATATTCTTCAGCTAGATACAGCTACTGTACTACAAGTTCTACTCAATTGCCAGAAGCACTTGCTCCCTCGACCATTTCTTGTTTCGGCTTTTCGTCGTTCGGAATAGGCGCTTCGCTTAAACCTTAAAATGAGTCAAAACGATGAGTGATGGATGGGAAACAGTATGAAAAGACAATGGAACATCCCGATCAATGGATCGTGACTGGATGGCATATTGCTAGGCAAGGTTTTATGCAAGTGGTCCATTGTTGACTTCATACAGTACCTTGTTCCGTTTTTGTCTCCAAATTTTGTTCCATGCTCTCTGCTTCATCCTCTGCCAGTATTCTGCCGATATCTTCCTTGGTAAGAAGTTTCGAGGCAACTGGCGGAAGGTTGCTAACAGATTCCGTGAATTCTTCCATGTTCTTGCGTACTTCGGCAATACGGTTCTAGGAAAAACAAATGTTAAATCAGGAAATGTCATGAAAAAATTATCAAATCCATATAGTTCTTTAGTTTGGTAACATTATGACACTTTAAACCTGGTCAAGTATAAACTAAACTAAATTTATTGATACTGGCACGATAGCTCTATGAGTTCTAAACTGTTCTCCCTAGAGGTCCTGAAAGGGCCATACCTTATGTTATTACATGTACAGTATAGGAAACCACAGTATCCAGAGAAAACCTGTGGTATTTGGTAGATTCAAACTGGAGGCACTCTTCTCAGATGTGACTGAGGTGAAATTATAATCACACAACTGCATATAATTGTACAAATTGAACATCCGTCACAGAGGTGAACGACACGTGCACTACTACTGCGCCATCGTTAAATTTCATAATACAATACCTGAATAATTGTCTTATGTTCAATAACAAGATCACAAGCAGCGCTGAGAAACATTTCATATTGTGTTCTTTCATGTTCCATCTCAGCTGTTCTCTTCCTTAACCTAAAACACAAGCAAAACGAGTCACACAAAAAATATTGAAACATAAAGACCTGGTCAAACGAGAATGAGAGTTGGCAAGCGAGAGTTTACATGAGAGATTCATCAACTCTCACTGTGCCCTGGTCAAACGAGAATGAGAATTGGCAAGCGAGAGTTAACAGGCGAGAGTTAACAGGCGAGAGTTAACAGGCGAGAGTTAACAGGCGAGAGTTTGCATGAGAGATTCATCAACTCTCACTGTGCCCTGGTCAAACGAGAATGAGAGTTGATGAGAGTTGGCAAGCGAGAGTTTGCATGAGAGTTTCATCAACTCTCACTGTGCCCTGGTCAAACGAGAATGAGAGTTGATGAGAGTTGGCAAGCGAGAGTTTACATGAGAGATTCATCAACTCTCACTGTGCCCTGGTCAAACGAGAATGAGAGTTGATGAGAGTTGCCCTGGTCAAACTGACGAGAATGAGAGTTGGCAAGCGAGTGTTTGCATGAGAGATTCATCAACTGTAATGCCCCGGTCAAACGAGGCATGAGAGTTGATTGGATATTACCGCGAGCACCAGTCAAACGAGGGAAAACTCTCATCAACTCTCAAAAAAAAAATTTGAACCAGCTCATGCAAAGTTGATGAGAGTGCATGAGAGTTGATGAGAGTCGGCGATCAAACGCGAGCGAGAGTTACAACTCTCATGACCAGGCCTTAAGGAACCGATGGAAAACGGGTTTGTTCTCACAAACCTTTCTTTGGCTTCCTCCAGTTGTCTTCGTTTTTCCGAGACTTCAGTTTGATTTTCTAGCCTCAACCTGTCTATTATATTCTGCATTTCTAACACCTCGCCAGAAAGTTTACTCTGTTGTTCATCGTATTGCTAAAATAAATCATTCAGTGACATCCAACGTTATCTCAAACGTGGGGCCAGTGTAGGCATAGTATTCCACAATAAGCTACCGTACTACCTGAAAAAGATTCAAAACCCTTCGAAGTTTTAGACGAAAGTGGCCACTAACTTCCTGACGAAGGGTTTGATCCACGGCAGCTCTTTAGTGCCTTTTTCTTACCTGTTTTTTCCACTGAATTTCCTTCTCTAATGCGGCAATCTTCGCTTCAAATAGCTTAATCTCTTCTTCTTTTTCGGAGATTTGTTCTTGCATCTATTAAAGAGATTGTTTGCATCTATCTATATAGTACTATTGCAACATTGATCGGAAACACCAATACTTCTCCCAGTCATTATCGATGGACATGTTTATGTGCACGTTCGGCCACCCAATTCACTCACATAATAATATATAAGTCTATAGATACTCTTGTTCCATTCTATGAGACAAGTGAAGACTTTATCATAACGGTGGTTATAGAGTAAGCATGTCAGTTATCAGAAAATGTAAATTGGGTGGCAACGGGTATAAACATGTGTCCGCCGATTATGAACAGCATAAGAAGACGAAGATTAATCATACCACGTCGTGTTTTTCCTTAAGGTTGATCAGTTCGGATTCACATCGGCAGGAACATTCAGCAATCTGTTGTTTGAAGCGTAGTAGGCTGGGCTAAAGAATACAATCAGAAATAGAGACTTTATTATAGTATTTTATTATAGTAAACATCACGCAGATGCTGCCATTCTACCTATAGCAATTCTTCATTGCTTAACAAATTTTATAACTTCTTCTACAGAACCGAAAGATTTAAACGCAGTCCGTTAGTATATGCAATAGATAAATACAACGATAGGCTAAAACTGTATTATTATTATTATACCTTTAATTGATTTTTTATATCTAAGGTCATTCTTCCAAGATGGCACCTGAGTTCGTAATCTACACCGGCAGCATTCTCAGCCGTGCTTGGGATCAACTTTAGTTTACGTGCTCTTTCGTTATAGTCTTGACATTGCGCAAGCACCTAGATAGAGAGGAATGACAAAATTGACACGCAGCCGTGCAGTAGATTTGTTACAAGTTAGGTTGCTCTACTTAAGAAGTTGATCCTCTAATTTGCCTAGGATATAAGGCAAAGATAAGCCCTGTTATTATGGAAGACAAGACTTTCTTTCTTCTGGTAGAAATCTCTCGGCGCCCCGCATGCAAGCGAGGTGTTGAAGTAATATATCATACACGAGAAGGAGTTTATTATAGTGATTTGAAACACCGAAAAGTGTGTTGAAAAACAAGGCGCTAGTCGAGCTTTTTAACATACTTTGAGGTGTTTTTAAATCACTATAATAAACGACTTCGAGTGTATGATATAGCTTCTCAAACAAACCAGTATTTAAAGAGAAATTGAACGCGAAAGTCGAGTTAATTTATGGGTGTTTATTACCGTGGTATCAAGACAACGATACGGTGGTGATTTCCTTTGTGTTTTGAGAACTGCATGATATTTACCCATGCATACACCATATACTGGAATCACTCCCATATTATATACCGAACTTGCGGTTAATGCTCAACAACTGGACTCTGTAGCTCAGTTGGTTAGAGCGCTGCACCGGAATCGCACGGAAGCAGGTTCAATTCCTGCCAGAGGGCCTAAGTTGCATTTCTCGCAACTGCTCCTGGCTAGGTCTAAAAAATGTATATAAATTTCCGTTCGAGTATTCCATCTACTAACACCTTCTACTAGTACTCTATACCTGTTCATGTCGTCTAGCATAGGTCATTTCTTTCTCCCAAATTTCTTGATCCAAACTATCTCTTGTTTCTTCAAGTTTTCCTAAAGTCTTTTTGAGTTCCGAGCTCTTCTGTTTCATGCGTTGAACATCAGCTGCGCTCAACTCTTGATTGGCGAGGATTTTCTGAAATTGTAATAATACATTGTACTCGTCTTATTCTAACTATATAGAGACACACTTTCAAATGTTCTCTATAATGTATTATTGTTCGTTGTCCTTAGCAGAGTAGGTAAAACTTGTGTCCAAATGGAGTGAAATGACTTGCTGAAATATTTATTTCTGGATTCCTAGACTGGGAAGCGAACCGCTTACAAGGCCTCTGGTTCCAGTCAAACGAGGATGAGAGTTGATGAGAGTTGATGAGAGTTGACGAGAGTTGATGAGAGTTGATGAGAGTTGATGAGAGTTGATGAGAGTCAATGAGAGTTGATGAGAGTTGATGAGAGTTGATGAGAGTTGATGAGAGTTGACGAGAGTTGGTGAGAGTTGATGAGAGTTGATGAGAGTTGATGAGAGTTGATGAGAGTTGATGAGAGTTGGTGAGAGTTGATGAGAGTTGATGAGAGTTGATGAGAGTTGATGAGAGTGCATGAGAGTTGATGAGAGTTGATGAGAGTTGGTGAGAGTTGATGAGAGTTGATGAGAGTTGATGAGAGTTGATGAGAGTTGATGAGAGTTGATGAGAGTTGATGAGAGTTGATGAGAGTTGATGAGAGTTGGTGAGAGCTGATGAGAGTTGATGAGAGTTGAGAGTTGATGAGAGTCGATGAGAGAGTTGATGAGAGTTGATGAGAGTTGATGAGAGTGCATGAGAGTTGATGAGAGTTGATGAGAGTTGGTGAGAGTTGATGAGAGTTGATGAGAGTTGATGAGAGTTGATGAGAGTCGATGAGAGTTGATGAGAGTTGATGAGAGTTGATGAGAGTTGATGAGAGTTGATGAGAGTTGATGAGAGTTGATGAGAGTTGATGAGAGTTGATGAGAGTTGGTGAGAGTTGATGAGAGTTGATGAGAGTTGATGAGAGTTGATGAGAGTTGATGAGAGTCGATGAGAGTTGATGAGAGTTGATGAGAGTTGATGAGAGTTGATGAGAGTTGATGAGAGTTGATGAGAGTCGATGAGAGTTGATGAGAGTTGATGAGAGTTGATGAGAGTTGATGAGAGTTGATGAGATCTCGCTCGCGTTAGACCGCCAAATCTCATCAACTCTCATGCACTCTTATCAACTTTGAGCTGGTTCAAATTTTGATGAGAGTTGAAAGTTATTGCTAAATAAATACGCTTGCAAACATGAGAGTTATCGCTACAAACTTTCGCTTGCCAACTCTCATTGATCAACTCTCATTCTCGTTTGACCAGCTGCATGCACTCAACGCGGGATGTCCTACCCACATACTATAAGAGCATTACAGATTACATCGTGGGACGATGTAGGCGGACAGGAATCATATAATATTGCCTCGGAAGTACAGGAATAGTAACTTGTGGTGTCCAAATAGAGTATCTTTTATAAGCACAGGGCTTTCGAAATAAGCTCGGGCGGGTGTTACGAGGTTTACCTCCGGCTACTTTCTTTAAAACATTACTCTACATGTACTATTAAATCTGTATTTTTCATTGCATTTATAACATTTAATCACTGGTAAGAGAATAACATAAACAGACGTAAGGTTAATATCATCCAAATATTGTCATTTTAGCGTCTTTTAATGACACGTTCCTTTTCAACAAGAACATTAGCCTATTAATATAGTAAAAAGGTTTAGCTGATTACATGAAGCAAAAAGCTGGAGTGACCACACTTGTAATGTTATCAAAACGTATCCCATATTTTAGTCAAACGATTCCTTCATCCGTCTACTTTCTCAACACAGCCGCTTACTTAAAATGATTCTGAAAGCCCTGTAAGCATTTACAAACATGCAGAAAAGTTATCAAATCTTAGTAACACAAACCTGTAATTTCATTTTTTCTGCAGAGGTTGCTTCTTGCTCCAGCTCTAGAGAATTTTTAACAAGTGCATGAGTGAATACGTCAAGACCTGTGCATTCGACAAACACGGGTAAAATAGTTAATGGTGCTTGTAGATTCCTGCCAGAGTGCCTATAAGGTTGCATTTTTCGCAACTGCTCCTGGCTAGGTCTATAAATGTACCGGGTGGTCAAGAAACATATCTATTCAAGAATTCAAGAAACATACTCATTCAAGAAACATTTCTAACTTCAACGAATAATATGGTAACGGTTATCAATTAGTTATCAAATTGTGTTTTTAGCTAGTCTTAGCACAGTTCCGAGTGTTTAGTCACGTTTAAAAACGTTTAAACGCAGCTATCTCGATCCAAAATTGCATGAGAATACATGGCATATATATCAAATTTAAGTTAGACAATGCTAAATGTGTAATTTAGCTTTTAGTAATAGCTAGCTCTTTTAGTTTTTAAGTTATACTAAATCAAACAGCCGTTCTTTTTTTTGCCCCACCCGGTATATAAATTTTCGTTCGAATATTCCATCTACAAACACCATCAACTATTATTCCCATCGAACGAGATGCCGAGAAAAATCTTAGTATTAACACAGGTAAATGCTTTCTTACTTGCAGTGTTTAAAGCTTCTTCACTCTGTAATTGGCGTTCATCCAACTTTACACGATGGCGGCGTAGATCAGCAATATATACTTCAAACTTTGATCTAGCAAGGGAAAAGATCTTGTTGAATGAAATTGTTTAGACTTTTTATAGCAAAAGATAAGTTAAGGTACGTTCACACGTTGCGATTTGTCGGGCCGATTTCAGATGCACGTTAATGATATTTGAAAAATACGTGGCAAACGTCATCTGGTGACATCATCAACTGAAAATATTCGTCGTTAACATTCAGCAAAACCTAAAATCGGTCCGACAAATCGCTGTGTGTGAACGTACCTTTAGGTTATGGCCAAGCTTACTTACTTGTCAGCTTCAAGTGTTTCTCGTTTTGCCATCAGCGCTTCAAGTCTTGACTGAAATAATATAAAAAACGAAAACTTCTATTAAAAATGTTCATTATACAATGGAATTTTTATACATTTCTTGGTTGATTATTTTATTTGGCTAGTTTCTGCTGTTCCTTGATTTTCTAACTATAATTGTAATTACTTCAGCTGATCGTATATACCGGCTCATTTTCAAGTCTTTTCAATTCCTCTTCCAACTGCAGGTTTTCCTGTGAAAATTGTTCCACTTCTACACGACAAGAATAGTAATGTTTGAGTTTTATAGTGCAACAAGAGTGCTCAATACCAATATAGCAGAGCGAATGTAACGATCATCAGGCGACGATTGTCGGTTGAACTGATTATACCTCATGTTCCGATATAATCAGTTCAACCGACACTTAAACATCGTCGCCTGATGATCGCATATATATATATATATATATATTTATAATGATAATTGTTTATTTAATGTCGATTACACAGGGTGTGGTTACCCAATTCACCCAAGCCAGAGGCTCATGATACAGCCGTGGTGTAACTTAACGTTTTTGACCACTTGCGATCAAGGCAAGTTGGTCAGGAGAAATGGTTGCACTGAATATAATTCACTTTCCATTAGGTCTAGCTTTGGTTCACATAATAACACAATTTGAAGCAAATGATTGCAGCAAGCATGATAGATAGATAGATATTTTATTTATACACGCTGACCCTGACCCGACCCCGTCAACCAGAAGCTGATTATAAAACAAAACAAACAAAAAAAAAGTACATTACAAAGTTATATAAATAATATTAAAAAATATATGTTTAATTAAGAGTATCAAAATATCAAATAGTAGACTATTTTACAGGGTATATATATTTTATAATTTATTGTGTTCACATATAGATGTGAGCAGCGATTTTACTTCGAAAGGAAGAAAGTGATTTGCTTTATATGTTGATGGATAACTACAATTTGCATTATATAACACAAATCTACACCATGCTTTTATTTTCCTTAAGAACTGAAGTGGAATTTAAGTCGAGACACAATGTCCGTCGAAACGTGTTCATGTATTTACATTTTTCAAATTATCAAGCAGAATGAATAGTTAACTGGTCTATATTTTCCTCATTTAATACTGTACTTGAGGATAATAACTTAGAGATGGCCAGCTTTTTCTGGCAAAGCTGAAACAGAAAGCAATGATTTTCACTTGCCCCGGGCAAGCGGCAAGCGTTAAGTTACACCACTGTACACGTGCTCTTAATCTTACCTGACATCATTGGACCATTCTGACTCCCTACAAAAATAGAAATTAAATCAAATTTGATAATTTCACGAAAGAAAAGTGAAATTGGTGTTGTTAGGAATTAACTAATTTTCACTTATATATTAACATTACGTATAAAAGTATTTCAGAATTGACACTAGAAGAGTTTACGTCACACAATCAATCCATATAAACATTAAGATTTTTTTGATTTTTTTTCTGCATCTCACTCGATTGAAATTAAGGTAGAAGGTTTAGGTGGTGGATATTTCGAGTGAAATATTATATACAATATTTTAGACCTGAACGGGAACGGCTGCGAAAAATGCAACTCTAAGTCCTCCGACAGGAATTGAATCTGCGGCCCTGCGATTCCGGTGTATATTATTTGTATATATTATTTCACTCGAAATATCCACCACCTAAACCTTCATATAAACATTAGGTTTACGCAACATTAGGTATACGAAATATGGGGCTCTGCGCTACTGAAATATATATTTAGAACGTATAGATAAATTCGTCAGACCAGCCCATCGATATGGGTATACGGCCATAGATTTTAATATGTCTTCGCTTATCGAAGAGAGAGATAGAGCTCTATTTGAGAAAATATCTCGAGATCATTTATAAATATATGTCTTTTTAATCATTTCTAATTATGTATTATACATTAACTTTCACTTTTTAGCTTTACAAAATAACTATATCTAACTTTAGTTTTATAAAATCTAAGACTAAATAATAATAATAAACTCAATGTGGGATACGTGGTCAAATATATTCATTGTTTGACAGTGGTGTGACGTAAGGATTTTGAAGGTCAATTAGAAGATAGCTTCCTAGGAATCCTAGTACATACTTAGTTCCTCAAGAAGTGCGTCTGTATATTCTCCAAGACTGTCCAACTCCAAACCCTGCATAAAGGCGTCGTACGTTTTCTCGAGGTAGTCGAAGTACACCTAAAATAATCAAGAAAAATATATCTGTATCTATAAAGGTACGTTCACACATAGCGATTTGTCGGGCCGATTTTAGGTTTTGCTGAATGTTAACGACGAATATTTTCAGTTGATGGTGTCACCAGATGACGTTTGCCACGTATTTTTCAAATATCATTAACGTGCATCTGAAATCGGCCCGACAAATCGCAACGTGTGAACGTACCTTAACTTGAACTGGGTTTCAAACTCCAAATTTTGGGGTGAAAATTCCTACAAATATCCTGAAGTGATATTTGGTTGGTGTACACAAAACATAATTTTTTATGTTAATGCCATGTTAAGGTACGTTCACACGTTGCGATTTGTCGGGCCGATTTCAGATGCACGTTAATGATGTTTGAAGAATACGTGGCAAACGTCATCTGGTGACATCATCAACTGAAAATATTCGTCATTAACATTCAGCAAAACCTAAAATCGGCCCGACAAATCGCTGTGTGTGAACGTACCTTAACATAGCCTTTACGTTCACACATTGCAATTTGTTGGGCCCATTTTTTATCTCTTTTTGTGGACCTCAATGTGCCGACATTTACCTTGTTCATCGCAGTATCGTCATCTTCACCTTCACCTTCACCATCAACCACAGGAAATAAACACTGTTCTACATCATCATTCACTGCCATAGCAAACTATAACATGACATTTGTACGTAATTGTAACAAAGTTTATGTTGTAAGTATCAATTCATATTTAAATTAAGTAAAACTACAGTATAGTTGACGCTGTTTGTGGATGGAATATTCGCACGAAAATTTATATACATTTTTAGACCTAGCCAGGAGCAGTTGCGAAAAATACAACCTTAGGCCCTCTGGCAGGAATCGAACCTGCGGCCCTGCGATTCCGGTGCAGCGCTCTAACCAACTGAGCTACAGAGTCCAGTTGCTGAGCATTAACCGCAAGTTCGTGTATATATGATGGGAGTGATGCCAGTATATGGTATATGGGTAGATACTAAGATTTTTCTCGGCATCTCGTTCGATGGGAATAGTTGATGGTGTTTGTGTTTGGAATATTCGAACGAAAAAATGTATATAAATTTTCGTTCGAATATTCCATCCACAAACACCATCAACTATTATTCCCATCAAACGAGATGCCGAGAGAAATATTAAAACTACAGTATACTTTATTACACAATAACTCTATCAGTTTTCCATATAGAGGTCCATTCCTTATTAGTCCAGTGTTACTGTGCGGTGTTTGGTAGAGTAAGAATCATACTGGATCGAAGCACTGTTCTCACATTTGAAGGAGAGGAAAATCAGAAATCATAATAAGACAACTGCATGCATATTACAGAAATGGCAGGGGTTAAAAAATGCTTGAGATATGCCGTACTGACGAGGTCGTACGCTCTATAAATAAGTTGGCGTACGGTTTATCGATGTTGACGTACGATTTTCTGAACTATAGTTTTACCCATATATGTTCTCTGTTGTATATATTTCCTGTTTGTTAGAAATATAAAATTTTCGCGGGCGTTTACCGAGTTTTCAAAACGTTGTTACCCGCGAGTTAATTTTGGTACGACTAAAAAGCGCTGCAGATAGCGAGATGGAAAATTGATGACGCTAACTCGGACCAGAGAATGCTCGTTGTCTGAAGTAATTGTAGGCTAATACAAAGGAGCTGTAGTAAGTGTACGTTATCGTACGTTTCCTTAGATACTTGACGTACGCCAAGCACCTTTCGGCGTACAATCGTACGTCTGTACGCCCATTTTTTAACCCCTGATAATGGAACTTCAGTGTTGTGGATGTCGACCACATCTTAATAAAACTTTGATCAAGCAAGTGTAAACTGTACTTTTGTAAAAGAAACTTTCAAATAGTGTAAGTGTAAATACTGGTTTATATTATGACATCTTCTTTCATCGTGGTCACGTCAGCTCACGTAAAACGTTTAAAAAGTTGGCCCACGAACCTTTACTAACTCCATGAACCAGTGCAGTGCTCCAAGCAGTATAGGCCAGGTGTGAGGTGAACCAACATTGGATAACGATGTCTTGTGTATAGTAAATGGATATCCAAGGCTTTTTAATATTTTAGGCACCTCCTCCTCTGGTTTCTTGTCCATAAGTTTCTTGTAAGTTTCATCTGGACTGAATCGACTGTGGAGAAACTGAGAAATGTGCATGTTAATATATGACTACAACTTATGCCAGGTCTCTAAGTTGCTAGCTATCACGCAATTCAGCAACATCCAGGCATAGGCAACATACAAAAATTTGAATAGGGATTTGGGTGGGAAAAGTAGTTGAGCATGCAAGCGCTGCTTTTCAGGAAATTTTAAGCATCTACAGGAAATTTGTTTAAGGTTGAAGATTAGTAACATGAAAATTAGAAGAACGTCTCACTATGGGTCCAACCATCCATGGTTGAGAGGAATCATTCCTTTAAGTTTAAAACCATGCTCAGTAGACATTATTTATGGGGACTATATACTGTACTATCTTCAGGTTCTCGTCACAGGAGGAAAATTATTTTTCCACTCTAGAATTTGGGTACAATCTTTATCACATATGTCAGTAATTGATGGGTTAAACACGGGGTCAGACCATTTTGGAGGTGCAGACCTATTCTGGGGGTGGGGGGAGCAATGGTGTATTGTTAGTTTGCCACCACAGCTGCAATCAGAAGTCCCAAACATTGTGGAAGTTTGGACTTTGGTTAAAACCACTGATTGAATTTCTATCCTTGTGAAGATTGCAGGGAGGGGGGGAGGGGTGTATCCCTACCCCTAAATCTGGCTATTGCTCAAGATAACTAGCTATACTTACTGAAAATACTTTGAGAAACTCTTTACTTGTTGGTATCATCATAGTTTTCATGGAGATTGGGTGTTGGTAATCATTTTCTGAGAGAAACTGTTGTTCAAGGCAAAGAAAGGAAATTGGTGTAGCAGGGTTCAAAATAACGTTCAGAAAATATGCCAAATTGTATATTAAGCTATTTTTGTAGGCTAAAAATTATGCCAGCCGTTTTCAGATGACAGCCGTTTTCAGCTGCTATTTCAAACTCTGTGTAGGTGGATTCCAGGGGCGGCGTGGGCCACCGGGACACCTGGAGATTTCCTGGTGGGCCCCCTGAAATCTGGCAATTGTGGGTCCCAAGCATGCAAAGGTCTACAATGTCTATAAAGTTTTGGGCCCTTCATTAAATATTTGGGATAAATCACTGATATTTAATGAACAAAAATTTAATTTTGTATTTAATCCTATTTTTCTTCTCAGCAAATGACACACCCCAACTCTCCCAACGTGAGCAGTGGGCCCCTAGCGAAAGGTTTCCCGGGCCCTATTTTTAAGCCACGCCGCCCCTGGTGGATTCAACATATTCACGAGGAGGATGATCTCGCTGACAATGTAAAGAAATAATAGTGATACATAACTGCATGTATGCATTTATGATTATACTTAATTAGATACCTGTAATATTTCCCTGATTTCCTTTTGTTGATAAGCTTAAAAAGTATATACATATATTTATACACATACATAATAAATAACTAACTTTATCTATACTGGGTAGCTCTATTAGTTCTTAACTGTTCTAGCTAGAGGTCATGTAAGGGCCCTTGTTGGTCCAGTGTTACTACAGTAGAGAACTGGGGTACCCGGAGATAACCTGTGACATTTATTAGAGTTCTCACATACAACTGAGGGAAAATTTGGTCTTTACTTTGATTATCATGCAATATATAATAGGCTCAGACTTCTGATTGAGTGGTAAATGAACAAATTAACCTTATTAAGTAACTCACATTTGTCACTAAGTGGTCTTGTGTCTTTAATTTGTGTATAAGGATCTCCACGACCATATTGACTTGATCGCCTATTAAAATATCAATTAATTGGATGCTTTGTAAATGGACCCAGCTATAACAAGGTGAAAGTCATTCATACGGTACTAGCTAGCATCACCAATTCTGTAATTTGGGGTCATTGATTGAATGTGCCTATTGTTTAATTGATTGTCTTTTCCAAATTGTTCTTTGCGTACAGAGGGGGAGGGGGCCACTCTGGAAAGTTTGTATTGTGCAACCGAGATATCAGGCACGCAATTTTTATTCCTCTATACATTTACTATTAAATTTTCGAAATCTCGGTTGCGCGATTTCCAAACTTTCCAGTCAGGGGAGGGGGTTACAATTTTCAGATATTTACATTACATACTGTTCTGGCTACAATAATGTATACATTGTTTTTTCCTGTTGGGTGGTTGTATCTGAACTACATGAAGAACACTTCATCTTTTTCAGACAGTTTAGACCCAACCCAACAGTTAGCAGCCTAGCATACTACCTGTAAGTCTATTATTGTATTTCCACATTATAACTTTGTATTGTATATTTAATATATTTAGCATCTCTCGCAATAATTCTGAAGAGAATTGTTTATTTAACATCTTAACAAATATATATTACATATTTGATAGAAAATAAACTAACCTAGACGAACCAAAAGACGTTTTAGGACGAGCACCTGACGTTCTTGGCCCAGGGTTAGACAACCGACCTCCGACACCAATCGACGAACGTGGTCGCACTACAGCCTTTTCTTTGGCAGGAATTCTGCTTTTGTTCCCTATATTCATTGTTCCCAATGTGGTTCGTCTCATTTTGATCCTTTAGCAACTAAAAAACGCGAAAAAACAGTAATATTTGCTGATATTTCTAAATATTTTCAACTGTAAACAAAATATTTAATTTTACAATCTCCCGCCACTAGCATACTAGTTACCAATCTTAAATAGGTCTGGGCCGGTACCGTCACTGATCTAAAAAGTCTTTTAAAACTGGACGGCTTTACCCAAGATGGCGGTCAATTTAGGAGTGAGATCGCGAATAATATGGCGATTTATGCATAATTCTGGAGTTTCAAAACGGATTTTTACCGCTATTGAGGGAAATATAAATCCCTGCGAAAAATGCTGTCGAAGTTTTGTAAGTTTTGTGGGCAACATACTGTAGATATGTGACTTAAACATGTAGTGATATTTGTTGAGAGGACTAGGGGAGGGGGCAACTATGAATGGAGTGGGGTTGAAAATTATAGTACATTTACCTAAATATTTAACTACTACCTAATTAGGGAACATATTCAAAGAATTTTCAGCGGAGAAGACGAGTTCAAGATCAGTCAAATGGTATGTCCTACTATTTTATTACAACTTACATATATGGGTTCGGGGTTCCTGACTGGAAAGTTTGGAAATCGCGCAACCGAGATTTCGAAAATTTAATAGTAAATGTATAGAGGAATCAATATTGCGTGCCCGATATCTCGGTCGCGCAATACAAACTTTCCAGAGTGGTGTGGGTTAACCCAGTATTAAGAGTATGTCACACTTGAATGTGTGGTGCGAGTGTAGGTAGCGTCTATACAATAAGCTTTGGGTCTTTAGGATCAAACTATCTGAAAAATTCAACAAGAACTTAGACGTTTTGAGCAAAGGCCCTTCATCTGGACTCTTCACCTAACCCAGGGGCGGATCCAGGATTTTTCGTACGTTAGTCAAAATATCTGACAATCCAAGTTTGCGCCGCAGGCGCCCAATTGGCCGAGCGCCGTAGGCGCGAGCAAGCTAGAGGGGTCTGGGGGCAGGCTTTTTTTTTTTGAACCTCGGAAACACCATTTGCGGCACTCTGGGAGCAGCTTCAGCCAAAAATTAACCTCATAAGATGGGACCCATATAGCAATTTTCAGTCTCACTGACTCCAAAAAAATCACTCCTTAGGGATTGCACTTCACTTGATCAAACATTTAAATATTTGAATCATTGAATGTGTGCTCTTTGAAACTACGTCTGTGGCTGTGGATTAAAAACATGAATTTCACAAAATAACACATGATCGTATTACACATTTACACCAAGCTATGCCATGTGGTATTGCCTTTGTATATTGCTCCATATACATTATATAAATCCAGTATAGATATAGATAATATTAAACTAACATTAGTCCACAAAAAGCATAAACAAACTTCCGATTCGCCTGGGTATTAAACTTGGTTCGCTGTAAATCTTATCTATAAAGTATATTATTATAAAGCGTCTAGTCTAAGTCTTGACCGCAATATTATGTAAATCAGCTCACCTCATCACCTACGCGGGTCAATACTTTGCGCACAAATAAACAGTATAGGACCTTACCTTAGGCCGTACAACAGTTGCTCTTTTGATCTCGAACGCATTTGGGATGTATATGATTCGCACCAAAATTTCTCCCAAGGCAAAAGCTTGTGTTGTTGATGGCGCCACTAGCTCTTCAACAGAACTCTTCGTGAAGCGCCTATTCGCTTTAGATCAACTTCAATATCTTGAAGATATCACCGATCGTTTTTCGCAAACGCGGACTGTACGGTCTCGTAAATACTAGCAGACATTGGGATTTCTGGCTGTGCTACTTTGTTGAACCTTTGCAGTTCTATAAATATATTCAGGCTGATCAGGCTGACTCGCTCTGATCGGTCAAAATTATGCAGCCAATGAGAACTCAGATATTTTTAAGATTGGCCAATGACAGAGCTTATATTTGTGCCCCTGATGAGTTGCCCGGTCAGAACTCCCCGGAAAGTGGTCAACATCGCTGCTAACCAATCAAATGACCAGATTTGCCACCAAGTCGGTCAAGATTCAAGCGGAAGACCGCTGTTTTGACTGATCATCATATTGCTTTACATAAACCTTTACCGCTGAACGCAATGTAATTACTGGACTACAAACTTAAATATGCTGACGCCACTGAACCAATTTGATAACTGGACCGCGATTTGATAACTGGACCGCGATTTGAATTTGAATTAATTAACTTCGCAATTTTTTACCCTAGTCGCGTGACCGGGTTGACTACCCCTGGATCCGCCCCTGACCTAACCTCCAGACGAAGGGCCTTCGCTCAAAACATTGAAGTTGTTGTTGAATATTTTAGGTAGTTTGATCCTAAGGCCCTGAAGCATTATGTTACAGTAAGCCGAACAAGTCTGACTGATCAGTAGAATTTGCTATCAACTGTATTTTCAGCTGAATTTATGGCAGACGAAATAAAGAAGTATGAAATGGGTAAACGATGGTTGGCAAAAATGATGGGTGCTGACATCGAGACATTCACTGACAGTGACGTTGAGGTATGAATATTCATACTAGAGGTGCTAAAAGTAATATTTGAGGGTAAAGTTTAGATAGGATAAGGTTGGAGGTTTAAGGGTCCTCCTTTAGTGTATGCATCTTTATTACCAAAAATTATGAAAGGGTTATTTACGTATTAGAGACAATGTTTAATTGTATTGTTCTTTTAACTTTGTTCAATAAAAATGTTTTAGGAGTCGCTGAGGTATCTTTTACCTACAAAACTGTTTGCTAAAGATGCTAGACCACTGATGAAGGTAGTTAAAAACATAATTGTGCATTCAATAAAATTGAAAGGCATTCTATTTCTCGAATAAGCATGCTCATTTCGATGAACAATGTTTCAATTTACAGCATCCATCAGAACTTTTTCCAGAAAGTAAAAGTAAGTTGAATTTTGATTGTCTGTTGAAGTCTGGATGTGTATAATATATGGAATTAAAAAAATCAATGTTTCTTGTCAGGTATGTTGTCTTCGGATGGCCGACCTGTTCACCCAGCCTTTTATACTGGAGCAACAGCTTTTCATGATTTAATTTACGTAAGTGAAACATAATGTGATGTTTTCGTAATGCTAACAAATTTCTACACTGTACTGAGCTGTCTTCTTAAACTATAGGACATATTTAGATACAGCAGATCGACTGAACAGAAAGACAAATCTGAGTCCATTGAAACTCAGTCAGATCAAAGAAATGCAGACCTCGAATCAGGGTTTGTGATTTTATAAATGACTCCATTAACCTTTGACAAGTAAATCATCTGGCATAAGGGCACCTAGCTTGCAGCTTAATAAGGGGCATGTGTTAATAGTCTGGGTATTAAATCTGTTTGGTTTTTAGAGAGACTGCCAATGCAGAGGTCATAAAACAAGGAAAGATGAGATGGCTTCATCAAAATGAACTCCAAGCTATTTTAAAGGAAGAATTGACGTTAAAAGATGTGAGCTTAACATTTTCTGGCTTTCTTAATTCGCATTCTTGGTGAATGTCCATTATTCTCGTCATTGGTCAGTGTTACTACAGGAGGAAATCAGAGTACCCAAGGAAAAACCTGCAGTGTTTCGTATAATATGTGCTAACAGTAGTGTAACTTAACTTTTTTGACCACTTGCGATCAGGGCAAGTACGACATGAAAAATGGTTGCCCTGAATAAAATTCAATTGCCATTAGATCAAGCTTTGGTTCACATCATCACAAAATTGAAGCAAATTGTTCCAGTAAGCATGATATGTTGATGAATAACTACAATTTGCATTATATAACACCAATCTACACCAATCACCATTCTCTATTTTCCTTAGTAGTTAAGAACTGAAGTTGAATTTAAGTCGAGGCACAATGTTTGTTGTACAATGGTCGGACAAAATGTCGGTCGAGGCATGTTCATATATTCACATTTTTCAAATTATCCAGCAGAATGAATAGCTAACGTTACTGGTCTATATTTTACTCATTTAACACTGTACTTGAGGATAATAACTTAGAGATGGCCAGCTTTTTCTGGCAAAGCTGAAACAGAAAGCAACTTGTCCGATCGGGAACCAAGAAGAAAGTTGTACTTGCCCGCAATGATTTTCACTTGCCCCGGGCAAGCGGACAAGCGTTAAGTTACACCACTGAATATGTGCTAACCACTCTGCCGCCCCCATGTCCCTGCGTTTATCTCATCCATTCTTCGCCTTCTTCAAACTTTCCACTTCTATTTTTTCTTCCCAAAACAGTACGAAGTTATCATTCATCGTCTCAAGAAGTTAACAAGTGAAAACAAGGGCTTGAACACGGACGATATCAAAACGTTTTTGGAAAGATTTCAAACTCCAGTGAAACATGAAGGATCTCAATTCACCATTGAACAAGTTCGTTTTTTTGCTGTATACCATTTTAGCTCGCCCACCCATTTTATAGAAGAAGAAGAATAATTTATTCGCACCAGCAAAAAATACCTAATTACAAAATTTTTCCACACATTATTAAGACAAAGTTAGCACAGGGTATCTGAAGTAGCTTTAACGCTAATCGAAGTCAGATAACCTTATTAAAGTATTCCAGCCACTGTGGGTCAACATTAAGTGTCAGGTCATGGTGCACAATGATTGTTCAAGTATAAATTAAAATTTGTAAACATATACAAGAACAGAAACAAGCATAAAGCCAGTATTCGTTGATTATAAATTTTATATATATTGAATGTTAAGTATATGTACTTCATTTTTAGCTTGACGAAAACGGGAAGGCCCATGGAAAAGGTATAATATCAGACATGTTTCCCTACTCTAGTTAAGTAAATGAATGTAATCTCCCAACAAGTTGAGATCCACCGTTTCGACACTCCAGCGTAATGTCTTAATCACAACGCCGCTCGTTAATATCTAATGCATGGAGGGATTACTTTATCAGCCATCAAAGTGAAGATACTTATATGGATATTCTGGATTATCGATCCATTTAGATGATATTTTATTAATTTAGGTTATAGAAAGCGAGCTATGGCTGAAGTTTGGATTGCCAATGGAAATGGAGAGATTGTTGTCAATGACGTTCCTCTTATTGAGTACTTTCGAAAACAAGAAGATAGGTAATAGTCTTGCTACAAGCCTATGGCTATGACATTTCTCAATTCACCGCATTTAGGGTATTGGTCTTAGAGAAACAACTATTTTCTTTTGGTTTTAAAGAAATCAGGTGTGGCATCCATTGATCACACTCGACTGTATGGGGAAGTTTGATGTGGAATGTAACGTTATTGGTGGAGGTTCCACAGGTATACATTTCAAAATCCAATCTGAACTGAACTCGTTATTTTTGCTGTTAAATATCATCATCATCATCACCATCATCATCATCACCACCACCATCATCATCATCATCATCACCACCACCACCATCATCATCATCATCACTACCACCACCATCATCATCATCATCATCATCACCATCATCATCATCATCATCATCATCACCATCATCATCATCATCATCATCATCATCATCATCATCATCATCATCATCACCATCATCATCATCATCATCACCATCACCATCATCACCACCACCATCATCACCACCACCATCACCACCATCATCATCATCATCATCATCATCATCATCATCATCACCACCACCACCACCACCACCATCATCATCACCATACAGCAACATATAGCGATATTTTATGTAACAACACTTGATCTTATAAACAAAATTCGTGATGTGCCTTTCTTCCAGGTCAAGCTGGGGCGATCAGGCTGGCAATCAGTCGAGCTCTAACAAGCGTTTCCTCTAAATTTCTACCACAATTACAGACAGGTAATAATTTTTACAATAAGATTTAGATATTTGAGGATAAAGTGCTTAAGTACTCTTTACATTTGAATTATCGGCATGGTATGGATCGCTAGAAAAATTCTGAACTGGGCTCTGTAAGCTAGTGCCTTTAACAATACTGATTTTTGACTTTTGAAAACGCCAAACTAGATTGCTGCCATTGGGATGAGATTTTTTGTGTCCTAGAACAGTAGAAGATATTGCAATGCAAAATTTTCGTAAAAAACGGTGGAAACTTTATTATTTTGTAGCTGGATTACTGACTCGAGACAGTCGCCTGGTGGAACGGAAAAAACCTGGACAGAAGAAAGCTAGGAAGAAATTTGCATGGTTTGTCATATATATATTCTTTCATTTCTACATAGTGTTTAGACCAAAAACAAGCACTTTATTGTTTTGCTCTGTCGAAAGAGGCACACATTTAACGCTGTGTTCTATTGAGCGAGTTGCCCAAAATTCAAAATAATTTCCCCCACCAACCAGACTACCTGCCAGTCACTCTTTCTATAACCATTTATTCATTGACAATCCAGGTTGTGTGAACGTATAGTGCAATTCTCTCTATTTTAGGGTGAAACGATGATCCTGTATTGATGTAAACGCTAATGAAGGAATTAATGAAGGAACTCATCTCTATGGGCATCGAGAATGGATGAATAACGTTGATCTACAAACTATAAAGCATCGTTTTAACAACTTCCCGTGTTACACGCTGTCTTTTACATTCAAACTGTCTATAGTAAAGACTATTGTCTGCCTGACATCGGAGCATCTTACCAATACATCATGGATAATATTTTTCAGAAAAAATAAATTGTTATATAAAATCACTACAGAGTTTGCCGTTCTTGATTTCAAGCAAGTACCGACGCCCCCTGACGGTTGAATAAGCCAGTTCGTCGGAGTTTCGAATGTACATCTAAATGACGCGTTCATGCGTCGGGATAAAATTGCAGTTGAATCATAACATGTAGCTGAGACTGGAAGAAATAAAAGTATGCATATTAAAGTATGCAACTGTTCAATCATTCATTTGTGTTTCACATTTAGACACAATAGAACTGTACACAGGGTTCGTGAAACTCCTTGAAAAGTGCTTAAATTGAAAAATCAATTTCAAGGGTACTTGAAAAGTGCTTGAAAATACAAAATGTTAAAAGTGCTTGAAAATCACACATAATGTTAATTCAAAATAGAACATATTAATTATCTAATGAGGACATTTTCATAATTTTATCTAGCAAATACTGTAGGAAAGTCGCTTGTCTTCCATTCTTTTACTATGGTTATCGTTCAGCCGCCATCATACTACTCAGTCCACTATATTTTTTCTTATATTTGGATTGTGTTTTGTTTGCAATTAACAATAAATTTTCAATTTTCATTTTAGTGCTTGAATAGTCCTTGAAAAGTCCTTAAATCTTCTTATTGGGAACTTGTACGAACCCTGTGTCCATTAAATACATTTTGTACTAGCATATTTTGTCTACTGTGTAAAGCAAAATAAAGAAAGGTACACTTAAGGAATATATTTTCTAATTTAAAGCGAGTTAACCGTGCGGAAATTAATTGTTCTTCGAAATTTTTGCATATTCAAATGATGATTGAACAGTTGAATATACTTCGATATGCATATTTTAAATCTTCCAATCTCAGCTACATGTTATAATTCAACTGCAATTTTATCCCGACGCAGAACGCGTCATTTGAATGCGCAGTCGAGACTCCAAACTGGCTTATTGTGTACGTGTAACGTCCGTTTATTTACAAAACCGCAGGCTTATAATATTTATAATAACATCAATTAAATTGATGATTCGCGGTTATGCCACGCGTAAGCCTTGCTTGTTGACTATTCATATACCAAGGACCAACCTGCGAACAGGCATGCTCTGGAGACGAGATTGATTCATACATCAAAATATATCATATTAATAATTAACAATAGTGCGTCCATGGAAGCCTGGAAAATTACACAAATCCCCCAAACAGATCATGAAAAATCCAAGATATGGTCTAAAATTTTACATTTTAGTCCATATCTTGCAGTTTTCAAGATGCGTTTGTGATATTTCTAGTATATAACCACAAACCACAATTTAATTGACTTGAAGCATACCTGCAAAGGTTGTCAACATACATCTTTACTTTAACAACATACCATCTCCTCCTATGAAGACAATCATACACACGTTATTAAGTATGGCCGTATTAGTGCCGACATGGGGTATATTTATTACAATTTTGTTACAAGGAGTGGACGGACTTTCAAGATCACCTTGTACACGTACAGCGCGGTTTGATAACCCCAAAAAAGGTAAGACCATTTCTATGTTTGCCAAATAGAAGATACTTAACAACGGTCGCCTAGAGTTTGGAAGGGTAGCTCATGAAGTGTTAGTATATATATATATACGCATGTCTGGATGCGCATGTGTCTGAGTATTGTACCACATGCGCTTGGTGAGGGCAAGAGTATGGTGTATAAATACGAAGTCACTCGCATCTAGACTGCGTTACAAGCTGCACTGACGAGCCGTTGAACGGCGAAACATGCATGTCTGCAGATTTGACTATATATATATATATATATATATATATGTTCTTGAATGTGCGCTGCACTAAAGACTATTTTCCAGTCGTTTGTACCTCATGTGAGAGCTTGAGCATGCGATATTAATTTCGCCAACACGAATGTCACGCGTGCATAACGCAGCCGGTGTTAATTATGTCGTCAGCAGTTCTTGTTTGAAATCAGGAACGGTAATTCACTCGCATGCAGTCTCGCGTTCGTGATTTCAAGCAAGTATAGTGGCACAGTGGTTTGTGTATAAACCTTTCATCTCTAAGACCAAGGTTCGATTCCTGCAATTGTCTTATTAAAATTTAGCGAGGACCGGTTCCGTAGGTTAATTAAGATTGCAACTTCAGTCTCAAAAAGCGCTACCTAGTGTAGTAACACTAGACCAGTTAAGGTCTTAAGGATGGTCCTTACCACAAACCTCTAGAAAGAACAGCTTAAAACTGATAGAGCTTTCCAGTATAAAGAAAGTTAGTTTAGTTTAGTTTTGTAATACTGTAAAGTGTAATATACAGGTCGACCGCACTCTTGTTATATATCTATTAGAACACGGATGTTAATGTTGCCCATGTATACTATGTAACTACTTGTGAAATACTCACAGTAAATACTATGGTCAGAATTTGTTTATTAAGAAAAACAGAATGAAGTAAGACACAAAGTTGGATATTTACGCAGTTTTGTCATAGGCTATTAAGTATTCTGTATAAGAAGATGTGTTTAAATATTCATTAGTTTGGAATTTTCTTTATGAATTATGAATGTTTTATGCCCGTTGTCAACCAATTCACTCAGAAATCTAATTTAAATTCTTGCGGTTTCTTTTGTTCCATTTCATACTTACATTATCATAACAGTGGTAACTGGACATGTGAGTTATCCGAAAATGACAATTGGATGCATGCACTAAGGGTAATCTAAACTGCCTTTGATGTATAAATGAAAAATTACGTTTACTGTATTATAGATAAAAGCCTAGATGGCAATGTCCTCGCAACAGTGAACGTAAACAATGCGGAAAATTGCGTCATCAACTGTCTACAACATCCCGGATGTGAGTCAATCAACTTCCACGTCTCAGCCAATCCTGAACATGTTTGTAAACTGAATAGCAAAAATGATTACCAAGTCACTTTAACTGATAAAGTAGACGTCATTTATTATGGACCAATCCTATCTCAGATGGTATGTTCTATTTGCTGGGCAATAATATTTTTAACTAGAAATAAGATTTATGTTATAGCACTAGCTACTTGTCCCCAGCTTGCTGGAAAGGTTCTTCCAACAACTTACAACAACGATAATAGACAGTTTTATTTTTAGATAACACGACGCGACGTCGACGAGGACGTGGAAATGGCGTAAAAATGGCGTGGGCACATCCATAGATGGGCATATCACGCCATTTTTACGCTTTTTTTCACGTCCTCGTCGACGTCGCGTCGTGTTATCTAAAACTGTCTATTATCGTCCTGGGGCCGGTTAACTATAACTCGTGTTATCTAAAACTGTCTATTATCGTCCTGGGGCCGGTTAACTATAAAGTTAACTATAGTTAGTGCGAAAGTTAACCAATCAGAATCGCGAATTTTACAGTTAACTACTATTTAACTACAAAACGGGTGGTTAAAATGTAGTTAAGACTTTTATACAACCGGCCCCTGCAATTCTACAACTGGTTAAAAGGTTGTAAGTAACAACCTTGTAGCAAGGTAACAGTATTGGTGCAGCTTGTCAACAAGCTTGTTGCTAGTCTGTTACAAACACATCTTGTTGCGGACAAGATGTGAGATTTTTACGTGTATATTAACCGTGATATGGGTACGTAACCTTTAGCCAAACTGCGCGCAGGATGGTCCCGGAGAATGTCAAAATGGCGGTCAATGTGCCATGTCTTGTTCACGTGATCAAAAACTGATGTGTCATTGTCCAGAAGGAAGACAGGGACCAACCTGTCAAAATATATCGGGTTAGTTAGATCATTATAACATTAATTGTATTTATGCTGGATAACTCTTTCAGTAAGGCCGTCCCTTTTACTCCAGTATTACTACAGGAGGAACTAACTTTATACTGGTTAGCTCTATCAGATCTATCTAAACTGTTCTCGCTGGAGGTCCAGTTCCTCCTGTAGTAACCCTTACTGGACCTCTTGGAAGAACAGTATAGAACTGATAGAACTATCCAGTATAAGTAAAGTTAGTTTAGTTTAGGTTTCTTCCTGTAGTAACACTGGATCAATAAGAGATGATCCTTACTGGACCTCTATGAAGAACAGTTTAGAACTGATAGAACTATCCAGTATAAGTAAAGTTAGTTTAATATAGGTTTCCTCGCGCATGTAGGCAACACAGGACCAATAAGCGATGGCCCTTACTGAGTTTCTAGAGAAAACAATTTAGAACTGATAGAGCTATCCATTAGCATTAAATCATAGTTTAGCGGTTAAGGTTTCTTCCTGTAGTAACCAGGACAAATAAAGGATGAACATTACTGGACCTCTAGGGATAACAGTTAAGAACTGCAACATTTTCATGTATAAAACAAGTTTTTCTAGTTTATGTTGAAATTACACATCAGTAACATTTCCTTTTCGTACTTTTGCAGTTATAGACAAGGGTCAGGATTTCGTAATGGTGTTTCCACCAAAGAGCGTTGAGAATTATATTTTAATCGACAACAACAATGTACCAGAAATGACAAACGTCACTCTGGTGTTTTGGATCAATACCTTGGAGAGAACTGCTATGACAATTTTGACGTATACTGCCGAAGGAAGTGACAACGAAATAAAATTTGATGTTCATAACGATATGTGGTTCCGTATTCAATCATCGGTATTTAGGTAAGTCAATGTGACTTGATATGCCCATGATAATTCAAATACAAGTCGAACCTTTCTTTACGGGACACCTCTCTAAGACAGACATATCTCTATATAACAGACACCTAAGTCAGATATCTCTCTATGAAAGACATCTCTCTAAGTCAGACATCTCTCTATAACAGACATGAGCTAAGTCAGACATCTCTCTATGACAGACATCTGTCTTAACAGACACCTAAGTCAGACATCTCTCTATGACAGACATCTCTCTAAGTCAGACATCTCTCTATAACAGACACCTAAGTCAGACATCTCTCTATGACAGACATCTCTCTATGACAGACATCTGTCTTTAACAGACACCTAAGTCAGACATCTCTCTATGACAGACATCTCTCTAAGTCAGACATCTCTCTATAACAGACACCTAAGTCAGACATCTCTCTATGACAGACATCTCTCTATGACAGACATCTGTCTTTAACAGACACCTAAGTCACACATCTCTCTATGACAGACACCTCTCTAAGTCAGACATCTCTCTATGACAGACACCTAAGTCAGACATCTCTCTATGACAGACATCTCTCTATGACAGACATCTGTCTTTAACAGACACCTAAGTCAGACATCTCTCTATGACAGACATCTCTCTAAGTCAGACATCTCTCTATAACAGACACCTAAGTCAGACATCTCTCCATGACAGACATCTCTCTATGACAGACATCTGTCTTTAACAGACACCTAAGTCAGACATCTCTCTAGGGCCGCAGGTTCGATTCCTGCCAGTGTTTCGCAACTGCTCCTGGTTAGGTCTAAAAATGTATATAAATTTCCGTTCGAATATTCCATCTGCAAAACACCTTCTACTATTATCTCTCTATGACAGACATCTCTCTTTAACAGATATCTCTCTATAATGGATCTCTACAGAGAACAGTTTAGAACTACCAATAGAGATGCCTGCGGGGGAGTCTAGTTTAGAACTGATATAGCTATCTGCCTATCCAGTATAAAAACGAGTTAAGGTAACATGGCAATAAGACGTAATTCTTCATCGTCATGTTTCTGGTGCATGCTGAACACATAACATGATAATATATAGAATGAATGCAGTGTTCAAACACCAATACATCATTGTTTAGGCAATTCCCAGTTCCACCAATCAATGATGGTTATTGGCATCACGTGGGAGTCACATGGTCCCTTGGCAAATACTCCTTTTACCTTGATGGTACATTAGTTCACAGTGGAGATGGTCTTGGTTCGGCTATACCTGCATTAAAAGCCGGAGGAGTATTTCACATTGGTCAGAGATATACAAGCGATGGAACATATGACGTAAACAGACCATTTGTAGGAAAACTAACTCAATTGAATGTATGGGATAAGATATTAACAGCTGATCAAATAAAATCGATAAGTAAAAGTTGTTATAACAATGTTGGGACGATATTGGACTGGAGTACAGTGGTTGATAAAACACATGGAGCTGTGTATAAAGAATATCTGGGACTCTGCAGGACACTTCGCAACGGTAAAAAACCTAAACTAACTTTGTAAGAAATAAGGAAATTTTCCATATTAATAAACTAAGCTCCCATCCATTCCGCAATATCGTACAAGCGGAGTTGCACGGTGCCCACTAAACCCATTGAGCTACACGTGAGTGAATTGGCTGGTAATTGCATCTTTCTTCGTCTTTAGACTTGCTCCAAGTCTGTTTATCAAAGGGAGCGCTACAAAGGGCGCGCGGGTGGGTGGACGCGTGTGCCCTTTATAACTCCCAAATATAGATCCTTTGAGAGACAGACATGGAGCAAGTCTATTGGATAAGCTAAACTGCAGGCTTAGTACAATCTAGTCTGCAAGCAGGTTCTTTGGGAAGGGTGAGCCTAAACATTAGGGCCAGGGGTCATCCTAAGGCCTTCCATTTTCCAAAACGGGCAGTTCTAATTGTAAAATGGGTAGTTCTAAAACCTAAAATGGGTAGTTCTAAAAATTGAGTTTTGGAGAGAACATGTTGAATTCACAAACCCGAAAAGTGTCTAAACATTCAATATTAAATATATTGTTTGAATTTGGTCATTATGATCATATATATACTTTCAAATACTTTTTACATTTTAACAAATTCCTAAAAATTTCTATCTTTGGGATAACCCTGTGACAGTGCTTGAAGCCAGGTTAGCCAGCTTCCCCCTCATTGCCTGTTCCGCCGTCAAAATGAGCAGTTCTAAATTTTTCTTAGGATGACCCCTGATTAGGGCAGTCTACTGCAGACCCAGGTTGGGTGAAGGCCAGATAGCGCTATCTACCTGATAGTTTTTCAACCTTTGTAAAAATGGCTGAAAAGCTGTGAAACCACGGATACGATTGCGAATCCCATAATAAATAAGAAGAACTTTAATTTATCCTTCGTGGCCGACCTCTGAGCCTCGCTGCATGCACACTTTAATTTAGGAAACTTATTGTGAATTTATCTTCCCTAGACCCAGCCTATGATATTGCAATGTCAGCCAATGTGAGTGAAAGTACGCAACAAACCCAAGTTATATCATCAGTTACCCTTTCAACATTCAACTTGATTACAATCTCAATGTGGGCAAAACATTCAGAATATTTGAAATATGTTACATACAAACGGAGAAGTGACGGTAAAGCGGCACTCTCATTTCGCCTGCAAAAAGATGTTCTGATCCTGCAAATACCTGGAGTCGACGTTAAGTAAGCTTTTTACCAAAATTTAGAGTAGTTTCTCCTTATACCATACCATACCTAGCCTGCGTAGCGGTTTTCATATGGGGAGGGGAGGGGGGGGGATGCAGAGGGAGAAAAACGCGCGCGGGGTTAGGCATCACCCCCAATATATATACATGATCTTGTGGTTTGCTCTTGACAACTGGACTTTTTAAGGCTTGTTCACACAATTCGATTTGTCGAATCCAATTCTCCTCTTGACGTATGAGATTTACTGCATTTGCTGACAAGAGTAACGCCATTGGCTCATACCTGGCGAAAAGTGTTGTTGCTGTATTGTGTGAAATCACATACGTCAGGACAATCGGATCGTGTGAACAGGCCTTTAAGGTACGTTCACACACAGCGATTTGTCGGGCCGATTTTAGGTTTTGCTGAATGTTAATGACGAATATTTTCAGTTGATGATGTCACCAGATGACGTTTGCCACGTATTTTTCAAATATCATTAACGTGCATCTGAAATCGGCCCGACAAATCGCAACGTGTGAACGTACCTTTAAATAGCGTATGATACGAATTTTACGTTACTTAAAACTGTATTATTTGCGTTATTGCGTAGCATCTGGTAAAATCGTCAAATCAGAACAACGTAATTTTCGTATCCTATGCCCTTTAGGTAAAAGCATAGCTGGACTAATCTAAGCTTACCAAAGCTAACCTTAAAAACAACAGTTTACCTCAATTCTTGGATCATTTAGGCAAGCAAGAGTTCCCAGGTATTGGAAAGAGTCTCCAGCATACTGGCACCATCTTGCTACCACATGGTCAAGTGTTACGGGTAAATGGAGTATCTTTCTCGATGGTTCATTGGTCTCAGTTATGGATGATATGGCTGTTGGTAACGAACTTCCTACACAAGGAAATTTATTCATGTGTAAGGCTGAGATGATAGTCCTAGATTATTTTGATGTGATGAAATATATCACAATTACATTCTTCACTATCATCATCATTACCATTAGATATATACAATCATCACCATCATCATCAGATACATACCATTATCATCATCATCATCAGACATATACCACCATCATCACCAACATTATCATCATCACCACCAGATATATACCATTATCACCATCATCATCAGATATATACCATCACCACTACTACCACCATCATCATCACCATCATTACCACTACCATACTGTCATCACCACAACCGCCATCATCATCATCATCGACATCATGATGAGTGCCACGAAGTTATCAGTGTTTAAATACTACTGTAAAGTGTTACTCTCATGAAATAAAGCCTTTATTATTATTATTTATCATCATCATCATCATCATCATCATCATCATCATCATCATTACCACTGTTATCACCAGAACCACCATCATCATCACCATCACCACCATGATTAGCATATACCATCACCATCATCATCATCATCATGCTTATATAAACCTACCACACAACCTACTGTTTAATCAAACTCTTTGATAAATAATTATGTACTATTTAATGCTGGTATAACTGTACTCCACTGTACCTATTAAATCACTCATGCATTCCTGCATACTTAAATAGGTTTTGGAGATAACGGAGATCTTTCCATGGATGGCAGTATAACCAGATTAAACATATGGAATACATTAGTCAGTGGAAATGCTATATCAGTGATGGCAAACAAAGGACCATTGTTTGAAAACGGCAATGTATTTGCTTGGTATGGAGTAAAATCAAAGGCTTTGGGAGATATGAACTTTCAGGAAACACCGAGTGATGTCTACAACAGTCGTAAGTACAGCTTGTTCTGGTATTTGAATCACTGGCCTCAATTACTCAATTACTGTACTGAGCAACTGTGAAGCAGGGAGATAACCTTTGGTCTAGGGGTGTTGTTTGTGGCAATCTAGCTAAATGGAACAATATGAGGTGTCGTTACAGTTTAGAAATGATAGAGCTATCCAGTATAAATAAAGACAGTTTAGTTTAGGTTTCCTCCTGTAGTAACACTGGATCAATAAGAGATGACCCTTACTGGACCTCTAGGAAGAACAGTCTAGAACTGACAGAGCTATCCAGCATAAATAAAGTTAGTTTAGTTTAGGTTTCCTCCTGTAGTAACACTGGATCAATAAGAGATGTCCCTCACTGGACCTCTAGGAAGAACAGTTTAGAACTGATAGAGCTATCCAGTATAAATAAAGTTAGTTTAGGTTTCCTTCTGTAGTAACACTGAACCGATAAGGGATCGACTTTATTGGACGTTTAAGGAGAGCTACCTCAGAAAAAGATTCATTTGAGCCTTTCAAGACAACACTACAGTACTAATTTCCTTTGTGTTTTAATTTGCAATTATTTTAAGTAATGTTTATTTAAACTTCTGTTTCAGGAGCAAGCGCAGAATATCAAATGACGTTTCCTGAAGCCTCTAGCACTAACTACGTACTGATATATGACGTGTTTCCTAACACACTCACAACATTTGCCGCATGTTTCTGGGCGAAAATTTTGGAATCCGGTGCTGGAATATTTGCCTACTCGACTCCCAGTTGGGACTCTGAGTTTGCAAATTATATCTATTCATACAGACTGGACCTCTTGATTCACCACGCCTACTCAAATGGGTAAGTGATTTTCGAAGTTTCGTACTCGGGGCCTCTTTTAGCAATTCGTCAGTCGGGGTGCCATCAAGGAAAAGGGGAATAACTAGGAGGCGTTGAAATAGAAAAGCGTGAACTAGTGGGGGGGTCTGAGGATCCACCCCCAGAAAGTGTTCGTATTTTTTAGCCTCTTGGGCTTGGGGGCGGGGGAGATTATATGTTAAAAGAGGCCCTCATCGCACTGGTAAGACCCATATACTTATCAAACTCCTTTTAAAACTGTACCAAGCTAACTTCATTTATACTGGAGAACTCTAATGAACTGTTCTCCTTAGTTGCCAGTATGGGCCTGCAACCCTTATTGGTCCAGTATTACTACAGGGAACCTAAGCTAAACTTACTTTATTTATACTGGATAGCTCTATCAGTTCTAAACTGTTCTCCCTAGAGGACCAGTAAGAGTCATCTCTTATTGATCCAGTGTTACTACAGGAGGAAACCTAAACTAAACTTACTTTATTTATTCTGAATAGCTCTATCAGTTCTAAACTGTTCTCCCTAGAGGACCAGTAAGGGTCATCTCTTATTGATCCAGTGTTACTACAGGAGGAAACCTAAACTAAACTTACTTTATTTATTCTGAATAGCTCTATCAGTTCTAAACTGTTCTCCCTAGAGGTCCAGTAAGAGTCATCTCTTATTGGTCCAGTGTTACTACAGGAGGAAACCTAAACTAAACTAGCTTTATTTATTCTGGATAGCTCTATCAGTTCTGAACTGTTCTACCTAGAGGACCAGTAAGGGTCATCTCTTATTGATCAAGTATTACTACAGGAGGAAACCTAAACTGAACTAACTTTATTTATACTGGATAGTTCTATCAGTTCTAAACTGTTCTTCCTAGAGGTCCAGTAAAGGACATCCTTTATTGGTCCAGCGTTACTACGGGAAGAAACCTAAACTAAATTAACTTTATTTAAACATGATACATCTGTCGCTTAAATCTACATTTAATGATACATTTTTACTTTTTCTATGCTAGACCTGATATTCCTACACCTGACGATTGGCATTTCTATTGTCAGCAGTGGCGCAGTTCGGATGGTTTGGTTGAGACTTGGCAAGACGGTACAAAACTTGAAGACGGGAACAGTGGAGCAGGCAAAGTTATTGAAGCAGGGGGGGCACTGGTGCTTGCACAAGAGCCGGATTCGTATGTCGGCTCGTTTTCTAGTAGCCAGGCGTTAAAAGGAAGTCTTGCAGGGTTAAACTTCTGGACGGAATTCTTGACCCCCAACGAGATACAAGGCATGGCAGCTGGGGTTATGAATGTCAACGGTAATCTATTTCAATGGAGAGCATTCAGGAGCTATACATATGGCGCTGTGACTGTAGAGGATACGTCTGATGCCGCTTTACCAGGTAGATGACACGTGTTTAAGACTTAACCAGGAACAGTTAGGAGAAATGCAATTATAGGAATCGAACCTGCGGCCCTGCGATTCGCTACCGCACTTTGAGATATAGAATCCAGTTGCCAAGAGCTAGCCATGCAGTAGTTCATGTATATATACCAAAATTTAGAATATTTACCCTTACCATACACTAGGTATATTAGCTCTTAGCAACTGGACTCAGAACTCAGTTGGCACAGCGCTGCACTGGAATCGCAGAGCCACTGGTTCGATTCCTGCCAGAAGGCCTATATAGTTGCATTTTTCGCAACTGCTCCTGGTCTTAAATATATATAGTTTTTCGTTGGAAATCTCCATCAACGAAAATTTGTTAATTTTTCTTTAGTATACCGAGTGCAGCAACTACGAGATGCCTGGTGCCATCAAACGTTAGCAGGAACATACGCTAGACATGTGCGCACTGCAGATAGAGGATATAAGTGGAGGTGTATTAAACCTATCGCCATGCTGGATGAAAATATGTGTTACGATATAATTGGGGCTAGCGCTAGCGATTCATACTTTACACGTCAGTCACAACTTCTAGCAATCACATAATATACCTCTTACTATAAGGAGCTTACCTTACTCTGCTAACCTCGCCTTGTCTTATGGCTTATCCTACCTCGCCTTACATCACCTCACCCTACCTCACCTCACCTTACCTCACCTCACCTCACCTCACCCTACCTTACCTCACCTCACCCACGTCACCTTACCTCACCCTAGCTTACCTCACCTCACCTTACCTTATCTCACCCTACCTTACCTCACCCTACTTTACTTCACCTCATCCTACCTTACCTCACCTCACCCTACCTCACCTCACCTCACCTCACCTCACCCTACCTTACCTCACCTCACCCTATCTTACCTCACTTTACCTTACCTCATCTTATTTCACATTACCTCACCTTACTTCACCTTACGTCACCTATTATACTATATACGCACCACAAACCGTGTGTCAAAAAATTATGCTACACTATGAAAATAGAACCAATAAAGCCAGTTTTTCAACAGGTCCTCGTTTTACAAACTAATTATGAATAATATTGATTATTGTAGCAGTGTAAACGCCTTCATGATAGATAGAAAATAGATAGTTGTCATGAATAAGATAATTAGGCATGAACACTTAATCCATTCCACAATGAATATACCCGTTTCCCACGAAACGTAGCGTATTTATTTGTTTCCTTAAGCCCTGTATGCATGGTCAAACGAGGATGAGAGTTGACGAGAGTTGATGAGAGTCAATGAGAGTTGATGAGAGTTGATGAGAGTTGATGAGAGTTGATGAGAGTCAATGAGAGTTGATGAGAGTTGATGAGAGTTGATGAGAGTTGATGAGAGTCAATGAGAGTTGATGAGAGTTGATGAGAGTTGATGAGAGTTGATGAGAGTTGATGAGAGTTGATGAGAGTCAATGAGAGTTGATGAGAGTTGATGAGAGTTGATGAGAGTCAATGAGAGTTGATGAGAGTTGATGAGAGTTGATGAGAGTTGATGAGAGTCAATGAGAGTTGATGAGAGTCAATGAGAGTTGATGAGAGTTGATGAGAGTTGATGAGAGTCAATGAGAGTTGATGAGAGTTGATGAGAGTTGATGAGAGTTGATGAGAGTTGATGAGAGTTGATGAGAGTCAATGAGAGTTGATGAGAGTTGATGAGAGTTGATGAGAGTTGATGAGAGTTGATGAGAGTTGATGAGAGTTGATGAGAGTCAATGAGAGTTGATGAGAGTCAATGAGAGTTGATGAGAGTTGATGAGAGTTGATGAGAGTTGATGAGAGTTGATGAGAGTCAATGAGAGTTGATGAGAGTTGATGAGAGTCAATGAGAGTTGATGAGAGTTGATGAGAGTTGATGAGAGTCAATGAGAGTCGACGAGAGTCAATGAGAGTCAATGAGAGTCGACGAGAGTCAATGAGAGTCAATGAGAGTTGCAACTCTCGCTCGCGTTTGATCGCCAGCTCTCGTCGACTCTCATGCGCTCTCATTAACTTTGTGCTGGTTCAAATTTTGATAAGAGTTGATGAGAGTTTCTAGCCGTTTAACCGGTACGCGTGGTAATATCCAGTCAACTCTCATGCAATTCTTGTTCTCGTTTGACGTGGGCATGGGAGTTAATGAAACTCTCATGCAAACTCTCGCTTGCTAACTCTCATCAACTCTCATCCTAGTTTGACCAGGGCTTTAGCACTAGGGTAGAACTAATGACTTCGACTCAGAGAAAAGAAAAAGAATGGAGGACAGAGCACACAACATTGATGACGGAATGGTTTAAGCGTGGGCCCTCAAAACATTCTTACTATTATTATATATCTATACAGTCGATAAATTATTTTATATGCTTCATTGTAACCATAATAAGAACAAATTAAAGATGTCGCACGAATGAAATAAAGGTCTTATGTCTTCTATTTTGTATATTTCAAACCAAATTATTCTTAATTCAGAAAAGTTTAATATATATGTTAAAAAAAACATAGAGAATTTTGGACATCTGGAAAGTAAAACCGCAACTTAGCGCGACAATACAGACAACAGACGCATTTTTGTAGCGTATATTATGGGCAAGGAAACGAACCTAAGTTTTACTTAAAGGAACAGGGGAACCTCTAGATTGCAGAGAAAGGTGAGCCAGGTTTATCGGGAACAGTAATTTCCGGCAGAGGGCAATTTGCCCCGGTCCCCCAGTTAAAGGGGGCCCCCAAACAAAAATAGAGTGAAACATGCATATATTTGTGTAAAATACTCTCCTAGAATGCAGTTTTGCCACCTGAGACCCGACATTTCAAAATTCCCCCCTCCCAACCTCCCCCTCCTTACGCAACACTACAGAGTATATAAACCACTAACCTATGCTACGTAAGTATAGATATATACTACCTTGAGATTTAAAAAAATGTGGAAATCAGTTTTCTAAAGAGCGCCTGATCCCAAAGATCTCTGGCAATGGAAAACCACTTGGGCCCCAAAGTTGCATTTTGCCTCGGGGCCCCGAATGTTTCTGGACGGCTCTGATATCCTCATATGTGGGGAAAATTCATAGATATTATGAAGGAAAATTTAATCGCCATTATATTTTGTTAATTGGTATGGTTAAATATTATGTAATCACGCGAAGATATATGAGCAAGGTCAACGGCAGATGTATATTGCTTTCACACCTCGTGTGTGGTGAAAGAAAGTTTGGAGATTAACCGGTAAAAAGAAAACACCAGTTTTTTTTTAGTTTTTTTTATTTAGCTTCGCCAACTAGGGCAGGGTCACCACAACAGCATATGCCAATTACTGTGGGCCCTTTTACCTAACCCACCCTGTCAACTTTCCCTGTGGGAGGAAACCGGAGTACCCGGAGAAAACCCACGACTTTCGGCAGAGCGTTGACTTTACTCTTTTCACATGAGGACTGGGTTCGAGCCGCATTGAGAAAGTTCTCACTGAGACTTGAACCCGCGACCTTAGAGGTGAAAGGCAAGTGCGCTAACCACTTCGCCACCGAAGCCCCAGTTGTTCTTAGTGACTCGGAAACCAACTCTCCAATAAGGTTTTATATCTCTGTGATTAGGCCGATACTAGAATATGGCGCACATGCAGGTGTGGCATGGTGGTCTTACCAAAGAGCCTGCCTCGTACCCAGACGTCTCTATTTAGTTGAAGACGAAGAGGCAGGCAAAGACGTTGGAAAAATTCGGCGCGAGGAAAAGGCGGCGAGAAAATTAGCGGCGCGCGAAAAGGCGGTGCGCAAGGGAGGGCGGGAAGGGGAAAGAAGGGGAGACCAGTGAGCTCCATATATATCTGGAGTAAGAACTTCTAATGTTCGGCCAATAGGCCAAGTGAAGCCAAAGATGGCGGCAATTGACGTCCAAACTCATGAAGGTCATAAACAGTTTTCATACCATTTTTCTAGCTAATTCCAGTTTATACTAACAGATCGCATCGCTAATCAAGTTATTAGTTCATAAAATCATGATGTTATTGTTTACATCGGAGTAAAAACACAAAATTTCGGCACACTCCTTGCCGGCTTGTGTAAACCGCGCGGTCGAAAACAATAGAAAGGGATTGGCACTGGACGTCAATTTCCGCCATCTTTGGCTTCACTTTTTGGACATAAGTTCTCACTCCAGATATATATATATATAGAGCTCACTGGGGGAGACTTCCTTCGCCTTCCCATGCACCCACGCGACACACGCGCAAGCAATTTTGAATTAGTCCCTAGTCCTCCGTCTTCGCCTTCACGAATATAATTATTTTAACTCAGAATAAATTTTTAAATCTCATCTTAGAACAGTTTATTTTTATTTAACTGATCATCTGTGTTTGACCCCGATCTCACCTGTACTTATAGTTTATGCAGGTCTTGCTCTTGTCGTAGGCCTTACTGATTTGTCATTGTATAATTAGTTATGTAACTTTGCATGTTTATACACCATACTCTTGCCCTCACCAAGCGCATGTGGTACAATACTCAGACACATGCGCATCCAGACATGCGTGAAGTGTCTTGGGGCCAGAGTGCTCCAACGACCACAAGATATATATATATGTAATATATACAAACCGCACAAGAGGTCTTTATCAGATTTAAAACATCGAGGCGCAGCCGAGTGTTTTAGATCTGATAAAGACCGAACTGTAAGGTTTGTATATGACTTCTAAAATGACTCGTTTTGTATACGCTCACGTACTGGCGTTGGAATTTTGAAGATTGATGTTATCTACGCTGTAAAAATTGAAGGAGAAAATTTGAGCAAGTCTATATCAAATATATAGATCCGCTACGGGTCATGAGTTTCCTTTGTATTTTGCCTATGAATAATTAATGAATTTTAGAAACATATATTTCTCTGGCCCCAAGACACTTCACGCATGTCTGGATGCGCATGTGTCTGAGTATTGTACCACATGCGCTTGGTGAGGGCAAGAGTATGGTGTATAAATACGAAGTCACTCGCATCTAGACTGCGTTACAAGCTGCACTGACGAGCCGTTGAACGGCGAAACATGCATGTCTGCAGATTTGACTATATATATATTTATATATATATATATATATTTTTTGGGTAGAAGGTTTAGGTGGATGGATATTTCGAGTGAAATATTATATACAATATTTTAGAACTGAACGGGAACGGCTGCGAAAAATGCAACTCTAAAGTCCTCCGACAGGAATCGAACCTGCGGCCCTGCGATTCCGGTGCAGCGCTCTGACCACTGAGCTACTGAGTCCAGTTGCCAAGCGTTAAACTAGAGTTGCATGGCATGGCCTCGTTCAGGCTCTAAAACTCTGTTTAATTACAATCACAAAACAACGCCAAGATGTCTTAAACATAAGAGAATATCAAATTATTTGTGGTCAGTCTATAATACATATGCGGTCTAATTAAGGAGAAGACGCTAACACTATTGTAAATGTGTTTTGGTAATACCATCACACATTATTTCCAAACACAATACACTACCTTTACCTTATTCACTCACAAAAGTCGTATATATCATTTAAACGCTTTGTCACCTAAGAACAGTGGTAACTACGCATGCGAGTTATCTGAAAATATGACTTGGGTTAAGGCATTTAACTGAGCGGCCGTCCAACCGTCTTATGGACGGTAATGTTTGAAAAACAAATTATACACCCGCTTGTTAATTAATGGCCTGCGAAAATATCCTCTATGAATTAACTTTGTCATATTTCTTGAACACTTCAAAAGTTGTCAGTCGCTGTATATTTAGCAAGTGTACACGCGTTTCAATCGTTTTTCTTACTGAAAACACACCGAAGTATGGGTATCTGACAATTAATTGATCTCAACTGTTTTTAACAGTAATTAACAAACCCACGAAAACATGCGGCCATGGTTCATGAAGTCCTCTGCACGCTATTTTTTGAACGACTAGTTTTGACATTCTTGCTAACGGTAATGTTACGTGGGACAACTCTTAGCGACAATTTGCATTGCGAGTTGTCGTTAAACGTCGTCCTGTGTGGCTGTGTCCAACGGTTAAATTGATTAAGTTCACTCATAGACAACAATTTAATTAAAAAACCACATACCCATATAAACTGCGGCGTCGTCATGGCTAAGGATTTGTTGTTCACATGTATCAACAGTCAAGTTCGTCAGTCTAAATTCACAAAGTACAAGCAACAAGTAACAAGTATGCGCGTGTTAATGTGGGTGAAATTGATCGCGTTTTTCATACCCGGTGTAGTTACTGTGACGCGATTACCATGCAGACGAACAGCGCGGTTTGAGGACCCGAAAAAAGGTGAGATATTTTGCCGAGAATGTTTTCGTTTACGAATAAAGAAAATAAATTGTCGTTCGCGTTGTTTGTTAGAATGGGCGTAAACTTAACTGTTAATTGTCCCGCCCTAGAGGTCCTTATTTGTCCAGTGTTACTACAAGAGGAAACCTAAACTAACGTAATACTGGATAGCTCTGTAAGTTCTAAAACGTTCTCCCTAAAAATAAAGTAAGGGACATCCCTTACCGATACAAGGAAACCATAGCAACCGGAGAAAACCTGCGGTGTTTGGTAAACCTATAGAAATACTGTTAATTGTCCCGCCCTAGAGGTCCAGTAAAGGCCAACTCTTATTTGTCCAGTGTTACTACAGGAGGAAACCTAAACTAACCTAATACTGGATAGCTCTGTAAGTTCTAAAACGTTCTCCCTAAAAATATAGTAAGGGACATCTCTTATCGATACAAGGAAACCATAGCATGCGCTAACCGCGTCTGCCACCCGTGCCCCCAAGACAGTCACTTACAAGACAGCCACTCAACTTGATTACGTACTATTTGGCGTGTATAACATTAACATAATCTGCACACTAAATGTTTTTATTGCATGTTTCACATCACTGAATGTCCAAATATAAGTTTTTTGTTTTTGTAGGTTATAGCCTAGATGGCAATGTTCTTGCCACAGCCAACGTAAAAAATGCTGCAATTTGCGTCATCAACTGTCTACAACATCCCGGATGTGAGTCAACCAACTTCCATGCTTCAGCCAATCCTGAGCATGTTTGTGAACTGAATAGCAAAACTGACTATGACGTCACTTTAACTGCGAATAGTGACGTCATTTATTATGGACCAACTCGATCTAAGCAGGTATAAAATATGTTATTTGTGATTGTCTTATAGTGAGATGTCAGTTTCAGAGAGATGTCTGTCTCTTGGCAAGATAAGGTGGCGCTTAGGACCAGGGATTATTCTAAGGAAATTTTATCACTGCACAAAAGCGCGAAAAATGATAAAATTTATATAAATTTAGCGACATTTTAGAAAACGTTCTGACTGCCCTGCATGAGTGCATGTACTCTGATTCTGCAACTTAAAGTTTACTCCATGCATGTCACTAATTATATGCAGGCAAATGAGCCAAAATCACCACTAATGAGCCAAAATCTGCATTCTGCATATTCTATTTCATGCAAAAATATACACATTTTCACATATCGCATTTTATCACTGCACAAATCTCATTTGTCACTGCACAAATTGGTTATCACTGCACAAATTGGTTATCACTGCACAAATCTCATTTGTCACTGCACAAACTGGTTATCACTGCACAAATTGGTTATCACTGCACCTTAGAATAATCCCTGCTTAGGACTGGGTGAAAAATTGACGATGTTAGTATGAAAATTCACCCAGAATCAGGCAAGATCACTGATCTGAAAAGTAGACTGGATAGCACAACATATTGTTCACTGGTGCAGAAAATGAAAAACATTGCTAGGCAATTGAAATCCGCCATAACTAAGAGACCAACTATACAGGGAAATTGTCTCTACTCCTTTTTAAAACGTTTTCGAACCCTAAAATTACAATATTACTACATTATTTTAGCAATAAATTTTTACCATTATCCGCTAAAAATGTTGTCAATTGACCCCTTGCCAATAGACGTGCCTGTCAATGTTTCGTTCATTTAGCCCAACTGCGCGCAGGGTGGTCCCGGCGAATGTCAAAATGGCGGACAATGTGTCATGTCCTGTTCACGTGATCAACAACTGATGTGTCATTGTCCAGCAGGAACAACTGGTCTTACATGTGAGCACGAAATAGGTGAGTTAGAATTTTATGTGATCAAGAGGTATTAGTAGCATAATGATTAGCGCATGTGCCTTCAACCTCTGTACTGTAAATAACCTTGTACTGTAAATAAAGGTAATTAAGTTTAGGTTTCTTTCTGTAGTATAACACTGGGCCAATAAGGGAAGGCCCTTACTAAACTTCTAGGGAGAACAGTGTAGAAGTGATAGATCAAGTGCAGGTTTCCTCCTGTAGTAACACTGGTCCAATAAGGAATGATTACCCCTTGCCGAACCTCTAGGAAGAACAGTTTATCCTTACTGGGCGTTCAGGAAGAACGGTTGTCTGAGAATTAACAGAGCTATCCACTACAAATTTAGTGAATTATACCTGAATAATTAGAACTATATGTTCAATATTGATCAATAACTAGATCACAAGCAGCGCTGAGAAACATTTCATAATTATTGTGTTCTTTCATGTTCCATCTCAGCTGTTCTCTCTTAACCTGAAACACAAACAAAACGAGTTCAACACATCAATACATAACCTTTTGTGCACTTTTCCAGTCACAGACAACGGTCAAGATTTCGCGATGGTGTTTCCAACAACAAGTGGCGATGATTATATTTCGATCGACAACAATGCACCGGAAATGTCCAACACAACTGTGATATTCTGGATAAGTACTTCGGAGACAAAACCGATGGTAGTATTTAACTAGTATTTCATAAAAGTGATTGACAATGAAAACAAAGAAATAATCATAACAGGTGATTTTAACTGTGACATGCTGGACAGCAACTATAGGAATAACAAATCCAAACGATTGGATGACCTATTAGATATCTACCAACTACAGCAACACATTGATAAGCCAACCCGAACAACTGACTCGACAAAAACACTAATAGACATTATAATTACAAAAAGTGACGACACCAAAACATCTGATTCAGGAGTGATTGCTTTGGGAATAAGTGACCATGATCTGGTGTATATTTGTAGGAAAATAGGAGTACCCAGAGAAATGCCGAAAATAGTAGAAACAAGGCAATTTAAACATTTTAACGAAAACGAATTCCAACAAGATTTAGCACAAGCGTTTAACTACTTTACATACAATTCTGATCCAAATCTTGCCTGGCAGGAGTGGAAGGACATATTTTTGTCTATTTCTGACAACCATGCTCCCTATCGTACTAGAAAAGTTAGAAACGAGTATTGCCCATGGTTGAATAATGAAATTAAAAACTTAGCTATCATCGAGATTTCCTTAAAAAAAGGCAGTGCGATTAAATTCTACTGCTTATACTGAGGCTTATAAAAGATGCAAAACCAAGTTACCAAACTTATTAGGGATGCAAAAGCACACTATTATAAAACAAATCTGGAACAATGCAAAAATAGTAAAGATAGCTGGAGATTTATCAATCATTTACTCAACAGGAGAACGACTACAACAACAATCAACCAGATCACAGTTAATGGACAAACAATTACTGGTAATGATAATATAGCAAACGAGTTTAATAATTATTTTTGTGAAATAGGCCCTAAGCTTGCACAAACTATACCAGCAAGTAATGTAGACCCACTTCAATATATTACTGCTAATTCTAACAAGTTTACATTTAGACAAATTTCACCAATAGAATTATGCAGAAGACTAGATGGTATAAAATTAGGAAAGCTGCAGGACTCGACAAAATCACAAACAAACTGTTAAAGGCTGCAGGCTATACCATATGTGAAACCTTGCTTTATATTTTTAACCTGATCCTAGACGTTGGTATACTTCCAGACGACTTAAAACAGGCTAAGGTTACGCCTATCTATAAGGAAGGTGACAAAAATGAATGCGGAAATTACAGACCTATATCCGTCATATCGGCAATTTCAAAAATGCTAGAGAAAATAGTTTATAACCAACTTCTCAATTTTCTGAATGACAACAAAATAATTACAAAACGCCAATCTGGCTTCCGTAAATATCACTCTACTGAAACTGCTCTTTTGCAAACAACCAATGAATATTTAATGAATATGGATAAAGGCTTAATAAATGGTGTCTTGTTTCTTGATCTCAAAAAGGCATTCGATACAGTCGACCACAAAATCCTTCTTGCTAAACTTGAACTATACGGAGTTAAAGGTGTAGCCCTTAACTTCTTCAAATCGTACTTAACCAATAGGAGTCAATTATGTACAGTCCAAGGTACAAATTCCCAACTGGAAAGATAAGTTGCGGAGTCCCACAGGATCAAACTTAGGACCGTTATTATTCTCATTGTACATAAACGATCTTCCTAACTGTCTCGAACAAATAGAGGCATCTATGTTTGCAGATGACACAAATATATCAAGCATTGGTAATTCACCTGCGGACATAGAAGTGAAACTAAACAATGATTTGCACAACGTCAATAACTGGTTAATAGCAAGCAAGCTTACTTTAAACGTTAAATATGCCGTTATGCTAATAGCCTCTAAACGAAAATTGAAACAATTCTCACATGACCCATGTATACTGATTGGTAATCATAACATCAAACAGGTAAACAATAAAAAAGTACTGGGAATTACTTTAGACGATGAATTGAGATGGCATAAACACAATGATCTTCAATGCAAAAAACTATCCAAGAGCATTGCCTTATTAAGACGAGCCAAACGATTTGTTAGCCAAAACGTGTTAATTAACATGTACAACTCACTAGTCTTACCTCACTTTACCTATTGCTCCAATGTGTGGAATGACGGCAGTCGTACACATACTGACAAGCTTTTAAAAATGCAAAAACGAGCGGCTAGAATTATCACAGGGTCAACTTACGAAGTAAGATCGAAAGATATATTTAATATTTTACACTGGGAACCAATTGAAACCACTCTTAAGAAAAGAGAAATGATAATGACATTTAAGGCCTTACAAGGCCAACTGCCAGAATGTATGACTAACATCTTTAAAATTTGCCAAAATGATATGTACCCGTTAAGAAGTAATGACTGTAAACTTTACTTGGAAAAACCTAAAACAGACTTCTTGAAGAAATCGTTTTCATATCGAGGTGCTGCATCATGGAACAATCTTCCAAAAGATGTTGCCAACAACTACAAAGAGCTCTCCATAAGTAACTTCAAAACTTTAATCCACAACTATTTCACCAATTTGGAGAGAAATAGTGTGTGACAACCACCTGTGGGGCGGATTCTGATCCGAAGGAGTAATTTTTGGGTCTGGGAGGGTTAACATAACATACTATTTCTAGTTATATACGTGATTCATTCTAAGTTTTATATATAGTGTTCACTGCATGGGCTTTCTTTTTTTATATAGTCAGTATGTATAATAGATTTTTCATATTTGTAAATATCCTAACGGCCCCTTGAAAAGCAGTTTAATCTGAAGGGCTACCGTTTTTAAATAAGATGAATAATAATAATAATAACTTAGTGGATGGAAGCAATCGTGAATTGCGAATCATCTTAGAGCCCGGTGAAGTTTTTATTATGGTTCAATCTCGTGGTGTATTGTAAGTAAATTAAGCCACGTTATTCTTTTCTACATTGGAGTGTTAGTGACGTAGTGTTCTCACATTCCTATGTGAGAAGAAGTACCTCCACTTTGACTCTACCAAACACCGCAGGTTTTCTCCATGCACGCATAGGCGTACGGGCACAACTTTCTTTGGGGGGGCAGCCGAAATTATGCCCGAATTTTAAAGCTTAACCAAATTGCCCGAATTTGCGATAAGAACGTCTTCATACAATAATAACCAATTGTAATAGTATTAAACACATTAAGTATCTATTTTCTTGTCGACGGGGGGGGGGAGTTTCCGGAAACTCTTACATTTACCATCTCTTTTTAAGTCCAAAGCCATGATATTTATCTTCTAAATTTATAATATTTATCTATTTTGCCCGAATATTCGTGAACCATTTGCCCGAATCACTTGAATCTCCAAATTTTTGGGAGGGGCAGGTGCCCCCCCTGCCCGTACGCCTATGCATGCACGTATTCCAGTTTCCTCATGTAGTAGACCAATTAGACATGGCTCTTATTGGAGCTCTACGAAGAACAGCTTAGACTGATAGAGCTATCCAATACAAATAAAGTTAGTTTAGTTTAGGTGTTCTCCTGTTGTAACAATGGCCAATTGGCGATGGCCATTGCTGAATCTCTAAGGAGAACAGTTTAGACTGATAGAGCTATCCAATACAAACAAGGTTAGTTTAGTTTAGTTTAGTTTAGTTTAGTTTAGTTTAGTTTAGTTTAGTTTACTTTAGTGTCTCGCTGTGGTAACAATGGTTCAATAAGCGATGGCCTTTCTGGACCTCTACGGAGAACAATGTATAACTGATAGAGTTATAGAATAGCGTGATTGAATGAATACAGTGTTCAAACACCTATACATCATTGTTTAGGAGATTCCCAATTCCACCAATCAGAGATGGTTATTGGCATCATGTGGGAGTCACATGGTCTCTTGGCAAATACTCCTTATACCTTGATGGTACATTAGTCTACAGTGGAGATGGTCTTGGCGCGGCTATTCCTTTAACAGCCGGAGGGGTATTTCACATTGGTACGAAACCTATTGCCGATGGATTTGACCCAGAGAAGTCATTCAGCGGAAAACTAAGTCAATTGAATGTATGGGATAAGATATTAACAGCTGATCAAATAAAATCGATAAGTAAAAGTTGTTATAACAATGTTGGAACGATATTAGACTGGAGTACAGTGGTTGATAAAACACATGGAGCTGTGTATAAAGAACATCTAAATTCTTGCAAAAAACTTCGTCAAAGTGAGTAAGGATGTATGTCTGAATGTTGGTTGAATGAAGGGGGGATGTGGGGAAGGGGAAAGAAGTGAAACCATTATCCATTAACAAGGTCATGCGGATTGCGGATCTCACTCAGTTGAGTTTCGCAGTTAGCTGAGCTCATATGACCAAGCCCTTACGATACGGTTGAACATAGGTTGAAGGAGGGGAGGCTTCAACTGGAATAGAGTCAAGGGACAGTTTTCTTTCAAAAAGCCATAATATGTTTCACTCACTTTAATCTCTCTCTTTAGATGAAGACTACGATATTGTAATGTCAGCTACACCAAGTACGAGCACACAGGCAACCCATATCGTATCGTCAGATAATATTCCAAGTCTGGAGGCTTTTACTATCTCAACGTGGGCGAAACATTCAGAATATATGAGATACGTGGAATACACGAATAATGATGCAACATCACTCGCATTTCGCCTTCACAAAGATGTCCTGATTTTGGAAATAGCAGGAGCCGACACAAAGTAAGGTTGCCCGCCAAAGATACAATTAGCGAGTCTCAGTAAGCGTTATAGAACAGCAGAGGGTGGTGAATATCAGAGATAATCACCATTTTCTTACACTGGTAACTGTCGATCGACCACAATCTGTTGTACGACAGCGCTTAACGAAAGCTACCTATACATCAGCTAACACTGCATCTTTATGCCCAACTCACATTTTGTGATAACTAATTAAAGATATATGTAATTAAAGATACATGCGAGTGAATTATATGGCAACGGGCATATGCACGCGTTGATTAGGTCTATTGCTTGCTTAAGGCACGTTTACACGTTGCGATTTGTCGGGCCGATTTCAGATGCACGTTAATGATATTTGAAAAATACGTGGCAAACGTCATCTGACAACATCACCAACTGAAAATATTCGTCATTAACATTCAGAGAAACCTAAAATCGGGCCGACAAATCGCAGCGTGTAAACGTACCTTTACTGAACTAACTATACCATAAGTTAAATAGTATGAAAGTAAGATATTTACCTGACATCCTGGACTATTTAGACAAGCAAGAGTTCCAAGGTATTGGAATGAATATCCAGCATACTGGCACCATATTTCTACCACATGGTCAAGTGTTACGGCTCATTGGAAGATCTATCTGGATGGTTCGTTGGTCTCCATCATGCATGGTGTAGCTTCTGGTATTACCATTCCTGCGGGAGGACAATTATTACTGGGTAAGATTCATTTTGTCCTATGCATAGTAATACTATATATCATCAAACCTCGCTGGGATAAAATAATCACTATCACCATCATCATCACCATCATGACCACCTTCACCAATACTATTATCACCACCATCATCACCACCATTATATCCAATAATAGCGAGCTTAAGCAAGCGACGTTTTTGTCAACACGGACGTCAGATTGCCGAGGGGGGACTGGATTAAAAATTGTGTTTGAATCAGTTTGTGGTAATCTTCAACACAAATGACAAAACATAAGATTTTTAAAGTTTTTTGCTCATTACACGAGCGCTATGATGCAAAATGCCGCCAAAATTAGAAATACCAATTTTCGGGTGACGTCCGTGTTGACAAAAACGTCGCTTGCTTAAGCTCACTAATACCATCATCATCACCACCATCACCAATATAGTCATCATCATCACTATCATCACCTTCTTCACAACCGTCATTACCAATTTACCATTACCTCACTGATCCACCATTATCATCATTACCACAATCACCCAAGAACACATTCACCATCACCTGCAACATCCCAGTCGAGGTTACAACCACACACATTCCTAACATTTCAACAGGTTTAGGAAACCCAGATAACGGAGATCTATCCATGGACGGCAGTCTGAGCAGACTCAATATATGGGACCATGAAGTTGATGGACATGTTTTATCGTTAATGGCAAACAAAGGACCATTGTTTGAAAACGGCAATGTATTTGCTTGGTATGGAGTGAAGTCAAAGGCTGTGGGAAATATGAACTTTCAGGAAACACCGAGTGATCTATACAACAGTCGTAAGTAGAGCTTGTTCTTGGTGCTATTTGAATCGCTATTGAGAATACCACAACATGATAGCCGAGAGTCAACCTGACGAAGTTTCCAGACTAAACTAACTGTATTAATACGTGATAACTCTAACAGTTCTGAACTGTTCTCCCTAGAGAACACTCTCTAGAGGTCCAGTAATGGCAATCCCTTAATAGTCCAGTGTTACTGCAGGAGGAAACCGAAATATTTGGAGAAAACCTGCGGTGTTTGGCAAAGTCAAACTCTACTCACATGCGAGGTGAAATTATAATGGTAATTATAATAGTTACAGAAGTGCAATACACATACATATTGAAGGCCTGTTCGCATGATCCGATTTGTCGTATCCGATTCCCCTTTTGACGTATGTGATTTACTGACAAGAGTAAGGTTATTGGCTCATATCTGGCGAACAGTGCAGTTGTTGCTGTATTGTGTGAAATCACATACGTCAGGAGGAGAATATCGGATCCGACCAATCGGATCGTGCGAACAGACCTTTACACTAACCACTGACACTGTGCCAACATCATCTCGTATGGAGTGTCACCCACTCGTCTCTTTTTTATAGGAGCAATTGCAGACTACCAGATGAGTTTCCCTGCAGCTTCATCAAAAAATTACGCGCGACTCGATGGCGTTTTCCGCACCAATATAGCGACCGTCTCTGCTTGCTTTTGGTTTAAAATCCTTAAAGAAACTTGTGGTGTGTTTGCGTACTCTTCACAGCAAGAAGACCAAGAGCTTTCAGTTTATTTCCATAACGAGAACTCACTCGATTCATGGTCCATCAGAGGAAAGAAGTCTTTCATAACGTGAGTAATTTCGACGATTGGTAGGCTTCAGTCAGCGTTGACACACTGCGATTTGTCGGGCCAACTTTAGGTTTTGCTTAATGTTAATGACGAATATTTTCAGTTGATGCTGTCGTCAGGTGACGTTTGCCACGTATTTTTCTAAATATCATTAAAGTGCACCTGAAATAGGCCCGACAAATCGCAACGTGTTAACGTACCTTTACGGGGCAGCCGATAGTGGGCAACTTCGGGAATGTCGACACTTAGAAGGCAAATTAAGACGCAATTTTTTTCTATGTCGCGATAAAAAGTATTCAAAACCTAAAATCTTTTTGGCGTATCTCCCAAAATTACTTCATTTTAGCTTTATTTTCTAGTTTTTACAGTTAGCTACCATTTGAAACACATCTGGCAAAAATTTGTAAATTAAAATACAACTATTAATGGTGCTATAAAATTTATGCCATATTTACTAGCAAACCTACTCAATTTCAAACATCATTTTCTCTTTGGCGTACCATCTAAAATTTCTTTATTTTAGCATAATTTTATATATTATGCAAGTTTGTTTGCCGATTGAGAAACGGATCTGACAGACGGATCACAGATCGTCCGTCTGTCATCTCTAGTATAAATCGTTAAATGAACGAGGTTTTGATATTTTTTTTGCCAGACCCCCGATATACCCAAAACGATGGCATTTCTCCTGTATGCAGTGGCGTAGCTCAGATGGTTTGTTCAGGATTTATAAAGACGGTGTATTACTATATAATACAACTCATGCAGTAGGCGAAGTTATACCCGCGGGGGGTGCTATGGTTCTCGGACAAGAGGTGGACTCTTTTGCCGGGAGTTTTAGTTCGAAGCAGGCAATGCAGGGGGAGTTGGCTGGTTTAAATTTCTGGACAGACTTCTTGACAGCCAATGAGATCTCGGGCATGGCAGCAGGAGTTATCAATGTGAATGGAAATTTACTTCAGTGGAGAGATTTCAGGCGCTACATTTATGGTGCTGTGACAATCAAGGAAAATTCTGATTTTGATTTGCCAGGTATGTTTATTGTTAAGGGCAGGAAGCAACTTCAGGTTGGAGGGGCACTTCGTCTTAAAGGCACCTATTCTAATTAGGAAAGGGCACTTTTCCCATTGTTTTAGTCAGAGGTGGAAAAAGTATCGGATCCTGGGAACCTAGTTCCCAGAAATATTTTCGGATCTGAACTTTTGCAGAAAATTTTAATAGAAATTTCTAAAGTTAATGATTAACTAATGAGTAATAACAAAACTAGAGTATGCTCTAGTCTAGACTAGTAATTGTAATGCATTTTGTATTCACTATATCAAATTGAATATCAAGAAACAACACTCCAATCAGTTGAATGTCAAAATCAATCAATGATTATTAATTTTGAGTCTGAAACCCAGGTTCCCCGAAAGAAAAAACTTTTTCCACCTCTGGTTTTAGTTGAGGAAAAGGGCACTTTGAAGAAAACTTGGGGGGGGGTGGCACGTGCCCCCTGTGACGCCCAGTTCCTACGCCACTGGTAATTCCAGTTCATTTTCTTATCAGAATACCGAGTTCAGAAACTACGAGATGACTGGTGCGAGGCAAACTATCCTGGTACGTACGCAAGATTTATCCGCAATCAAGCAACATCCTTTCTTTGGAGATGCGTACGACCGTCTGCCATGTTGGATGAGAACATGGTTTATGATATTATTGGGGATTCTCCGTCGTTCTTTTCAAAGACCTCGCAGCTTTTGGCCATAACATAACAAGCCAGACAAGTGCACGTGTAAAGGCTTATTCAAGGCTGGTTCACAATACGAATATTTATTTGATTACAGTGATGTCTCACATTTCACGCAAAGACGTTTCAAAGAAAATTACACACTTTGATCAAAGCGTACTTTGATCACAAAAGCTTTATTTTTTTGTTTTGGCCAGCCCTTTACGTTATGTCCTGATCGCGCCCTTTCGTCGGACAAAACGACCCCCCCCCTCTCCATGTAATGTGATACCTGGCCGGTTAAGTTAATTGCTTAAAATTTCCTGATTGTTTATGTTATTCAAAACTTGTAATTGCATCTCTTATTTATGTATGCCTTACTTTTGTAATTAGTGTAATTCTTGTAATTGTTAATGTAATTTTGAATATTCACATCCACGCCCCTCTTGGAAATCAGCTTTTGCTGTAGGGGTTAGCGTAGTGTACACCACCACCACCATGCACCACCACCACCACCACCACCGAAATTTTTGACCACGCAAAAATGGAAACTCTAGCCTCATTCCAACATTAATTTATCATAATTATGCACTATATAACAAAGTAAACATAGCCATACATTTATTAATGCACGACAAAGTTTGTGTTATGTGTGTTTGGTAAATGAATGTGTGAAACACTTTAGTATCGTGTCAGAATATTTTACTATTGTCCTAACAAACTCACTCCTTACTGTACCTCTAGAGAGAATAGAGCGATCAAGTATATTTAACAATTAGATTATGAGCTCAAGATTTCTATGAGGTGATAGTTGATGAGGGCGAAGCCCGAATGAACTATCATCTCATAGAAATCGAGAGCGAATAATCTAATTGTTTTAGTAGAAACCAGCAAGAAAACAGTATTTCAAAACGTTTTTCATAATTTGTTGAAATAAATTCGTTAAAAATCGCGCCGAGGAGATGGCTGTTTCGCTACTCGCTATCTATCGACAATTAGATAGCATGTAGCGTAGCCAATCAAATTACAGCATTTGCAATAGTATACTAGTATGATTCTACTAAATATATATAGTTAGTTCAGTTCCGCATGCGTATTTGGAGTTGTGAGAGACGCTATCAGCAGGCAGCTCCGAGATAGTATAAGCAGACTTTGAGCAAGCGTTTACAGAGAGGCTATCAGCAGGCAGCTCCGAGATAGTATCAGCAGACTTTGAGTAATAGAGAGGTCTCACAAGATACACAGCCTATGGTGCTATTGTCATTAATCATTCGAAAGTAATATCTTTTGTGTATATCCAGGAATTTCCCAATTAAACGATGACCAACAATGGTTTAGAAGACTATCGCCAACCATTTTTTGCGACATCAGAATAACTGAATAAGGCCTAACGATTCGATTCAACCCCAAGCCTTGGTGAGCCGATCCAAATCTCAAACCGTCCACAGTCTTTACGACTGCTAGTGGTTATTTTCCTGCAGCAATAAGCTTTAAACTAGAGTCACACTTTGATATTTCGTGTAATCTCTAAATCAGAGCTATACTTGTCGAACGTTTGTTATTGCATCTCTGACTTACCGTATTAGCAATGGCATCTTTCCTTCGGCATTCAGATCTTTGTCCAATACACTCTCTCACGTCTTCCGCTTTTCGCTTCTTGATTTCCGGTATGAGTCATCCGACTTCCTGTACCTTTCATCAGACTTTCTGTATCTATCATCTGACATCCAGTAACTATCATCTGACTTCCGGTAACTATCATCTGACTTCCGGTAACTATCATCTGACTTCCGGTAACTATCATCTGACTTCCGGTAACTATCATCTGACTTCCGGTAACTATCATCTGACTTCCGGTAACTATCATCAGACTTCCGGTAACTATCATCAGACTTCCGGTAACTGTCATCAGACTTCCTGTAAGTATCGTCTGACTTCCGGTGCCCAGGTTTTCGGTCACTTGAGACATGTTCTGATCGCTGATATTTGTCCCTCGGGCTGCGGTCCCTCAAGTGGTCTTTATTGCTATGACGACTCTCACTGCTTTGTTTGCGATGCTCAGCAGATTTTCTAAATGAAAAGAGATCATATCTGTATGCAATTATCATAACTTGAAAGAATGAAATATGCTATCTTGCTTATATTTTTCTACATAGAGCGAAAACATGCGGTGTTTGGTAGAGTCAAACTGGAAGTACTCTTCTCACATGCGACTGAGCCGAAACTACAATGATCAGATAACTGCATGCTGCAAGAATCAAACCCCAGGCACAGAGGTGAAAGACTACTGGCCACTAACACCTCAATAAACTGCCCAAAATAACAATTCACCTGTTATATCCAGAACTATCCTCTTCACTTGACGAGTTACGTCGTTTCTAAAATGCCATAATAAACATTGAGCATGTTCTAGGTACAAACTTTATCAAACATTTTGAACAAACAGTATTGCTCAAACAAACTATGATACAGATATATAACTACCTTGTTCTCTTTCTTTCTTTTTGAATGTTTCTCTCTTGACTTTCGTCCATCATTATTCTGTTCATCATTGCTATGATCTTCAAATACTAAATCATATTTTTCTTTCCTTGATGTACTCTTGATTTCAAGTTTAGGTCCAGCTTGTTCTTTCTTGCTTTTTAGTTCATATACAGGTTTTGCTCCTGAAGGAATACAATCAAACATTTTAAACAAACATAAATGTTCGAGTTTCGCATTAGATTATGTGTGGTATTGAGTGTTTAATCACAGGGTTCGCACGGGTCAGGAAGAATAAAATTCCAGGACTTTTTAAGGACTTTCCAGGTCATGTATCAGGAAATTCAAGGCCTATTTAGGCCTGAAAAGAAGGCGTTAGAAGTCTGTACAAAGTGCTGTTAAACTGTACAATCGTGCCACATACCAACAAATTTCAGAAAATACAGTATCCAAAAACGAAAGCAAGAAGAATTCAAGGACTTTCAAGCACCTCATTATATAAATTCAAGGACTTTCAAGGCCTTGAATTTTTGTTTTCAAATTCAAGGACTTTCAAGTTTTGTAAGAACCCTGTAATCAAATGAGCAGTAACTTACCAGGTTTGCTATACACCAGTTTTGCGACAGACTGACTAAAGTCGACATGAATACGACGATCATCAATAAGAACGTTGTCCATTTTGAAGTAAGCTCTCTCACAATCTTCTTCCTAGGATAAAAATCACATTCAATTCAACGATCTCACTTTGATAACGATCTGAGTTTGGTGCAGAGGTCTCCATACAGTATAGTTTCTGAAAAGACTTTACTTACATTCTCATATTCAATGAAAGCATATTGAAGGGACTCTTTAGAAACAGAATCTTTTATTATCTCACAGCTAAAAATAGAAAGATAAGGACTACCTAAGCACACATCAGACTACCTTAGCATACCTAATAGCAACCTAAGACATACCTAGGACAACCTTAGCCTACCCTAACCCACTTCTGTCCACCAATGACAACCTCAGACCACCTTACTTTCTAACTTAAAATATCTATATAATACAAACGAACCCCAATGAAAAGTCCAAATGAAGAAGGTATGATTGTGAAATAAGAAGAGAATGTTGGTTGAGCAATACATGGTCAAGATAATCTTAATACTGACCACACCTGTGGATCAACCAATCAGATTTACTTTGGGTTTCCATGGTAACCACACACGTCATAAAGGACATGGGGTTGAATATATACATGAGAAACCAACTACGTGTATTCTAACAAAACTTGTAGTTGAGTTTTCAATGTGACACTATCATCCATCATCATCAACTATCATCCATCACCATCAACTATCATCCACCATCATCAACTATCATCCATCAACTGTCATCCACCATCATCAACTATCATCCATCATCATCAACTATCATCCACCATCATCAACTATCATCCACCATCATCAACTATCATCCATCATCATCAACTATCATCCACCATCATCAACTATCATCCATCATCATCAACTATCATCCATCATCATCATCAACTTTCATCCATCATCATCAACTATCATCCATCATCATCAACTATCATCAACTATCATCCACCATCATCAACTATCATCCATCATCATCAACTATCATCAACTATCATCCACCATCATCAACTATCATCCATCATCATCAACTATCATCCATCATCATCAACTATCATCCACCATCATCAACTGTCATCTATGTACCATAAACATTATAGCTTTTCAATAAATCTCCAAACAATGGTCGATATGCTCACCATTTAATTGGTCCAAACCTAGAAAATATGATTTCTAGATCCTCATCGGTCGTAACAGGATTTAATTTACAAACAAATAAAACATTTTCTGGTGGCTTGATGTCTGCATCAGGTATATCTCCAACCTAAACAGCAAAAATTGTTTATCAAAAAATATGTGTTTAGTCTCATTACCTGGAAAACATGAGCAAATGCTTATAAGAAAATACAAAAAAGGTATTTCAGCATGGATTCCATGTTCACCTTTTCACCACCAAACGAGTCAAGCCTTCATACAAAGCCTGTTATAGCAATATATATCTATGTATTTCAATATGATCCCATACCATTTCTAAAATCTGTGCGCCAGCTTTAAACTCTCTTTCTTCAATCATTTCTTCAACCTCTTCAATTGTCTTGCCTTCCTTATCATTAATCTCTTCATCTGCACCAATACGACCACTCTAAATACAAAATGCAAGGTCTGACGTTCTTACTGAACTGTCTTGATATGTTAATAAACAAACCCATAATACAACAACTGAGTATCAAAGTACAAAAATCTTACATCAAGTTGTTCTTTGGTTGGTTCAGGAGATCTATCTGGTATTTGAAGTCGAGCAGGATCATCAAAAGGATCATCCAAAATGACAGTATGAGTTATCCTTTACATAGAGAATACATAAAACTACTGTTACTTAAGTCTCCACAGTCATTAAATTTGTACAAATAGGCAGAATATATTGAGGTGGCCGTCCTTAGTGATGATTCACCCTGCTTCGGACGCCGGCCACACCCTGCTTCATGACCAACACCCGCTTAGCACCCCCCCCCCCCTATCAGATCATACCGGATCCATCCCTGGAGGTGGGGCTCTGGGATCATCTTGAAGTGAGGTTGATGAATCTGTTAAATTCCTTAAAAAAATCCTTAAAACTTACAATTCTCTACAAAGATCTCTAAAACTATACAAAATTCCTATTTCTAAGGAAAAATCCCTAAAAGTGAGAGCACTGAATACTATACCTAACATCTTGGTAAGGGCGATGGTCATCATCACAGATGGTTTCATTTAGTTTGTCCAAAATATCAAATCCTTCAGCAACCTCACCAAACACTGTATGTTTACCATCCAAATAATCCAGATTTTCACCAAGGGTAACAAAGAACTAAAAATAACAGAAAATCAACAATGGTTATAATTAGAATTATGGATAGAATTACATAGTAGGATTAGGGCAAATTACAGTTGAGTGGGTTAATGTTTCCATCACTAACCCATTAACTGGCAGTACCCTACCACTGACGAGTAAAATCGTCTGGCGTTAGACAGAGTAAAATACTAAAGTAGGGTGCATCTGCGCACATTGCCAGCTAATGGGTTAATGACAAGGGGAAAATGCTGCATGCCAATTGTCGAGCTCCCTATTTTTAGTCTTAATTTAAACTACAGTATAGGTCGCACACCTGTGATCCATGCATATCATCGCCATTATTGACCATGGACACAGTTCCTTTCTTGATGTGTTTGATTCTAGGTTTAGTTTCAGCTTCAAAGAATTTGGCTTGGTCGCCATGAAGTGATCGAAATATAGATTCTCCTCCTCTACCTGACCCAGTTGGGTCCCCAGTTTGAGCTAGAAAATCCCTCTGCAAGAAAACATCTCATTTTTTTGTCTACAACTTTGACCTCTGTTCATGGTAACACCAGGCCTCACATTTGGGAATGGAAGGCCAGTTTGGCCTTGAATTTTACTATGTTTTCTGGGGCATTAAGGCATCAAAGTGTTCTTACTCTTCTTCAGGTAGTTCAGACACAAACCACAGCAACATACTGCATATTAAATACTTGCTACAATGTACCCCCAACAATGAATACAATACTTTACGGATCAATTGAAGTTAACGACCCCCCACCCCAAGGGAGTCGTATACTTCAATGGCCATTGAAGTATACGACCCCCCCCAAAAATAGCTTTTTATCAAGATGGCATCGAACTTGTTTTCACCGGCTCATTCTCGCCACATAAATTTGTCAAGATACACGGGCAACATGTCGCGTCTTACGCCTCTCATTGTCTTTAATTTCACCTTGCTTCTATTCCAGTACGACTCGATATTCTGATTATTCACACCTGTCACTGGATCAACGAAAAATAGCAAGTGGTTGACCGTTCGGTGCTCTAAGCCAGGGATATTGCCGACGCGATTGTATGCAGCACACTCGTCGGAATACACTAGTGATCCCGGTCGAGTATAGATATTTACAAGATGCAGTTTGCTACCAAAACACGGAGACAAAATTGCAAAACAAAACACCTCAAGCGCATATTATTGGTCATGTTGAAAGTCTTTGAATTTGTTTCCTGGTTAAAAATCAATGAACTGAGACATAGACAATAGAAGGGAAGTCATAAAAATTCCTTTGAAACAGACACAAACACGAGAATCTGTAAATTTAAGGATATAATACAAGGGGGGTCGTATACTTCAATCCGAATATTTGTTATTGGAATATACGACCTAACGACCCCATTGGCGTAGGGGGATCGTTAACTTCAATTGATCCTACTTTACCTGAATAAAATGGAAAAGGCTGTAGTTATAAAACTTGACTTTACATAACTTCAAGAAATTCAGGCATGCTAAAAAAGACAAACACTTCAAATAGAGATATATAAACAAGGATGAACAGATAAACTTTAAAACAGTCAAAGAGTGAATGAGTGATGCAAAAGTAGGTTTTCTGACAATTTGATAGACTGTTAAAAACCTTTAGAAATTAAAATATTTCAAAGAGAACTAGTTTTGACTTTTGACACAAACAGTACAAGAAAGCACGGTAGTCAGACACAAAAAACAGACAGTAGGCTCAGACCCTCAGTAAGTCGTTAAATTTTAGCAGTTAAAATACACAAATTTCTCGCTTACCTCTCGGCCTTTCCTTGGTAAAAAGGTCAATAACTAAATCTCCAATAGTTGTTTCAAGTATGACCGACATTATTTACAACTTAACTGACTATTTACAGCAGTTTACAGCAAAAAAATTGAAATAAACTAGAAAAACATTCTGTTTCGGCAACCATCTTGTTTATAGATGGGTAACATTGAGCACGGAGCTATATATAGGGATAATTTGAGTTTTGGAGAGGGATAACAATGAATGAAGGGTACAACTAGGGATTATGTGGGTTTCAGCGGGATAATATTGAATGAAGAGGTACAAGTAGGGATAATATGATTCCATAGAGGGATAACAATGAATGCACGGATACAACTAGGGATAATATTGGACTTCAGTTGGATAATAATGTGTACAGGGGTACAATTAGGGATAAATGTGGGTGTGATAGGGATAATAAGGAATGCTCTGTTACAATTAGGGATAATGGGGGTTTATAGGAGGATAACAATGAACGCATGGGTACGACTAGGGATAATTTTGGTTTCAGTGGGATAATATTGAATGAAGAGGTACAAGTAGGGATAATATGATTCCATATAGGGATAACAATGAATGCAGGGATACAACTAGGGATAATGTTGGACTTCAGTTGGATAATAATGTATACAGGGATACAATTAGGGATAAATGTAGGTGTGATAGGGATAATAAGGAATGCTGTGTTACAACTAGGGATAATGGGGGTTTATAGGAGGATAACAATGAACGCATGGGTACGACTAGGGATAATTTTGGTTTCAGTGGGATAATAATGAATGCAGGGCTACAACTAGGGATAATTTGAGTTTTCATATAGGATAACAATGAACGTAGAGGTACAACGGAAGAAATTTCTAAAATTCTGTAAAGATGGCGGATGCAAATAGCGTGTCAAAATGAACGAAAAAGATTCGGTCGCAGAATATATTCCTGAAGTAAAAGTAAGTAATGTTTCTCGACCAATTTGTTTTTAAATAGTTTATCTCACTTCTAAATTTTCCTTTCAGGGGATTGAAGGTGCAGAAAGCGAAGAAGCGAAGCCAGACGCGAAGCCGACCAGCCTTCAGGAAGAATTCAACGCAGTATTGGACAATGCAGTTTCAAAATTGTGGGACGAGAGATCGCGAAATAAATCGAAAGGAAAGAGGAAAAGACTCTCAAAGGACGAGGAGAAAACTCTAAGTATGTACAACAGTGGCATAATGTATTGTAGTACTTTACCAGTGTACCGGTTTTGACATTTGTAGAGAGAACGCCTATTTTTATAAGTACAAAATAATTCGTGTATATTAATATTATTTTGTACGGGAAAAGATTTACAATATATTAAAACACATTTTTGAGGAACTTATTATATGAAATTATGTTACAACCAGAGATAAATAATTGTTTGTTTACAAATCTAATTTAATTATGCCTGCCAATTTGCTGACACCTGCCTCACCAATATCACACTTGCGTGAGACAAGATCCCAAATTCCATTACTGGGCTCATTTGAAACCTGTAAGCAGAGACATTCTGTTGCAATGGAAAATAGAGACAAATTTCCTGCCAATGTTGTGCAGGACCTTATTGACATGGAAAACTGGCTTGGCAAGGCGAGCTGGTTCCTGAACCATTAAAGGCAATCACCACTAAGGCACTGACATCAACTTCATTTATTTTCTTCTGATAGTTGGTCAGCTGATAGAGGCACTTACTGACAGTGAAAGTGAAACAGAATCATTACAAGTTATGGCCAAACGACTTGTACAAATGGTTAGTAAATTGAAAAAAATTGACTTTCACATGCAACTGAGCCAAAATGTATCAGAAAACTGCATATTGCAACAGTCGAACCCAGATCACAGATGTGAAAGGCACATGCCCTAACCCCAGACTGGAAACTTTGCAAATGGCGCAAAGAAGAAAATTGGACAATATTTTTTGGTGCGGATATATATTAAAAAGACTAAAATTTGCACGGTCAAACTAGTCAGCAGAATATCGTAGACTTTAATTAAAAGATATAAACAAAATCCAGGAGAAATTAGTAGACAGATAAATACATTACATCAGCTTTTATAGCAACGCTATAACAATGTGATGTACAGTAACTTGAATTTATAAATTACTATACAAAATTTGGCGCGGATTTTAAGCCCAAGAGAAATTTTAACTGCGTATGGCAAACAGTTTTTACAGTTTTTGCGAGGATGCGGTTGATCTCACAAGAAATGGTGCGGGGAAGTTCTTCTCCACGCACTACAAAGATTCCAGTCTGGCACTGTGCCACTACCGTGCCACCAATCAGTAATTAACATCATTAATGCCACAACCTATATAGAAGGATAAGCAGATAACCATTTACTTTATATGTTTCAGGTGGTTGGAAACAAAAATGGTGAATATAAAATTGATGAACTTTCAAAGCGTTGTAGTTTGGTAGGTATTCTCTTGTGAATCTGTACTCTATCATCTACCAGGGGTTATAAATATTCCAATTTATGTGGTATATTTCAATTGAGGTATATTTATATTAACTGTTTAGCTTATGAAAGATAAGGAAGATCTGAATGGACAGTACAAGAAATCTAAACTTGCTCTCACAAAATTAGAAAGCCTTTGTCGTGAGCTACAGAAACATAACAGACTCATGAAGGTCTGTATGGCTGTGAAGGCAGTCTTTATTGGTCCATTGTGACTGCAGGAGTTACCATGTCACCACCAACATCATAATTACCATCATTATCATCACTATCATCACCATCACCACCTTTGACGTATGTAAAGAGCACACACACATGATGACACAGTTGTTAGTGCACATGCTTAGCATTTTAGCCAGTCAAATGCTGAAAAAATTATTCATGATTATTAGGAAGAATGTGATCACAGAACGAAGGTAGAGGAGGCAAAACGCCAAGAACTATCAATGAAATTTCAATCATCCATTGGTGAAATAACCAATCAAATGCAGGATAATCATTCCAAGAACCAGCAGTTAAAAACTGATAATGCTGAGTATGTATAATAGTTGTTACGATGTTATCTTGCCCAGTTAGTTGGTTGGTCAGTTGGTCAGTCGGTTGGTTGGTTGGTTGCTCGGTTGGTTGGTTGGTCAGTTAGTCAGTTGGTCAGTCAGTCAGTTGGTTGCTCGGTTGGTTGGTTGGTCAGTCAGTCAGTTGGTCAGTCAGTCAGTTGGTTGCTCGGTTGGTTGGTTGGTCAGTCAGTCAGTTGGTTGCTCGGTTGGTTGGTTGGTCAGTCAGTCAGTTGGTTGGTCAGTCAGTCAGTTGGTTGGTCAGTCAGTTGATAACCTAACAACTCCACTCACTGTACGTAGATTGGCAGGAAAACTGAAAGGCTTGGTAGACCAATATGAAATGCGAGAACAGGTATGACAAATTAAATCATAACTTGAAGTTAATGCATAAAGTGATCCCATGAGGTTCATCTGATGGAGTGTTTGCGGCTAATGAATTTTGTCATGCTGTTTCGTTGTTTTATTGTAGTATGTTGATAAAGTATTGAAACACAAACAGATAGAAAATCAATTGCTAGAAGCAAAACTGGCACAACAAACATTAATTCTGAATGAAGAACGAGAGCAAGCATTGAAGGAGAAACAGCAGCTATTGCAAGAGTCGTTGGAGTATCAGAAAAAATGTGAACAACTTTTAAAAGACGAGGCCGAATTAAAACTTCAAGTAAGAATGCTCAATAAACAACTTCTACCAGTAGAAATCAAGTTAATTTGTATGTACATTTTTTGTTTTTCTAGCTTTCTATGTACACTGAAAAGTTTGAAGAATTCCAGAAAACGCTCACCAAGAGTAATGAAGTGTTTGGGACATTCAAAAAAGAAATGGATAAGGTATCTACGTTTTTAATATTTTCCATTTTTCCATCCTGCATTTTACTGTCTAATGACCATTGTCAATATTTGCACTCGGTTAGGGAATGTTAGTTGCATTTTTAACTAAGGTTAATGAAAAAAAATTTGTAATCCTGTAGATGACAAAGACTATAAAGAAATTGGAAAGAGAAACAATTATGTGGAAACAGAAATGGGAGAAAAGTAATCAGTCACTACTGGAGTTAGCTGGTGATGTGAGTTGTGGCTATTTTTCCTTTAAATATAAATTTCTCTGGTTTAGAAATTGAACAGAACTGTGGTTAGGGCAGTGAATGCAGTTTTCTGATTATAATTTCGCTTCAGTCGCAAGTGAGAAGAGTGCTTCCAGTTTGACTCTACCAAACACTGCAGGTACTTCAGTTTCTTCCCGTAGTAACACTGGACCAGTGAGGAATGGCTCTTACTGGACCTCTAAGGAGAACAACTTTGAACTGATAGAGCTATCCAGTATAATGAAAGTTAGTTTGGATGAGTTTAGTTCAGTTACCCCTCGGCTATATAGGTAAGTTGCTCCTTTTTGTAATATTTCTTTGCGGCAGTTAATATTTTGTTCCTGGTGTTATAGAATACAAGAAAAACAGAACAGATCCATAAAGTAACACAGAAAAACTTAAAATTGGAAAACCTATGTCGGGCTTTGCAAATCGAAAGAAAAGAGTTGAGTCAAAAATTGGAAAGTGGTCAGTCATCTGGTGATGTAAGTAGATTTACTAAGTTACCTGGGATGTATCCAGCTTTATCTGGTCGGGGGGGTGGGGGGGGGGTGTGCTATGCGGGTGCTGGTCATGAAGCAGTGCGAGACCGTCGACCAAGGTAGGGTGCATCATCACTGAGGACCTCCGACAAGGTCAAGGACTAAGTTTGTCAGAAAATTTTTAACAAATAAGGTTGTTTAGGTAATCTTTACTGGACCTCTAGCGGGCCTAAAGGATGATATTTACTGGACCTCTAGCGGAATAGTTTAGAACTAATACAGCTATCCAGAATAAACAATGTTTAGTGTAGTTTCAGGTACGTGTTAACGTGTGTTTCATTTCAGACATTAAGCAGCGTAGAGGAAACATCTGTATCACCAACTCCTGTACAAAATGGCCACAGTTCGAGTGATAGCAATCTGAAACCCGAAGCCGAGCAAGCTCCAAGTGAAAACGCTAATGATACTGGTGAAAGTTCCACATCTAATTCTCCCGCAGAGAGCGAAAGTTCCATCCGGGAATCTTTACCGCTGAGCGATGAGCAAGTTGGGTGTTCAGATTGTAAGACATGTGAAGCGAATAATTCCGAGCGAAGTGCTGAAGGGATTGGGGACGAACATACTGAAGCGACCGAAGATGAATGGCATGCTGAGTCAGCAGAAAATGGAACCAATGAGAGACAAGAAACGGAATGTTGCGAAGGTATGGTGATACAGTAGTGCATGTACCTTGCATCTCTGTGACCTAGGCTTGATTCCTGCAATATGCAGTTGTCTGCAGAGACTTAAGGCTCTTTTCCACTCATCGCAAAACCAACTCGCAAACTCGCTGCGAGTTCTGGCATGTGATTAAAATAAACTGTCGAGCATTGTGATTGGATGAAAGTACTCGCAGCGAGCTTGCGCGTTGGTTTTTGCGACGAGTGGAAAAGAGCCTTTTTACGAGCCAGGGTTCGTAGTTTACCCGTCCACTTAACAAGTGCCGAAGGCAGGAGCAGTCTAGGGGAGGCCGTGGGCACGCTCCCCTGGGAAAAGTTTGAAATCTGAGTCCCCTGAAAGCCCGGAAATGTGCTCGATTTTTGCTAGTTGCTGTGAAACAAGCTCAATCATCTATGATCTATTGTTAAATATCTTAGCAAATTTGAAGTCTGTACGATGTAGCAATGAAATAAAGACAAAATACTGGAGTTTTGTGTGTTTTCAAATATTTTTGCCCGTCCACTTTCAAAAATGCCCGTCCAAAAGACGGGTGGACGGGCCTCTGGCTAAGCCCCTGGTTGTCTGATTATAATTTCACCTCAGTCGCATGTGAGAAGAGTGCTCTTTGTAAAACTTTACCAAACACCCCAGGTTTTCTCCATGCACTCCGGTTTCTTCGTATGTAACACTGGACCACTTAGGGTTGGCCCTTAGGGAAAACAGAGCTATCCAGTTTAAATGAAAGTTATTCTTTGCTAAACAGATGATCAACCAGAGAATGATAAACAGCCAGATCAAAGCGAACAACCGGAAGAAAATACTCTTGAGCAGCCAAATGAAAGCTCAGTGAATGACACTCCTGAAGACGATAACGATGTTCAATGAAGAAATAGTCATAGGTTTATATGATAATTATAATTATGGGGTGATTTTCCAATTTCCATATTACTATCTCGAAATATCGCCGCAAGGATATGGGTTGAAGTCAGGGTTAGGAATAGAGTCAAGTTTTTTGGGCATCTCGTTCGATAAAACTAATAGTAGAAGGTGTTTTGTAGATGGAATATTCGACCTAACCAGGAGAAGTTGCGAAAATTACCCATACCTTCTACTGGCATCACTTCATTATATATACACGAATTTGCGGTTAATGCTCTGCAACTGGACTCTGTAACTCAGTTGGTTAGAGCGCTGCACCGGAATCGCAGGGTCGCAGGTTCGATTCCTGCCAGAGGTTAGGTCTAAAAACTAAAATGTATATAAATTTTCGTTCGAATATTCATCTACAAAACACCTTCTACTATTAAGATTAAAGTAATATTCCAAATTTTGGACATCTCGCTCGATGGAGCAGAACGTTGAGGGGTTTCTAAAGATGGGTATTTCGAGCGAAAATGGGGTGTGAATTAGGAATTATCGGAGAGCTCGAAATATAACTAAAGTAATACTCTATCTCCAGTGACAAGTTGGTTTGATAAATGTTTTTGTTTTTTTTCTCTTAGGGTAAACAACGGACGAAAATAATATACTAACTATGTGAGAATAATCGCAGACAATTAATAATTATTTTCATTAACTGCTTGCGTTTTGTAGTTGTAAGATATTAAATATAAATAGATTTTTGTTTCTGAAAATAGACTGTGTTTATAACATACTGGATAGCTCTATCAGTCGCAGACTGTTCTTTCTAGAGGTCCAGTAAAGGTACGTTCACACACAGCGATTTGTCGGGCCGATTTTAGGTTTTGCTGAATGTTAATGACGAATATTTTCAGTTGATGATGTCACCAGATGACGTTTGCCACATATTTTTCAAATATCATTAACGTGCATCTGAAATCGGCCCGACAAATCGCTGTGTGTGAACGTACCTTAAGCAGGGTTCGTACACCTTCATAATTTTAAAAATCCAGGAGTTTCCAGGACATTTTCTGTCCTTTTTCAGGGATTTTCAGGGGTATTTGAAACAAGACAAAATTCTTTTTCATAACATCGACAATTTACTGCATGTTTAATATTATTTATAGATAAACATATTTAACACAAGTTCAGTTTTCCAGGGGTTAATTTGAAATTTCAGGACTTTTCCAGGATAAGAAGAAAAATCCAGGACTTTCCAGGATTTCCAAGGGCCGTACGAACCCTGAGTAAAGGCCGGGCTCCACTTGCACGTACGTACGCACAATTGCACGCACGTATGTGTTTATACTTTTGTGAAATTTGATTGGTTAAAAACTTGACGGCCGCACAGAAAGTAGAATACAGTTCTACTGTCATACGTACAAAAAGTTAGCCGCGACGGTCAAGATTAGCGATCATTTTCGAGTCACAGAGCATGCGCACGTACGGCCAGCGCGGCCGATTTTGTGCAAGTGGAGCCCGGCCTTAAGGACCAACACTTTTTGATCAAGGGTTATAGTACAGGAGGAAACCAGAGTACCTGGAGAGATCGATGCAATGTTTGGTACTCTTCTCACATGGTACTGAGGCGACATTATAATCAGATAATTGCATACTGTATGAATGGAACCTGCGCCACTAACATAAAAAAGTATTGCATAAAGAAAAGTATTTTTTATCTAAAGATAGTTGCAAGAATAAGTAATTGCCAAGAATAAGTAATAATGACAAAGGAAAATCACCAAAGTCCATGTATCCAGACATTCGCCTGCGAGCAGACTCTATAAATTGGTGTTTAATTGGTATATGGGGTCTGCGATTCAGCGTCAAAAAGCTTGTTTGATCACGTGGTTTCCCAACAAAAATGACGCTTCGTGATTGGTCGACCGATGACTTCCACAACTGTCATTGCAATTTCCTTATCAGTTTACGAAACAGGATTAAGATAAGTGGAAACAGAAAATTTCCTACTCCTATGTTCATTACTATCCCAATATATCCCCCAATGACCTATGAATGAACCTAAATACCACTCACCACATCCATCATGGCCGCAAAAAATGCTCTAAAAAATATAAAGTAATTTTCTGTAGTTTTTGCTATATTTCTCCATTTATTTGTTTGCTATCAAAAGAATATGTTTGTTCAGATATATTTCAGTATATAGTGTTTCATAGTATATGAATTATTTGGTGTTTAGGCGCGCCAAAACCCATAAAGGCAGACGCTTTCTGGAAGGCAAGGAGCCCAAGGTTGTTGAAAATACCAAGACAACGATGTTTATTCGAGGTGGAAGGACGAGTGAAATAGTAACTCAGGCACTCAAAGATTTGGTGAGTAAAGGGACGCCCTTGTGCAAAGGTTTAAAATACCAGGGCATCTATATTTTCAACTTTATATTACGGTCCCTGGTCCCAAATATAAACTTTAAACATTTACCAATAACCATCGTGTTTTGTTTAGTGTCTCCTCAAGAAGCCTCATTCTGTTATGTTTAGAAGGTGAGTAAAAAGTTAAGCAAGCTCTACAGAGAATTTTGTATGCCATTTGGTTAGATTACTTAGGTATAAACCTAGCTAACAAGCTATTTAAGCCATAATTCCCAATACTTTCTTCATGACTAGTACAATAAACACACTAGATAATTATGTCACAAATCTCTCCTTGGCCCAAGAGCCTCTTCTCATGAATTTTGAGCGAATTGCCTTTCATCTTGATTCATGAAAGCGAGGCTCCCAGGCCGTGGAAGTATTTGTGACATAATTATCAAAAGAGTCTATTGAGTGACGTTAATAGACTGAGTAAAATGACAAATTAGGGTGCATTGTGGCTTGGTGGGTAAACGAAAAGCATCAACAGGCAGTCAGTCTGAAGATTAACCATTTTTGCCTTGAGTAAAATTGTCTGGCAGCTCATTTTTTTATCCAAATAGGAAAAATGTCTTGCGACCATTTGAAGATGAAACGTCTATAGTAAGTTGTAAAGATAACTCACCAATTTATGTTTGATAAAGGTTCACTGAGATTATTAGATAATTTTCAGTGTAAAGTGTATATAACAATAATAGTAGAATTGTACTTTTTTCAGGAATTTTTTTCAAACAAAAATGATGCATCAACATTTGTATTTGGCTCACATTCTAAGAAAAGGCCTCATAATCTTGTATTTGGTTAGTAGAACATGGATAGCTTTGAAGAATTTGAATCTTAAAGTTGTTTTGGTTGAAATATTTTATGTTATGTATAATTATAAGGACGTTGTTACGATGGCCATATCTTGGACATGGTTGAGTTGGGCATTGAAAATTTCACTTCATTAAAGGATTTTAAGGTGGGCATTTTCTCAGATATTGATTACACATTGTTGTCTATATACTTGTAATAAAAGTTCTAGAACTCTATTTTAATATACTAGGTAGCTCTATCAATTCTTAACTGTTCTCTCTAGAGATCCAGTTCTTTTAGAGGGCCACTTTTTTTTGGTCCAGCATTACTACAGGAGAAAGCAAAAATACCTGGAGCAAACCTTTGTTTGTTGTCAAACCAAACGTGTTTGGGCCTTTGCTCGAAACGTCGAAGTTCTTGTTGTATTTTCAGGTAGATTGACCCTAAAGACCTGAAGCTTATTGTATAGACGCTACCTACACTGGCACCAGAGTGTTTGTAAGAGTCCGTCAGCTAGGGCACTCTTCTCACAGTCCACTGAGGTGAAATTATGATCAAACATTTGCATATTGCAGGAATTGAATCCGTGTTTCAGAGGTGAATAACACAAACTAATCTCTGTACCACCAGTACCCCCAATGTAACCGCAGGGGTTAAAAAATGCTTGAGAAATGCACCGTACGAGGTCGTACGCTCTATACTAAGTTGGCGTACGGTTTATCGATGTTGACGTACGATTTTCTGAACACCAGTTTTACCCATGTTCTCTGTTGTATATATTTCCTGTTTGTTAGAAATAGAGCATTTTCGCGGGCGTTTACCGAGTTTTCAAAACGTTGTTACTCGCGAGTTAACGGTTAAACAACGTGAAAATTTTGGTAAGACTAAAAAGCGCTGCAGATAGCGAGATGGAAAATTGATGACGCTAACTCGGACCAGAGAATGCTCGTTGTCTGAAGTAATTGATGGCTAATACAAAGGAGCTGTAGTAAGTGTACGTTATCGTACGTTTCCTTAGATACTTGACGCACGCCAAGCACTTTTCGGCGTACAATCGTACGTCCGTACGCCTATTTTTTAACCCCTGATTAACCAGTAATTTATACCCCTGTTAACCAGTAATTTATACCCCTGTTAACCAGTAATTTATACCGCTTTTTTTGGTCTTACTCTTAGACTGAAAAGTGTGCGGCAGCTACTAAACCTTGCCTCGTTTTTGTTGGTGAGATATTTGATTCAGATCCAGAATATGTCAGGCTAAAGAATCTTTTAATAGGTTAGTTTCTAACTATTCGGCTTGTGCAAGTGACGTCACAACTCAAAATTGTGCGGCTTCCGGTTTTTTGGGGGGCAAATTCCACCATTTTCATTGGATAAATTCAAGCTAATTAAAATCAAATTCAACATGGGCCATGGCTGACAATTTTTGCCATCAATACGTACGCCAACTTTCCTGAATAACTCGAGTTCTAGACATGCTAAAGCAACAAACTATACGCCAAAATACTCATCGTTGTTCAAGGATTCTAGAGAGGTATAGATTATCTTATAACGCTCGGTATTTCGAGAGATATTCGCAAGATTTGCCCCCCCAAAATACCGGTTATATAGCATGACGTAATATTCTCGCGTGACTGCACAAGCGAATAAAGGCCTGTTGACACGATCCGATTGGTCGGATACGATTCTCCTCTTGACGTATGTGATTTACTGGATTTGCTGACTAGAGTAAGGCCATTGGCTCAAACCTGGCGAGAAGTGTAGTTGTTGCTGTATTGTGCGAAATCACATACGTCAGGAGGAGAATCAGATCCGACCAATCAGAAAGTGTGAACAGGGCTTAAGAGTAAAGTTTTAGAGACCCTTGCTTAATACTTACTCCTAAGAGCTGAATTGCTAAAAGAGAAGGATTCCAAATCAATATGACATTACTGATCAAAATGACTGTCTTTGTGTTTCTTGTGTAGATATATTTCGTGGTCCAAATGCTGAAAAAGTTAGATTGCAAGGCTTAGAACATGTTATCCAGTTCACTGAGCTTGGTGGCAAAATATTTCTACGGAGTTATAGGTTTGTTTATTTGAAAATTTATTAGAAGAAATATTTCAAATATAGACTTTGCAACCCGTAAGTTGAAATACGTCCATTATTTACAATAATAGTAAAATTACAGTTCACAAATAATAGAGCTGCTCCCATCGGCATATTTTCGTAATCGATTAATCGCTGTTAACAATCGATAAATATCGATTACAATCGATAAATATCGATTACAATCGATACATATCGATTAATGGTATTAAATAAATTAAATCATGATACGTCAAAAACGTGACGTAATCAGCGTGAAATATTTTGCAAACTCAACGCTTGCTTGCAAATGGTAGTATAGACGGTGTGAAATTGACAACGCGGTATTAGTGATATCAGATATCTCATCGGTTCACGAGAACATTCTATTTCATCAGCAAATGAGAGTGCGCTTTTTCACAGGTTTACTACATCCCGGGCGTTTTTTGACTGCAATGAGAGCGCCAGAATAGAAAGTTTAGGTAAATATCATGCTGTGCATGTTTCTTGTCAATGATCCGATTATTGTTAAAAATAATCGATTTCCAAAAAATAATCGATATATCGATTTATCGGGAGCAGCTCTAACAAATAATAGAATAGTTTACAATTTGAGATATGGATAATTTACAAGTAATAAAAGAAGTATAAAATAAGTTACAAAGGTACATCCTAAGCTAAATTTTAATACAATATATCAATATCTATCGAGAGTATAATGCATGGCCTTGTCAATGTTCGTTATAGTTCGTTACGCATGATGGTATAAAAGAATTTGTTGCGAGTTTATTAGAAGCCCGTAAATTATAAGTGGGAGAGTTTTCAATTTGGATTAGATTAGATAACGGCGAAGACTGGGAAAGAACGTTTTTGTTGAAAAAGTGTCGTGTTCCCAAGAGCAGGAACTTGATGACATCTTCCTTACTCTGCATGCAAAACACGTCCAGTCACTGAAGGAAACGGACTTGAGAAATTTAGCTTCATATTTGAAACTAAAATCTTAGCTGGTGTTTTAAATACACAAGATACAAATCGTAACTTATGCCATGGCTTTTAGAATTATATTAAAGAAATCGGGCACAAGAACGCCACGTGTTGAAGTGGAGGAAATAGGTCCATCCCTTGACCTTGTTAAAAGACGAGGCAAACTTGCATCAGATGATTTGTGGAAGAGAGCGATAAGGAAACCCAAAACTCTTAAGGTTTGTGTCAAATCGTTTAGTTTACATAAAAATTTACAAACGTGATAAGTACCTGGTTACCTTTTACAGAAACTAGTTTGGACCACAATTGACCATTTGTGTGGGAGAGTTTAAAGAGTTAAATTAACTAAACTAACTTTATTTATACTGGATAGCTCTATCAGTTCTAAACTGTTCTTCTGAGAGGTCCAGTAAGAGTCATCTCTTATTGATCCAGTGTTACTACAGGAAGAAACCTAAACTAACTTTATTTATACTGCATAGCTCTATCAGTTCTAAACTGTTCTCCCTAGAGGTCCAGTAAGGATCATCTCTTATTGATCCAGTGTTACTACAGGAGGAAACCTAAACTAACTTTATTTATACTGCATAGCTCTATCAGTTCTAAACTGTTCTTCCCAGAGGTCCAGTAAGGGCCTTCCTTTGTTGATTAATACAGGAATAACCAGAAAAACGTGCAGTGTTTGGTATAGTCAAGCTAAAAGCACTCTTCTCACATCAATCTTGCAAGCCCTGAATGAACATGTTTAACAATCCATCTCTCTTGTAGCCAAAGAAGACGAAAAATATATCCCACGATCCATTCGGTTCTAAGCTGGCTAATATCCACATGCAACGACAGGACTACAGCAAACTACAGACACGTAAAATGAAAGGACTGAAAAGAAAGCCTGATAATCAGAAAGACAACAGTCGCGCAAAGAAACAGAGGACGGTAAAGCAAAGATGAGTCGTAAAGTACAGAGACCTATTTCAAAGACTTAGATTAAAACTAATGTTCACTTCAAACGTTGAGACTTCAGTAGAGTAAACTGAGCAGTCTGTAATGTGATTGCATGCTTAAGGTACGTTCACACGTTGCGATTTGTCGGGCCGATTTCAGATGCACGTTAATGATATTTGAAAAATACGTGGCAAACGTCATCTGGTGACATCATCAACTGAAAATATTCGTCATTAACATTCAGCAAAACCTAAAATCGGCCCGACAAATCGCTGTGTTTGAACGTACCTTTAGAATATTTTAGAATAGTGTGATGCACATAAGTGTGATTTAATAAATTTACATAATTATCTCTAATGGGCTTGTAGCAAGTCCAGCTATATATCCGGATACGATTCTCTTCATTGACGTATGTGATTTACTGGATTTGCTGACAGGAATAAGGCTATTGGCTCATACCTGGCAAAAAGTGCAGTTGTTGCTGTATTGTGTGAAATCACATACGTCAAGAGGAGAATTGGATCGCGTGAACTGCCTTAACAATGTTGCTGATTATTTAACAATTAGATTATGAGCTCAAGATTTCTATGAGGTGATAGTTGATGAGGAAAACAGTATTTCAAAACGTTTTAATCAAATTACAGCATTTGCAATAGTATACTAGTATGATTCTACTAAATAGTATTAGTTCTTCAATATATTTAGTAACGAACTTTCTCTTGGCCTCATTTCAATAAAATATTTTTGTGTTTAATGACCAAGAACAAGGCAAATTTTATAGTTTTTGTAGTAAACTCCGAAATATCGTTTAATTACATAATTTTAGAACGTTTTAAACACCACATAATGAGGCTTATGGTGGCCATATTGGCGTAACCTGGTGTGACCTCATTAGTTATTCACCGGCAAATTTAGGAAGAAAGAGAGGCCACTGCATTATGATCAATTCTTATCTAGACAATACGTGTCTTTTCCCACCAATATTATAACTAGAAACTGTTAGAACCTCTTTAAACATATCACCAACACCACAATAGATTTGTGGTGGTCACACCAATATGGCCGCCATTGGCTTCATTTATGCATAGATGCACTATCCAGTCCTGGTTTTCAGATCAGTGTTCGAATCCTGTAGTCATGCATTTTGGGGGTTGATAAAGATGGAATATTAATTATACATTGCAGTAAACAAGTAAATACGTTATGGTTCCAATCCTTTAGAAGTCATTTTGGTGTTTAATAAGGGGTGAATATTAATTATACAGTGCAGTATAAAGGGTTAAGGTAAATAAGTTACGGTATGCTTGCAAGGACGAAGTAGTAGTCTAGTGGTGAAAACTACAGCCTGTAAAGTGTAAAAGTGGTGGTTCAAATATTGTAGGAGTCATTTTGAGGTTTCAAAAGTAATAATTCTTTATTATACAGTGCAGAAGAAAAATTGTGGTGAATAAGTTGCTGTAGGCTTGCAACAAAGAACAAGTTGGCTGGTGGTAAAAACTGCGGGTAGTAAAGTGTAACTAAGTGGTGGTTTGAATCTTTTAGAAATCATTTTGAGGTTTCAAAAGTATTAATTATTAATTATAGACAGGCTATTTTGCATTCAGAGTGAAATGTCTAATGTGACAATGTGAGATTTTAATCCTTTCAGTTTTAGAACAAGAAATCTCCTTTATCGTGAGAATTGAGTACAGAATCGTGAGACCGTGAGATTGTGGTCAAAAACGTGAGTCCGTTTGTACTTGTCACCATGGTGTATAGTTTTTGCAAGAAGTATTAAAGTAAGTTATAGTTTTTGCAAAAAAATATGTTACCAGTACCCCAAATTCCTTGGCTCTGTGGTCAGAACCAGGAATCACAAGGCCGCAGGTTCGATCCCTTGCACAGGAATCGCTTAACAAATTCAGAGCTATGATTAATGCTCGTCACAAACGTTGACGTTTCACGTGAGAATATAATGTGCAACATTTGTATTTGCGCCTGTTCATGTTTGGATGCAAACGACTGTAGTGCAAAGTACAAAGCCCCTACCCTCCCTACCCTAATACGTTGAAACGAAGCATGCACACACTTGCTTTGACTACACATGTTTATAGAATTTCATGCAAATATCACTTCATGTCGTCTTGTCTTTTGTATTAAATGCCACTTCGCCTTATCGTCAAGCAAAAGTATATTTTATGCCGGCTGGCCGTAAACTTGCAGCTCTTAAAAACACCGCATCAAGTGTGAGAACTCAAGCCGATTCTCGTACTAGCAATTTAAGGTAAGTGAACCCATATTCAGTAATTCAGAACACTCGAATTTGTGTTTATATATCTCACAATATAAGGGGATTTTTGTTATAGATCGCTTGATATATTGGTGCATAGAAGGCTTAGTATGTAGTATAGCCCAGATTAAATTTGATGTTTGTTATAAATGCCCGTGTACTTAAACAAAGCAATTATTCACAGTATTGGAGATATCATCGATAGGCCACTGAAGTCCTAGCTTTTAGTTTTGATTGTCTCGCGTCAGTTAGCAGCTTTGAAGCAGTGCCAAATTTATCATAACTACCTAATTCTTATGTTGTTGTTGTTTTTCTGCCGTAGGAATGGGCATTCAAATATAGCAACGCCGAACCCATCAACAGCAGGTGCCACTGCACAAACTATCAGGACACTCGTTTACCATCAAGACTGCCCAATCACACCTATGTTTACTGCAATCGGTTTTGAACTATTCTACTTATTCTACGGACTTCTTGCCCTCTTTAGTCAATATGTGAACATTTATAAAACGGTAGGTATAGCTCTTCTATAAATTTAGCGGCCGGTTTACTTTATAATAAATATTTGTTTTCTAACGACTATAAACGTATACACATAATTTGTTGTGGGCTGCATTTCGGTATAATATATAATAATGAATATCCCTTCGTAATTGTAAATTTCCTGCGCGTTTTTGTACTATACGCTTTTGAATATAGAACAATACCTAAGTTAATATTTTAAAAATGTTGAATTAGTATTCATAACAAAATAGAAATACAATATTATTTCAATATTAATATTACTAACAAGCTTCCATTCGCGTGCTTCTGGGACTGTTAATATTAACAAAGTGTCAGTATACTTGATTATAATATATATTTACTTCCCTATTTTCAGGGTTTTATACAAGTCTATTAGTATTTAGCTCAAACATAACAACTGGAAAGAAACAGAGCCATGATCGAGTTATCTTCTGGTTGTTTATTAACTTCTTAATTTCCGGCTTACTTCCTGAATTCTAATGAAGTTATCTGAGAAGGCTTTATTGCTCAAAAAGTTAATACACACTTGTCATTAACACTTGCTTATGCACACTAACTTCTTTGTTATTTTACTTTATCTAATGCCGGATGGTCTGGTCATAACCTATTAATGCACAACACATTAAATGAGTAAGATCATTAACAGCCTTCATTAAAACCAAAACATGAGAATGTTCTAGAAGACTTGCCTTTGCAAAAAAAATTGCAGATGTCACCAAATCAAAAATAGGAGAATTATGAGGGTTGGGTTGGGTGTTAGACAGAAAATGACAAAGTAGGGTACGTAAGTGTGAATTGCCTTTTAACGGATTAACAAAAGACATGCGCAGATAGTGTGGTTAACCCATTATTGAATGCCAAAGCTAGTTTTTTCTTGCAATATCTTAATAGAATTACCACTTGATTGACTACCAAGAAGTTCTCGTAATTGCCTTGTTTTTAATGAGAAGAATTGGATGGATCGTTTTCAAACAGGTTTGTCAGTCGGTCGTTTGGTCAGTCAGTCAGTCAGTCAGTTGGTCGGTTAGTCAGTCGGTTGGTTGCCCGGCCAAACAGCAAGCCAGCTAGTCAGTAAGTCAATCAGTTAGTGTTTTTTGTATGTGGTATGGTAACCATTTGGTTTTTAGGTTGTGTATATCAAGGAAATCACATCATTACGGATTGTTTTGGTTGCATTGTTGAAAGGAGTTGGACTTGTTGGTTTATTGGCTTGTTTTATATGGTTGATTCTACAACTCTATAGAACAACGTCAGTGACAAATATTTTGCTGTTTCTGTATCCGTAAGTATCACACACTGATATCTCTGTCAGCTGAATATAGGGATTTTCTTATGTTTTTCGGGCCAATTTCGGCGATCAAATATTTTTAAACAATAATTAGTATATAGCAATGTGATAATGTTTATGCGCCCTACTTTAGTATTTTACTCTGTCCAATGCCAGACGATTTTACTCGTCAGTGGTAGGGTACTGCCAGTAAACGGGTTAAGTATATTATTCATTAATCTTTAATTGATTGTTGATAATGATTAATTGATCATCTATATGAACTGATGGGCATATCTCTAACAAAATACTTCAATGTTCTTCCAATATTTGGCAAATATTTTGCTACCGATGCCATATTGGTGATCAACTTATTTGCCATCGTTTATATAGCACAATGACATACTTGTGGGTATTTGGATTTACAATGGAACTAAAGCTACAAAGAGTTCAAACGAAAGTCACACATCAAATTTTCCAGCCAAGTAAGAAAAGTACATCAAAAGATCCAGGCAACACAGATGGAGATGCATGCCCTAAAATGAGTCATTGTTCTCTATCGCCAGACGTCGTACGGTACGAAGCTGAAGGTCACAGAGCGGATTTTAATTTTAAGATGAAGAGAGCATTGTTTCAGTCGTTTATTTGTGCGTACTATGTTGGGTTTATTCCAATGAGATTTTCAAAGGTAAATAAGTTTGCAAAGGACTTATAGTTTAATCTTTACTTGAGAACATGAGAAGATATTACTGATACAGTGCTGTGCAGGTGCCTTTCACCTCTGCCTACAGTTGTCTGATTATAATTTTGCCTCAGTTACATGGCAGCTTCAATTTGACTCCAACAAACACCACACGTTTTCTCCGGTTTCTGTAATAACACTGAAGTGCATGAACCACTAAGAAATGACCCTTACTGGACCTGTGAGGAGAACAGTTTAAACAGAACTGAGAGCTATCCAGTATAAAGAAAGTTAATTTAATTTTAAGATGTTAATATATCTTTCCCTTTTAATATATTTCCCTTTTAATATATTTCACGTTTAGCGTTTCTATGTTTATTATGATTTGTGGTGGTCGTGTCAACATGTTGTATTTGTGTGGATTGGCTCTCTCATACTGCTCATGAAATACTTGGCGCCGCTACAGTATTGTGATACACTCAGTAAATGTGCTGTACATCTCGGTGGCTGGGCTGAATGTGACGAGGATGATGAAATACCTGATAACCCGAGAGAGTAAGTAGGACACTTACAGCAATAGATGAGAGTAATGTCATGAGTTTGTGGGTTTCACAAAGTACTATCGAGCCAGGGGTTGAAATTGGGAGAATATATTAGTCGCCCAAGTGGCTAGCAGGGAATAAAATCAGGTTGCCAAATTTAATAGCAGGTCGCCGTATATCAATGAAGGCTTATTGATCAATAAATTGATCTATCATTTGAGATTTACCTAATCATTATATCATGCCAATAGACAGTATTAGGAAAGCCTTTGGGAAATTTAAGTTTCTTGACAAAATGCATTTCTGTCACAAGTATATTTTAACTTTTTTTTGCTCAGTTGCCACAAGGGCGACCTTGGAAAAATTGGGGACCTGACACCCTGTCATTTCAACCCCTGTATTGAGCTACTCTTGAGTGGAAGAACTTGCTATGTCTAGTTCAGACTGAAACTAAGGCAGCTCAAGTGGTTGACAATTAAGAATGGGTAGGAGTAGTGGCCACTGTTAGCTTATGCTAGTATAAAATATATATTTTGTTTTGTAGTTGGTCAGCTTTAACTAGTTGGCCTCAGGATGTGATTGTAAACTACAAGAATAAAGGATTATACAAATCAGTAGGAATACAAAATGTAGCTGATCCAGGAGATACACATCACTGGAGATTTTATGTAAGTAATGCAGACATGCAGCATACTATTTGTGAGTGTTACAGTCAGTGGTGGATCCAGCCAGCTTTTTTCAGGGGGGTGCTGGGCAAGCAGCCTAGCAAGGGGGCACACCAAACCCTGCACTGGCCAGCAATGTGCCTCCGCGCCAGTGCGTGCCTGGTAGGTTCTTGGTTACAACGTGCTAATAGGCTGAATAAATATAAATCCCCTTATCCCCGAGATCTACACAAGAGATCAGCGCACAATCACATCACCTGTGCTTGGAGAGGGGAGACTTGGGCCTTGGGTTACCCTGTTTACACTCAAATTCAATTAATATTGGGTATTTTGAACTTTGGTCTAAGACTAGTAACAAATTTTGAAAACCTCGAACGTTTTAAAAGTATGATAAATATAAGGTGCGCACCCCTGTCCACCCCCCCTATAAATCCACCACTGGTTACAGTCGATTTCAGGTCACTTTTCAAAACATGGTTCCCAACTTTGTTGTGAATATTCCCAATTATGTTTCTAAATTTGGAATGTTGGGCGTGGAACTTGCGAAGCTAATTTTGCAAGTTGCTTACTTAAGTACCGAAGTACTGAACGAAAGTATTGAAGTATTAAACGAACTCGGAAGTTGTGAGTTTAAAAGTGCAGTTTTAAAGTATGAATTATTTTATGAGTGGCAAAAGACGTATTCTACACAAAAAAACCAAAACTCGCTAGTACGTCTATGTTAGTACTTCAGTGCTTTAGTTCAGTACTTCGGAACTTATTAAGGCCCTGTTTACACTATAACGCTACGGTTGGCGCTCAGCAGTATCTGCCACCCGTGCTTTCACACTTTCTGGGAATATTCACAACAAACGTGGAAACCGCGTTTTGAAAAGTGACCTGAACTCCACAGTAATTCTCTGTGACCGTGTTTTAAGGCTGGTTCACACAATCCGATTTGTCGGATCCAATTCTCCTCTTGACGCATGTGATTTACTAGATTTGCTGACAAGAGTAAGGCCATTGGCTCATACCTGGCGAAAAGCGAAGTTGTTGCCGTACTCTATGAAATCACATACGTCAGGATGAGAGTCGGATTCGACAATTTTGATCGATGTGCCTTTCACTTGTGTAAATGGAGTTTGATTCCTTCAATATGCAGTTGTCTGATTATAATTTCACCTCAGTCACGTGTGAGAAGAGTGCTTCACGTTTGACTCGAGGTTTCCTCCTGTAGTAAAACTGAACCAATAAACGATGGCCGCAACTGGACCTTTGGGAGAACAGTTCAGAACTGATAGAGCTTTACTCGGTATAAATAAAGCTAGAAAAGTGTTATTTTTAACAGCAATTCTTTTTAAGCGAGAGTATACTTCAAAGTGAAATGGTTAAGCAGCATAAATAGTCACACAATGTCCTTTTTTCACATCTAGTGTGTGTTTCAATCACCAGTACGACTGACCAATTGGCTACTAGGCCCACTATGTATTCTCATCTTCTATCAACTGGTAATGCTATTCAAGTCACCGCTATGGCATGAAGTAGTATCATTGTCTCTTCCACTACTCTTGAATTACATCATTCTTTTTAAGCTGCTTCGTGATCGTTGGGTTGCCATGGCAATGGAACTGAAGCCGACATAACGAACGCCGTATGTTCGTCGTGTTTAACAGACGAGTAAAATTTATTTAAAGATCTTTTTAAAAGGATAAATTTAAGAAATTCCTCAAGCATTTTGTATTCTTGGTTCAGACGCAATCAAATCTTAAAATAGCTCACATGCCTAGTCACTATTGTTCTAGTTACAGAAGTAATATATCATACACGAGAAGGAGTTTATTAATAGTGATTTGAAACACCGAAAAGTGTGTTGAAAAACAAGGCGCTAGCCGAGTTTTTTAAGATACTTTGAGGTGTTTTTAAATCACTATAATAAACGACTTCGAGTGTATGATATAGCTTCTCAAACAAACCAGTATTTAAAGAGAAATTCAACGCGAAAGTTGAGTCAATTTATGGGTGTTTATTACCGTGGTATCAAGACAACGAACCGTGGTGATTTCCTTTGTGTTTTGCTCATGAATTATTAATGCGTTTGAGAAGTATAGAATAGGTAACCAAGCATTAGTTCTATCTAAGCATTCTACATACACGGTCATTACGGTGCTACACATAGTGGTCAATTGCTAAATAATTCCATTGCATGTATTTACTACCTAACACAAAGTCAATACATATGAACAATTTAGTCACTTTGATAAGTTAATGATAACTGTCTTTTCTTTTAGACTTGACCACCATGTACTGCACTGTCTCGTTTAGTAAAACCCATATTGGACGTTTTTTTCAAAATCCTTACTCTGGAAATAGTACGGATCCTTTGTCTTATTTTCTCCCGTATAAATGGCCCTAATATGGAAATTAGTATAGAAATTATACCAAGTCCATGCTAATTGCCATTTTCTTACTGTGGAAACACTATGGGTATACTATGGCTATCATATATAATACGGAAGTGCAATGGAGATAACATTTCCATATTGTTTCCATTGTATGAATTTCAAAAGATTTTCAGTGCAATTTAGTCACTTTGTTAACAGTCTTTTCTTGTAAGCCTGGTTCACACGAGTGAGATAAGCAGAAATACAAAAGAAAACTTTCCCTCTAGGGCTTAAAAAGACAAAGCGGAAAGAATTTTCTTTTGAAATGTCTTTTGTTTCGGCTTAGCTTATGCTTAGAGGCTTAGCTTATGCTTAGAGGCTCGTGCTTATGCTTGTGCTTATGTGGACGTTTATGTTCCGCACTTCACTTATCTCACTCGTGTGAACCCACTGTGTGAACCAGGCTGCAGACTTGACCACACCTATAATACGTCTTGCTCGTTAGGCTTGTTGTCACTGGTCGAGTTAGGTTTAAACAAATGTTCTTTTCACCATACCCCTGTCTTAATGGAGAGCAAGCGATCGTAAAGTTCCGATAATTTGTTGCAATTGCTCATCGTGGTATAAACCAGGAAGTTGTGTCCAGGCTCTCCCTTGGGATACACCGAGACACAATTTGACTCTTTGTAGAACGTCATCTTGTCGGGATTTACCTAAAACAAAGGATTGAGAACAACTTAGGCCAAGTTGAAACGTTCGGCACATGATAACCGCCGCGACGTTCGAAGCAGTTTGGATAAAATTGACGTTTTATAATCGGTTCGGTTTAGTTCTCATTCATCGGCGATGGTCGGCGATGCATTGTTATTGATCATTGAAGGTGAAAATTATTTCATGTAAACAAAGTATTTTATTCCTCAATGATCAAAAACAATGGCACCGTAAGAGCATCGCCGACTGTCGCCGATGAATGAGAACCAGGCTTTAGCGGATGACTTCACACCGATCCGAACAATTTTTGAAAACAACACTGTACTATGATTGAAACGAAATCGTCCCACTCTGACTGCGTCCCATCTCATGTAAACGGATATTATGTATTTTAGTCTTGCTTACTTTACACGATCTTAAACACCTATAAGCCGTTTAAACACCGCAATAACTCCCAAACTATATTAAACAGTTCAAGCATAAAAAACATCTTACCAGAATTTTCTGTGACGATCTTGCAAGCCTGTAAATTTCAGACGAAATAAAATATTCTGTTATCATGTGTTGTCGAGCCCTGCCTTTTTGTTTTTTTACATCTCGCTTTCTGATGGTAAGTTTTCCGGGCTCGCTTTTTGTCCCAATGAAGCCATCTATCTCGAAGAATTCGATGGTGTTCATGACTGAAATGAAGCGCAATAAAACTTAAAAGCGTATTTAAGTATTCATTTGACTCATCAATGATGAAGACTTTTAATTTATGCGGCTTAGAGAATTAAGAATACAATACATGACTTTTTCTATTGTTCTTTTTTGGATTTCTTTTGTTCTGCCTTTGAGGGTGCTTGATCAATAGGGTGCTAGAGATGATGGTCACATGTTAGCTAGGGTTGCTTTATACTTATATGTTAATTCAAGCAACCTATTGTAGTTCTTTGAAATCATTATCGCTTTTGAACTACGAATGCGTAAAAACACACAGTTTTATACACATAGGATATTAAATACAATAGGTTGCTTGAATTAACATGCTAATTTGAATTTGGGACACCCTGTATACTAATAGGTACTTTGCATGACGTCACAAATATGTCATTGTTGAGTGAGTGGATGGCATGGAAAATAGTGGGATTTTCAGAACAATGAAAAAGACAATGGACTATTGTTATGCAAAGGCAAGGAGGTAAAGTGGCGATGGGGTCGTCTTTTTACGGCAGGAGGCAGAGCTGGTGGGGTCTGATGGCGAATCGGAACGAGCTTGCGAAATCGCAACTAGAGATCAGCGGTGTTTCGTCTTAATTTATGCGTGCGTGACGTCAACAACCGACGCTATTTTCGAAAATTTCTACATTGTCAACTTTACAAACACAGCTGCCAACAGCTGCCTGGATGGCAAAAATTGTATTATTTTTATGATCTTACGATCTCAACGCTTCTAGTTTCAAGCCAAGACTATGGAGAATGACTTCCAAACGGTAATGGCTTAGTATAATGGTTCAAAATGTGTTTGTTTCTGTGTAATTGTAGGGTTTATAGCTGGGTACTTTAAATAGGTATGGCTATATCATATCAGCCTAGAAAGTCACGAAACATCTAATTCTATCATTGCTATATCATAAAACAATGAGGTTTCAGGACGTTTTCGCGTTATCTTTTCTGTAACATTTATACACAACTTGTTATGGCATAAAGTTATATCACCGTCGTTTGCATCTTAATATGAACAGTTGCGGATAAAAACATTGTGTATTTTCATGCGGAACTTCATTGTTTGTCAAGAGCATTTGACAGGTTTCATTCTGCATAGTAAATTGTGTTAAAGCAGCTTTAAAAACATTAAAGTTCCATGTGAGAATAGACTGGGACTGTTCAAAAATGTGACAAACTATGCGGACAAACTAGCCAGAATAGTTGCCCCCTCCACCCACCCGGCCTTGCTGCAGCACTGTCTGCAAAGCTTAGTCCAATGACTGGATTTGGAAACAAATATTTATTGAATTAAAGAGATGATTACTTACCTATTCTATAATTCTAGTATTCAGACAGGCTGCCACAATCCGCTTCCATGAGAGCTAGCTTGAGGTCAACAACATCATTCCCAGGGGTCAATGGCTCATTTGGCTCGTATTATCGATATCCTGACGATGTTGGGGGCAAGGATGATGGAAAACATAAAACAGAAGTGAATACGTTTCCTGAAAATAATAACAGAGGTGTGAATCCCCATTTTCATGAGGCACATGTGTTAAAAGTGCTTCCAGAAGTTGAATATTTGACTCTACGGAACACTTCAGGTTTGGTACTGGCCTTTGCTGGCCCTGTAGAAAGAACAGTTTTTTTTGTTTTTTTTATTTGGATCTATAATGTTTACAAATTTTTATAAACAAATCTATAATAAGAATATAACATATTCACCAATTGGCGATCCAAAAAGGCAACGTACGAACGAGACTCTTGGAAAGGACCCATGCAAGGTACCTGCCAGCGAAGTAAAAATTATGAAAAGTTCTTCAATGTTATAGATAAATATATTAATGCAAATAGTATATTATTAAATGAGCAAATGAGTGAAGGAAAGAAGGAAGAAAGAGTCGAAGAAAGAAACACAAACACACGCACACTTTGGAAATAAACAGACAGATAGACATGCATGAGATGAACAGACAAATATACGGACAGACAAGCATGTTGAATTATGACCTATGGCATGGACAGTCACGCACTAACGACCACATACAAGACAAATCAGCATCATAAACTGGTAGAGCCTATAACTGGTAGAGCTGTATAGAACTGGTAGAGCTGTATAGAACTGGTAGAGCTGTATAGAACTGGTAGAGCTGTATAGAACATCAGCTTAGAACTGGTAGAGCTGTATAGCATAAATAAAGTTAGTTTAAACAGTTTAGGTTTTCTTTTGTAGTAAAATTCAACCACTAAAATATGGTCCTCACTGAATCTCTAAGGAGAACAGTTTAGTTAAGATCTGATAGAGCTAGATCCAAGTTTAGTTGTATGCATCCAGAACTGAATAGTAAATATTGTGTACAGAATATTAGTTAAAAATCACCACTGCATCCCCCTGGAAAATTGTACCTCAACTGCCTGAAATTGTATTTTCTTCATAAGGCTTCACCTGACCTGTTAGGATGACTTTAGATCTACCTTAATAACCAAATGACAATGAATTAACAAGGGTGGCACGGGTGGCAGATGTGGTTAGCACGCTGCCCTTACCTCAGGCTGAGTTAAGCCTGCTATTGAGCAGGTTGAGGACACAGATTTACTTCGGTTGGGTAACGTCAGTGTGCTTGATAAACTCATGTAAGTTGAGATTGGTTGGTTCTCTCTTGTACTTCGAGGGTTTTCTCCGAGTACTCCGGTTTTCCTCCCTCGCTAAAAACTAACCCTTAGGCACTAACCACTAACTAACCCTCAGAACCTTTGTCAATTGGGTTGCAAAACCTGTTAAGGCTTTTCGTCCACCTCAAAGTGGCAAACACAATAAACTAAACTCTCATTATAACGATTACATAGTGATACTCTCTCTCTCTCTCTCTCTAGCTGTCGTAACAGCACTGAAAACTCTTCAGGAGAAGATTCGTAAACTAGAATTAGATCGCAGCCATGCGAAGGTGAATCTTGAGCAGCTGTCATCAGAGGCAAAACAATATCAGGAAAAATTGAAAGAAGAAAGGAGACAAACAATGCCTAGAAGTCAATCATCTTCACCTGCAGGTATATACCTATTACTGATTTACTGTTGTGAAGAAATTATGTGGTAGTAAGAAATTAGGCACCTGGGTTCAGCACTCTGATTTATATCTAGATTTTATTTGCATCTCACTCGATTGAATAATAATTGAAGGGTTATGAACTTGTGGTTAGAACTTGAACTTGTGGTTAGAGCCCGACAACTGGACTCTGTAACTCAGTTGGTTAGAGCGCTGCACCGGAATCACAGGGACGCAGGTTCGATTCCTGCCAGGGACCTATAGTTGCATTTTTCGCAGCTGTTCCTGGTTAGGTCTAATAAGTGTATATAATTTACACTCAATAATTTTCCATCTACAAAACCTTTCAATTATTAACTCTGATTTATGCCGTTTTCTGATCATTGTATATTTTGGCCTCAGAATAGGAAGAACAGTTTAGAACTGATAGAGCTATCCCTATAAATATACGTTAGTGTAGTTTAGATATTTAGGGCCGAGATTTTCCGCCGGGGGCTACAAATAAAGATTTGATTGTCATGTAAGGACATGAGAATATCAGCCCTGATTGAAAACAATCGCTTAAAATAGCATGTTTTGTGTTCAATCTCCAAATGCAAGCGAAGTCACGCACAAGTCAAACAGTAGACAACAACATCAGTATAAAATAAATGAATGAGACGGAACAGTTTATTTCATTCTCACAGCCCGCTTCATCATCATTTTTTTTAGGAATAGATGAGATTTTTTAAACTCCCAGGCTGAAACTAAACTTGTAATTGTAAAAAAGTCTTCATGTAATCAGTCCCTTAGATACAGTCGAACCCAGGAAATAATTCTTAACTAAATCTTAGTGTATATCTTACTCAATTAGTTGAAGTTAATAATAACCTGGCAACAGCCGAAGCCAAGTGTAATTTGCTGGAAAGACAACTCGAATACATGCGTAAGATGTTGCAGTCTGCCGAAGTTGATCGAAACGACGCTATTCAAAGATCTACAACGTTGGCACAACAAGCTGCGAGACAAGCGTCTGAGCATGTGCAGAGCAAACTGGAGAAGATTTCTGGACTGGAGAGACAACACATTCAACTGAATGCCGCACAGAACGTCGCTGAGGTAATTAAGAATTGCCAGGAATGGTAGATGCAAAGATTTCGACATGACATGACTGTCTTCTTTCTCAAATATCTTAGAAATCAGCTAACGCATGTACATGACCGTTGTTACCCAATTCACATTGTCGGATAACTCACATGCCTCTGACAATGTAAGCATATAGATGAGTTTCACTAAGGATTATCATGCAGCAAATGGTGGTCAACCTGCACTTATCAAAGTGAGAATATAATGATAATTCTTTTCATTATACATAGTAGTCTTGTATTTGGAGGCAAATAACTAGAATTGGGAGATGTAGTTGCTCCTATTTGGAGCAAATACTCAGAATGAGGAGATGTAGTTGTTCTATAAGTGTCAACATTTCTGAGTTGACCACCATCTGCTGCCCTGTAATAGTGAGGAGCCATGCCGATTTGGTGTATGCAAATTTCAAATCATTATCATTATTCATTTATTTAGAAATTGATTGTTTTCACCGTCAATGGACACGAACAAATTTGCATTGCGGGACTAAATCGGCGGGCTGGCTACGCTACTGCCTGTAACACGTGGTGAAACCCACCAATAATGAAACCTAAGGTAATCAAGCATGTTAACTCCGTTTACTTTCTAGAGTAAAATTCGCGAACTTGAAGAAAAACTTCAGGAGGAAAGACACAAACGAAAATTGATCGAAGATAAAACTGCTGAGGTACAGATATATCGAAAATGGAACTACCACGATTATACTAACCTCAAATTTTACCATTTTATATTCCTAAGCATTCTATTCTTACTTCACCATTAGCTTGCTACCTCGGCGGAAACCAACAGAATTCTCATGGGAATGGCCGCTGCTTCTTCAGCAGAACCGAAAAAAGTTAAAAAGAAGAAAAAAGTGAGACTTTAATTCCTCTATTTACACCCGTTTATTTTTTCACTTGATTGCTTGGCATATATAACAATTCATTTTACATTTTATAGATAAAACGACCACCAAAAACATCGGCCCCAATTCAACCTCAAAGTCATTACAGACTGAACATGGGTAATATTCCGTTCATCGTAGGCACTGTAAGTACCACATAAACTAAACTAACTTTACACTGGATAGGTCTATCAGTTCTAAACTTTTCTCTCTAGAGATCCAGGGTTCTGCCCACGGTGGGCGGCACCAGGCGGCAGCGCCCAGCACTCAGCAGTGCCACCCAGCACTCACGCCAAAGCAGACTCTTCCCCCCGGCACTTGAAAGGTTTCAAATGTGCAGTACGAAAACTTTTTATCTTGGCGAATTTTATTATTTAAACGTTAGTATTAGATGAAATTCAGTACTATACAATGCGCACAATATTAGTTACTGGTGATTCGGAGAAATACGCTATCCCCCAAAGCCAGAAAGACGTCTGACGAACGGCTCTAATCACTTTGCACTTTGTTAATTGATGTCGCGCTTCAAGCTACTCTGAGACCAGTCGATCAAATTTGAAAAGTTGTCGGCAGGGTGGGAGGAGTCATGCCCTCAGGGCTACAGGTACCCGGCACTCACATGGTCCTGGGCAGAACCCTGAGATCCAGTAAGCGTGGAGGAAGCGGAAAACTGGAGGAAGCGGAATACTCTAAGAAAACCTGAAATGTTTGGTAAAGACAAACTGGAAGCACTCTTCTCCATTGAACTATATACAAACTGTAACGCTGCCAAACTGTAATACGGCAACCCTGATAATAGGATGAAGCCAAGCTAGTTTTTCTGAGTTTTGAGTTGAAATACTTAACGCCGAACATTGGGCTGTATATGAAATTGAAGCTATTAAAAAGTTATATTTGATATAAAAACTTCAAGACTTTAGGCAAAATGGAAATACTGAATTAAGCTGGCTTCAATTTCCCCCCCTGCGTTAGCGTTCAAGTCTATTATAGTTCAATGCTCTTTTCTCATGCAGCTGAGGCGAATTTATAATCAGACAACTGCATATTGCAGAAAACCCAGTCACAATTTAAAGATGAAAGTGCCGTACAATAACCACTGTGTCACCAACACCATTTGTAGAGTTTCTATTTATCATTGTATCCATGTATTTGTCACACTATCATTTCTCTATTTTGTAGTCCACAGCGAAGTCGCACAATGTTGGGGCGAATATCCAAGGAGCTTTATCATTATTAAAGACCCACAATCCAGTGCTGTGCAATGCTGCGAGCAAAACTCGTCGGAAATATTGCCGTACCAGTTCCCTTCCCTCTGACTCGGATCACGCGGCCGACGTGAACGAAGTACTGCTGGGTTTACAGGATGAGTTTGGCAACATGGGATTGTAAGTACCAGAGGCCTCAGGGCATTTTACGTTGTTGAAATCTTTCACCTCTGTGATCGGGCTCGATTCCTGCCGTATGCAGTCTGATTATAATTTCGCCTCAGTCACAAATGGGAAGAATTAAGTGCTTCCAGTTTGACTCTACAAAACACCGCAGGTTTTTTCCAGGTATTCCGGTTTTCTTCTGTAGTAGAACTGGACCAAAAAGAGATGACCCTTACTGGACTTCTAGGTAGAACAGTTTAGAACTGATAGAGTTATCCAGTATAAATAAAGTTAGTTTAGTTTAGGTTTCCTCCTGTAGTAACACTGGATCAATAAGAGATGACCCTTACTGGATCTCTTGGTAGAACAGTTTAGAACTGATAGAGTTATCCAGTATAAATAAAGTTAGTTTAGTTTAGGTTTCCTCCTGTAGTAACACTGGATCAATAAGAGATGACCCTTACTGGATCTCTTGGTAGAACAGTTTAGAACTGATAGAGTTATCCAGTATAAATAAAGTTAGTTTAGTTTAGGTTTCCTCCTGTAGTAACACTGGATCAATAAGAGATGACCCTTACTGGATCTCTTGGTAGAACAGTTTAGAAGTGATAGAGCTATCCAGTATAAATAAAGTTAGTTTAGTTTAGGTTTCCTCCTGTAGTAACACTGGATGAATAAGAGATGATCCTTACTGGACCTCTAGGAAGAACAGTTTAGAACCGATAGAGCTATCCAGTATAAATAAAGTTAGTTTAGTTTAGGTTTCCTCCTGTAGTAACACTGGATGAATAAGAGATGACCCTTACTGGACCTCTAGGAAGAACAGTTTAGAACCGATAGAGCTATCCAGTATAAATAAAGTTAGTTTAGTTTAGGTTTCCTCCTGTAGTAACACTGGATCAATAAGAGATGATCCTTACTGGATCTCTAGGATAAATACAGTTAGTTTAGTTTAGGATTCCTCCTGTTGTAACACTAGATCAATGAGAGATGGTCCTAACTGGACCTCTAGGTAGAACAGTTTAGAACTGATAGAGTTATCCAGTATAAATAAAGTTAGTTTAGTTTAGGTTTCCTCCTGTAGTAACACTGGATCAATAAGAGATGACCTTACTGGATCTCTTGGTAGAACAGTTTAGAACCGATAGAGTTATCCAGTATAAATAAAGTTAGTTTAGTTTAGGTTTCCTCCTGTAGTAACACTGGATCAATAAGAGATGATCCTTACTGGATCTCTTGGTAGAACAGTTTAGAACCGATAGAGTTATCCAGGATAAATAAAGTTAGTTTGGTTTAGGTTTCCTCCTGTAGTAACACTGGAACGATAAGAGATTACCCTTACTGGACCTCTAGGAGCCGATAGAGTTATCAAGCATAGGTATAAGTATACAGTTAGTGTAGTTTTCCGCCTCTCAGGCGAAGGCCGTTCGTCTAAGAGTTGGGCAGGAAATGTTCTGAAATGGTGTTTTCTTTGTCTTAGCGAACATAAAGAACTACTTAAACAGATACAGGATACAGAGGACGAGCGGTTACGTGGGGACCTGGAACGAGAGCTCGATGAACTTGTGGCACGCATGGAAACGAAAGGCGAACAAATCGCCACATTAAAGCAACACCAAGAACGCTTAACACGCTCGGGAAAACGAAAAAAGAAACGGTCAACGTCTGCGAACGGAGCACGTGAAACGAAATCGTTGTCCGTCAGAGGGGGCGAAATTGAAGTCGTTACCACAGTGAAGGCGAAGAGTCTGCCGCGAAATCTCGAACGGACTAAATCGAACCCCGCGCGACAGAATTTAGACGTTCTACAAAGTATGAGAAAGCTTCAGACGTCTTTGAGAAAGGACGATCTAAGTTGGGATTAAGTTGGGGAAATTGCGAACTAAAATACAAAATCACACAAAAACATATAAAATATAGAACATACAAAAGTGTAAATATAAATTATTGAAAGACATTCATATGCATTTTGTCTGAAAGGAAGCTACATAAGATTGGGAGGGATTTACCTAGTGTGATATATATATATAGCACTATATAAATTATGATTATCAATATATCAATAAATTATGGATAGGAGGATTTAAGTGTCTTTCATCTCTGCGACCGAGGTCTATTCCTGCCGTGTGGTGTTGCTGGCGCAGTCGTAAGTGCATGTACCTTTCTTACGCAGGTTTGATTCCTGCAATATGTGAGAAGAGTGTAGAACTGATAGAGCTATCCAGTATGAATAAAGTTAGTTTAGTTTACGCATGGCTAAGTTTAGGTTCCCTCCTGTAGTAACACTGGATCAATTTAGGATGCCATTTATTGGATAGAGAGTGCCTTAGATGGAAAAGGAGGTTTTTAAAGTAGTATTTATGTGTTATCCGTCCGTAGCATAAATTGGACCGTTTTAAATGCATTTATCGCGGAATTTTAAGAATGCAACGGTCATAGAATAAATTGCGCTCAGGAATGTAGTCACGTGATGAATGTGATGACGTTGAAGCACTGAATGACAACATTAATCCAAGATGTCTGTCGCTGTTTCTATGTTTCGTTGGATAGATCTACTTGAAAAAGAGTTTGACAAGGCTTTTGTCGATGTAGACTTACTGCTGGGGGAAATAGATCCCGACCAAAGTGAAATAACTTACGATGGACGGCAAAGGATGACCGCTTTGTCGTCCGTCTTCGCTCAAATGGTTCACAAAGCACAAGCGATATTCCAAGCCAACGCAAAATTAGAGGTAGGAATTTAGGTTAACTGGTCAAGCATTTGTTTTGGAGATAGTCTAATGGGTTAGATAAGGGTCTTTGTTATATTTGGAGTGTCTTTTAGGTGTTTAAGTAGAATTTCATGCATGTTAACCGCTTAGAAGTTGGTAGCAATAAGTATCAAATATAAGTCAAATATTGTGTTTGTAATTTAATTATGCCAGGCTAATTAATTGGATTATTTAGTAGTGGTAATGTTTATACAGTATAATCTTTTGATTAAATTGCTTTGACAACCACTTCTTGCTCTGTCTACACAGAAGTATAAAAACAGGGCTAAAATATACAAATTCATTGGCTGTTCACTTGCCAAGGCTATTAAAGGTGGAACCATGGGTGTGAACATAGGCCAAGGCATTGATGACTCTGACGTTTACTCTCTCCAGTTTATATATAGCTCAGTAGCACTATATGTCACCAGGACTTGGCCTGAAGTGCCACTGAGCTATTTATACATTTGAAAGAGTAAACGTCGGAGTCTTGGCCACCTGTGGTGTGAGCAGAGGTAGACTTGCTTCAAGTTTCTCTTTCTCGCCCGCTATAATCTTTGCATGGCCGGATTTTGTGGGGAGGTGTGCACCTCCCCTGGGATCGTTTTGCACCTCCCCTGAGAATTTTTGCACCTCCTTTGGAAATTCATGCACCTCCTCTTGAGAAAAATGAAATGATGGATTAAAGTCAAAACTTAAAATTCAATAATAACAAAACCATTACAACCAACTTCCCAAGTTTAATCAAACACAATGTCAATTGGATGAGTTATATGGTCATAATTCATAAATACATCAATACATATACACAGGGGGGACATCTCTCCCAGGGAGGCAGGGGTCGGACCACTGCACCTCGCCCAAAATTGTTTCTACTTCCCCCAGCATTTACACCAAAATCCGGCCTTGTGTGCTATGTCATGTTATTCACACTATATTGGAGTGACATAAAAGGTAGTTAAATATTTGTATTTCAGGCAGAACTGGTGTCCATGCGACATGATATTACAGAGGAAAATGCTGCCAGGGAAGTTTTGGAGAAGGAAGTCACAAGTTTATTGGTCCAGTTACACAGAGTTCAACTACAGTTACATTCTAATTCTGATACACCAGACTCAGAAAGTATCCGAGAAAAATTGGTAAGCCGGCGTTAGAGTTAAGGTCTTTCAAAAGTACGACCAAAGCAATTTAACCATTAATGTTTAAGACACTCCCTTTACAAGTAAAACCATCTGGCAGTAAACAGAGTAAAACCATAAAGTGTGGTACATTGCTGTTTATTTGGTATACAAGAGACATGGGCAGATGGTTTGTAGGAGTGCACGGGAACTCGGTTCCGGCTGGTTGGTTAGTTCCAGCCAGAACCCTTATTTTTTAGGGTTCTGGTTCTGGCCGGAACCAGGGCTCGAAATAACGGCCGGTCAACGGACATTGTCCAGTCAGAATTGAGTATAGACCGGACAAAACCCTTGAATGCCGGTCTTTTTGTCCTGTCAAATAACAGTAAAGTAATTGCCATTGAACAAAAAAGTAATTTTCATTGCGGAGGAGACTTAGATTGAGTTGTTGTTTTTTTGTCAAAGGATTTGAGTGTGTATGTAACTTGTCTAATAATTAAGCATCATGTATTGTAACGTAGGATCTGAACGTCATTATTAAAAGGGTTAGTTTAGGCAAAATATTTGTCCGTCCAAAAATGGGTCATGTCCGAGCAAAAACACATTTGACCGGACAACGTGACCGGCACATTCCAGTGCACCCCTAATAGTTTGGTTAACATTTTAATGTGCCAAACTTTCCCATTGGCAAGTAAAATCAAATATTGTTAGACAGAGTAGATAACGAAGTAGGGTGCATTAGGGCACATTGCAGCTTAATTCATTGATAAGAGACATGGGTTAGGTCCTTTCAAAAAAAACCCAAAAATACAACCAAAAATCACAAATTTCTGTCATTATAGGAAAGTGAATTATATAAACACAAGAAAGATTCTATGAAAGAAGCAAAAACTGCAGCAATGCTTAAACAATATGAGAAAGAAAATATTGAATTACGAAATCATGTATTTAGTTTACAAGGAGAGGTATATGGAGCCAGACTAGCTGCTAAATATCTCGATAAAGAACTGGCTGGAAGGTGTGTACTGAAGCACTATTGGCAAAGTCACTTTGATGGTGCAGTAGTATAATAGATCAAGGATTTTGACTTTCCCACACCACTTAACTAAACTAGCTTTATATCTACTGGATAGATCTACCAGTTCTATCTAAAATGTTCTTCCTGGTTCAGTGAGGGTGTGCCTTATTGATCCAGCCATTCCAGTGTTACTACAGGAGGAAACCTTAACTAAGCTAACCATAATTATACTCATGGAAAGCTCTATTAGCTTAGTCTAAAATGCTCTTCCTGGTCCAGTGAGCGCAATGCCTTATTGGTTTAGTGTTACTACAGGAGGAAACATAAACTAAATAACTTCTATATATAGACTGGATGGCTCTATCAGTTCTGTCTACACTTTTCTCCCTAGAGTTTCACTAACGGTACGTTCACACGTTGCGATTTGTCGGGCCAATTTCAGATGCACGTTAATGATATTTGAAAAATATGTGGCAAACGTCATCTGGTGACACCATCAACTGAAAATATTCGTCATTAACATTCACTAAAACCTAAAATCGGCCCGACAAGGTTACCTGTCATTCTGTCTGTTACTATTCTGCTAAAACTGGAGTAGCCAGAGAAAACCTGCAGTGTTTGGTAGAGTCAACCTGGAAGCTCACATGTGATTAAGGCGAAATGGATCAATTGAAGTATACAACCCCCAAGCGTTAGCGCTGTATTGAACTACCTCAGAATGGTCCAATTCAGCAACTTTAGTTCCTAAATTGGACCATTCCCAGATAAAAATAGAAGAGATTTTTTAAAGAACGAAGCAGTTATATACAGCGCTCACATTTGGGGGTCGAAATTATCAGACAACTGCATACTGCAGAAATGGAACCCCTGTCAAAGAGGTGATGTTTGCGCACCCCCACGCACCCCCCAGAAAATCCGTGTATGCACTAGAATGTGAAAATTAACGTGGGATTGTCAAATTTAACCCGATCTTAATCTTGCAGCTCTTAGATTATGTTGTGTAATAGGCATTTTGCCAATTATTTTACGATTGATTGACTTATCTGAGATAATAATGTATCCGTTGTAGGATACAACAAATTCAACTTTTAGGACGAGATTTACGTGGGGACGAACATAATACACTTTGGAATCAAATCGAGGCTGAAATTCACCTTCATCGTCATAAGACCGTTATACGAGCTTGCCGCGGGAGGAAGAATCCTTTTAAAAAGACGCCCTCCCCCCCTGCCATCTCTCATGAAACTGAGGAAGGAGATGCAGAGACAAAGGCTCGTAGACGGAGGGGGATAGGTGATACACGAACTGTAGTTATGACGAAGAGTAAAAACGAAGGCCTCGGTATTTCAATCACAGTAAGTCAGTGAGCTCTATATATATATATCTGGAGTGAGAACTTATGTCCAAAAAGTGAAGCCAAAGATGGCGGAAATTGACGTCCAGTGCCAATCCCTTTCTATTGTTTTCGACCGCGCGGTTTGCACAAGCCGGCAAGGAGTGTGCCGAAATTTTGTGTTTTTACTCCGATGTAAACAATAACATCATGATTTTATGAACTAATAACTTGATTAGCGATGCGATCTGTTAGAAACAACTGGAATTAGCTAGAAAAATGGTATGAAAACTGTTTATGACCTTCATGAGTTTGGACGTCAATTGCCGCCATCTTTGGCTTCACTTGGCCTATTGGCCGAACATTAGAAGTTCTTACTCCAGATATATATATGGAGCTCACTGCAGTAAGTATACTCCTTTATTCAGATGGCTACAGGAACAGACGACGCGAAAAACACAATTTACTATGTGCAGTATTAAGACTTTCAAACGAGGATGAGAGGCAATGACAATTACAACTCTCGCTCGCGTTTGACCGCCAATTCTCATCAACTCTCAGCAACTTTGAGCTGGTTAGTCAAATTTTAATGAGAGTTGATGAGAGTTTTTACTCTTTTGACCGGTACGCGTGGTACTATCCAGTCAACTCTACGCAGGCTAAGTGAACTCTCAGACCGGGGCTGGCGCACTGAGCTATATAATGGCCTGGCGGGGCATGAGAGTTGATGAAATAATATATCATACACGAGAAGGAGTTTATTATAGTGATTTGAAACACCGAAAAGTGTGTTGAAAAACAAGGCGCTAGCCGAGTTTTTTAACATACTTTGAGGTGTTTTTAAATCACTATAATAAACGACTTCGAGTGTATGATATAGCTTCTCAAACAAACCAGTATTTAAAGAGAAATTGAACCCGAAAGGTGAGGTAATTTATGGGTGTTTATTACCGTGGTATCAAGACAACGATACGGTGGTGATTTCCTTTGTGTTTTGCTCATGAATTATTAATGATTTTGTGAAATTCTCATGCTAAACTCTCGCTTGTAAACTCTTCTCGTTTGACCAGTGCTTTAGGAAGTTCTAATAACCTCTTGACAAAGGCATTCCCTTGAAAAGTGTTTTTAAAAAACGGTGAAAATTGGAGTATGGTGTTCCAATTTTAAGCTTAGAAATCGTCATGATCTAATGCCTGACGAAAACTAGCCTGCGTAGCTGGCGGTTTTAAGAAGTTGGGGGTTGAGGTGAGGGCGGTCGATGCGCGGGCAGCGAAAAATTAGGGAGGCGAGGCGCGGGAAAGCCAGCTGTGGTTGGTAGAGTCAAACTGGAAGCACTCCATTTCCTGGAGAAAAGGGAAAATTATAATGAGAAAATTGCACAATGCAGGAATCGAAGTAGGGTCTCAGAGGTGAAAGACACGTGCTGTGACACCAAATATAGTAATATTACAGTGGAATATGATTTCCCATGTAGGGTGGTAAAGAACATGGTGTTCCGATCTTAATCTCAGAAATCCATCCTGGTCTACCAGCAAAGCGATGTCAAGGTCTGTATGTAGGTGATGCAATACTCTCGTGTAATGGTATAGACCTTCAGGAAGCCAAACATTCTGAAGCAGTCAAAATATTGTCATCACTGCACGGTGAGATTGTTATGGAAGTTCTGTATGTAGCACCTGATGACTCGAGTGATGAAGACGAAACTGATTGGGAAAAGAACGATGAGAAAAGGTACAGTATTCAGATCTTGCAATCACGCGAGAATATTACGTCACGCTAAATATTCCGCCATTGTGGCCGGGATTTATGGTAAATGGTCTTTATTTCCACATATTAATAGCAACTACGCTAAATTATAATGTGTTTACAATTTGAAAAATTTGAACCTTACTTTCTGAAAATGTTCCATACTAATTAATACTAATTAGGTTAATGTACTATGATTACTATTACAACTATAACTCTATAATCTATATCTAACACTATATCTACAATTAAAACTTAAACTACTTTTATACTACCAGCACTTTAGTCTACTACCGTTTTTTAGGAGAAGATTGAGTTTTTAGCATAGAAATAAGAGACATAGAATGCGTACTCCTATCTTTTCTCAGTCAAAATTTTGTCTCCACAAAATGGCGGTTTTCTAAGGGCACTTTGACTCGTCCCAGACTCACGTCGCAAGGAATTTCGCGCGGTAAAAATACTGACAGGTTTCCCGACCAGTCTTGTCACCGCTCTTTCTATATCTACTGCTACAACCTAATGCTGAACAGGTATTTGGCATTGTTTTGCCATTCAAAATGGCGGTTTTCTAAGGGCATGCATGAAAAAAGTGGAGACATGATTCGTGATCAAGTACGCATTCTATGTCTCTTATTTCTATGGTTTTTAGTTACTATATGTCCGATGTACACAGGAAATTTTTGTTTTGGGATTTTGCTGCCAGGAAGGAAAACAGATTATCTAGGCCTGCCCCCCCCCTCGATGATGACGTAATTGTTGAACCTGAACCTACTTAGCCCCTAATTAGAACCACGTCAAAACACGCGTGTTCACGTCGCGCTATTCCCTCGCGAGACCGCTGCAGGGGGCGAATCACGCCGTTTTTTGACGAGACGACAAATCATGCATGAGCAAAATTTATTGGATTGTAAAACGAAAATTTCCGTTTATTATATTGTTTTAAACTGCAAGTTTGTCTGGGCCTCGTTTTTCTTTGTGTGGAAAGACTGGTGACGACCTTCAAGAATTTGGCTTCAAATTTCCGGTTGGAGATAGCGTTCCGGTCCTATTCAGTTCAATGACCTAACCTAGACTACAAATTCTAAAATCATTATTTTTTATCTTATCATATTAGATTTAGTTCCCTGGGTCGTGTTGATGATCCTCAAGAACTGGCGAATGGCGAGGTTCACTTCACTAACTCGACGAGAGAGTCCGTGCAGTTTAAGAACGCGGAAGAAAATGATAAAGATATGACGAGAACGCAGGAAAACAGGTGCCGATGAGTTTTGTGGTTTCAGAATTTGTCACTCCATAAACCTGATCAGCTAACGCATGTTTACACCCATTACCATTCAATTCACTCGTGCACATATATAGTTTAAATGATACTCCCGAACAGGAGCTTGGTCAGAGGCCGCCACTCCGTTTTTCGGACGGGTACAGGGGCTTAGCCAGAGGCCCGTCCACCCGTCTTTTGGACGGGCATTTTTGAAAGTGGACGGGCAAAAATATTTGAAAACAAACAACACTCCAGTATTTTGTCTTTATTTCATTGCTACATCGTACAGACTTCAAATTTGCTAAGATATTTAACAATAGATCATAGATGATTAAGCTTGTTTTACAACAACTAGCAAAAATTGAGTGCATTTCCGGGCTTTCAGGGGACTCAGATTTCAAAATTTTCCCGGGGGACCATGCCCCCGGAACCCCACAAGCTGCTCCTGCCTTCGCCACTTGTTAAGTGGACGGGTAAACTACGAACCCTGGCTAAGTCTCTGGACAGGTATACAGTACCGCTCTGAAATAACCTACCAAAAACCGTGGTTAATAACTTAATATGCGGTATCTTTGAATAAACCGCCGATCGACCACCGCAACTTAACCGCAGACTAACCGCAGCCGAAGCAGGGACCGGTTGTATAAACGTCTTAACTACATTTTAACTGCCCGTTTTGTAGCTAAATGGTAGTTAACTGTAAAATACGCTGATCTGATTGGTTGACTTTCTCTCTGGCTATGGTTAACTTTATTGTTAAATCGAACAACTTGCGCGTTGTTGCGTGTGTACAAAATCGTAATGAATAACTATAATTTATTTTCTTGAACTTTAGGCAAGACATGAAGCTACCCATCGATACAGCACAGCGTACTAAAGCCCTTCCTAAATTACACAAACCTATCCCTGGGTTAGCTGTGGATCTTCGCTCATCAAGAACATCCACATCTCAACAAGGATCACATGAACATTCAAGTACACGAAGAGATCTCCTTAGTCCTACCTCCAGTACACAGACTCATTCACCTGACTCGTTATCCCCACGTTCCCCGCTATCCCCTGTTAGCTCAGATCACCTTGACAACACAAGCAGGTGACGTATACAGTAGTGATATCATAGCATACACTGAACTCAAATGATCTGGACTGCTGGACTTCAAAGAAACTGCCCTGTGAGTATTTGAGAAGTCTGAAATGGAACATACGGTTAGCCCTTTGCTTGTCACCGTATATTTAATAGACGATTCGGTGAAACAATTGAAATAGTTTATTTATTTATGACGACTGTAGATTAAGTAGATTTTGAATAAAATTCAGGATTTAATTCCGTACAATTTTCTCACTGAATCTTGAGTAATGAATGTATTATGTGAACCACTATGAGGAGACGGAGTCTGTATAAGTTCTCACAATGCAATTGACAAAGACCTCCGACTGTCTACAGTATAACCTAAATATACTACCATGCGAAAGTTTTAAGAACGACTAAGTTATACAGCATAAAATTATACAAAATGTATATATAAATGATTCTCCTTTAAAATTCCTTTAAAAATACATCACCATCTTTGATGAATGAACTATTTCTAACAGACATTTCCCAAAATGCACTATGTGGTTCTGAAGTACTTTGAATTGTGGGTATTATTTGAAGTTTTCTTTCCATTTTACCTATACAGTATATTGTAGAAAGCGACATTTTCCATTAAATTTCATCATTCAGATTGACAATCATTCAATATATAGTTCCAAAACTATTTCCATTAAATCCCATCGCTCAAAAATCACAACTCGCAATATCTTATCAACAGCCTACAGGTTTGCTCTCCTTCCACCAGTCATACGGATAATGGTATTTCTGAATTTCCAAGCCACCTTGAGGTACAGGCATAGCGATACCTGCAAACGACATTGTTGGCAGTGGCTTATGGATAAGTTCTGACGGAAACGCATGCATCTTCTTATAATTAATGAAGAAAAGATACGACTCCACTCCAACTCTTTCCATATGTCCATTGTTAGCAAACGCATCGAATATCATGAGATCAGCGCGAGCATTGCCTGTTGTAACGCGATAAAATCCACCCCACGATGAGTAATGAAGGTCCATTCCCTTACTGGCTAGAATGAGTTTTAGTTTATTTCTAGGTAAATGTTCTAATTCATTGCGTAAAACTCCCAAGTCCAAATCCGTGTCCCATGGAAGTGGTGCTTTATATCGTAATGCTCCCCATAGACTGCAAAAGAGTACAGAAAAATGTTTAATAGACAAAATTTGGTTTGTTTATACCCAGTTCACATATTTGGATAAGGGGCCGTTCAACAATTACGTCATCATCGAGGGGGGAGGGGAGTCGTAATTCGATGACAGTTGATTAAATAGGGGGAGGGGGGTTATTGGTGAAGATTATGTAATCAATAGAGGGGAGCAAATTCATAAATTCATCAACTACGAGTCAGATTTTGCAGTCAAGTGATGACAGGGGGGGCTAAAAATAGCCCACAAATTGATGACGTAATTGTTGACCATCTATGCTATAACTAAGCATAAGAATGATCTACATGAGTGAATAGCTCTTATACATAATTCTAATGCTTAGTTACCTTTGTTCTATTATATTCTACGTTTTCGCAACCTGCAACAATAGTAACTAGATATGTGAGTCATCCAATGTTGTGAATTGGGTAGTAACGATATAGACAGCGTTACAAATTTGTCTGAATGCAACAGACAAATATGGCTAACGATGTGAGATTGAACCGGCCTCTGGCGTGGCCTTAGTTACAATACGTTATATGAATTAATTATCGTGACACGAGTTTATAATTATAGATCTTTATTAAACCAGAATTTCTGTTTCCCAGAAAATATAATTGTAACAAAAAGTTGTAGTTGTAGTTAAACTATCAGAGAAAGCCTTTTTACATCGTAAATATAAGCGAGTCGAGTTCAATTTTTCAACCATAAATTGCGATTTAGCACTAGCCAGCTTTTTGACCTATGGCTATATGCCTATAATACAAAGTATTGCATTGCACTGTAATTCTAAGACTATGTTCGTTACTTACTACTATTATTAATATGATATTAACATGATATTAACTTTTTGTGCCCCATATTGTTGCATAAAGCTGGCTTATTAGTTATTGCATTATCGAAGTTTCTTTGAACAAAGTATCGGACAGTATATTACACAAATCCAAGCGCAAGGCTACTTGAAAAGGGCCGTGCGTTCCACGAGATAACGGTAGTTTGACCACAGAAACTCTTAGAATTTCACTAAGCCACGTAGTAACTGAGCAACAGAAATAATGTCAATTGCTTGCACCTGCTAAAATGCTTTGCATTTTTAAATAGCCAAGCATATATTGATTACTTAAGCTTTTCACTCTGACAATATTTCCGCGTAAGAGCGTTTTATATTTGGGAGTAGCAATTAAGAAATTTAGCATACCTTCCGTAAGCAAGCCAATGCGTCACGTTTAAACCTTTTAAAGTATTATGTAGATCTTTAGATAGGTTGATCAAAGCTTCCATGTCTTCTGGTGCCGTGTGGCAGTGTAAAACAGATCTATGAGCACGGTTATACCACGCGTAGTTCAATAAATTGAGTTTATAGTAGATGTAACATATAACCGGAATATTTAGTAGAAAAAGAGCGAGTATAAAGTTTCTCCGCAAGACTATTTTCACGTTTAGTCCAAAAGGATACCTCATAGCGTCTCGTCAACATGTCCCCATATTAAGTTAATTTAATTTTCAATTTGTATTTGTCGACACGCAGTGCTTTTATTTACGTAGGGCTTTGTGATCGTCGGTGAAGCTTGATCCCAGATTATGATCGTCCCCAAACGAATGTTCTCGTCCGATTTCCATAGCGATTTTTTCACGGAAATTGCATGCATTGGATTATGTTACTGAAGATGCTATCATCGAGCTACAGCCAAACTGATAAAGCAATAATGTTTTAAGTGTCTATCTTTGTTATCAGTTGGAGAAAACCTGTTACGCGGTTGACTTTACTGTTGTTGCCGATTACAGGTAGTCGTGTAGTGACGAGTCGCATCTTCATTGTCCCATCCGCCTGGGTTACTGTGGAGTTCCTCATCGCCGCTGTGTAGCATTTTTTTTTAAACGATTAACGATTAACATTTCTATAGCGCAAATTTACATGTGAATATGATCAAATGCGCTTTACATCAAGTGTTACGCTTACCTATAATTACATACTTAGCCTAGACTATTTTATCTTTACAACGATTGTGATATTACTTTCTTAACTGTGTTTATCCTAACCCATCCTGTCAACTTTCCCTGTGGGAGGAAACCGGAGTGCCCGGAGAAAACCCACGACTTTCGGCAGAGCATTAACCGACTCTTTTCACTAAAGAAAGTGTCTTTATCTGCTGTCTTCAAGAAAAGAGCGTTAACCGACTCTACGATATCTTTTCACATGAGTCCGTTGCGAGAATCGAATCCACGAACTCAGAGGTTGAAGGCGCTTGCCCTGACGACTGCGCCACCGAAGCATATGTTGGATGAACTTGACAAAGGATTTTCCTAGCTTAGTTTCTGGCCTTCCAGACGCAAGCGTGTCTTGAACGGGCGAACTGATGCGCTAGAAGGCCTAGCACATTTCGCAAATCCTTATAACACCTGATTCCAGGCTATTCCAAAACGCTTACAGGCCTGCCTTTATAGGTAGGTTACTTATCAATAGCATAGAGTAAATATTATATAGAGGGTTCACTCTCTTGGGAACCTTTGAATTTTTTGGGGTCGCGCATATCGCATTACGCATGTTGGCCGCCATTTCTCTGGCCAGTCAATTGCTTTTTCTGGCCAATAAGCACGCTGAACTGGCTGATCCGCCATTTTCCTGGCCAGTAAACTGCATATTTTTGCATAAAAAACCGAGGACACGTTGCACCGCTGAGTGGCCCTTCTGTATATATCTTTCTTCTGTGTCAATAGTAAGCCGGAATTTATCAGAGCGCAAAAGTAATTTCCATATATTCTTTTCCTTAATTATATATAGTAGTAGTTTTGCATTCGGAGGTAAATAAATAGAATTAGGGGTATAGTTTAATCTATACCAACACTTCTGAAGCCAGTCATGATCAACTAGCCTAACTCGTATTGGCTGAGCTAACCATAACTATGAGCTAACTGAGACCCTCAAATGTCCGTGAAGTTTCTGTATCTGCGACTGTTCATCTTTGGACGCAAACGACGATTATGGTCTATCAATCCAGTCAGTTATTGAGATCACTCGTCATTTCTTCGTAACAGCTTCGGTACAAATTCGTGAAAAGGTCGGGCTTACTCGTTAACATTGAAATGATGCAATATTGTTGGATTTTGTGCAAAGAAGCGGGAAAGTACAATGAAACTATGAAAGATTTTAAAACTTGGCAAAAAGAAGGCGAAATAAAACTAAAAACATGGCTAAAATTGTAACCTTGCCGACGGAGTTAAATAGTAAGTTGTAGTTTAATAGTTTTTGTGTTGTTTGTCTAAATTTATAACTGTTTCAATTTATTAAATATTGTTTACTTTTTCAAATGCACTTGTAAATATTTGTTTATGTTTATATGTCGAAACACTTTGTCTAGCTTTAAATATAAACAAAATAAGCAAAAACTATAAAGAACAAATAAATTTTCTTATGAATTGCTTTCAAACAAGGCCAAACGTTTTATGCCAATGCTTGTACTAACTTTTATAAGTTATAAAAGTTCAACAGTACTGTACATATATTTCTCAAACTCATTAATAATTCATGAGCAAAACACAAAGGAAATCACCACCATGTCGTTGTCTTCATACCACGTTTGGTTTCTTCCTGTACTAACACTGGTTCAATAAGGGACGAACCCACTGGACCTCTAGGGAACACAGTTCAGAATTGATAGAGCAATACAGTACACATGGAGTTTATAGTTCAAGAAGTGATAAGCTAAGTTCAATTCTAAGTCATTCAAGCTCCTAACGGTTTGTTCAAGCAAAACAAACAAATAGCTAACTATCAAGCTTGCTGCTGCAAACAAAATGGCATAACAGATAAACATTTTTAGGTGATCGTTATCACTTGCAAGAATGTGTGACTATGGCAGCAGCTGCATTAAAAGATGGCAAAGTGATTGCCTTGCCAACAGATACTGTGTATGGCATTGCTGCATTGGCTCAGTCAACTGATGCAGTACAGAAACTGTATGAAATTAAAGACAGAAATTCTGAGAAGCCAATTGCAATTTCTGTTGGAAATATTCAAGATGTGCACAAGCAAGTACATTTTATATATTGCATGTTTTTAATGGAGGTGGTTATGAAATAACAGCTGATCAACGGATATTGTCCGGTCAGAATTGAGCATTGACTGACCAAATCCTTGAATTGCCAATTCGTAAATAAATTTAGTAGAGATTTTGTGTATATATGTATTATACAAACCACCCCTTGACCTACCATTTTTAATAAGTTTAAATAGATGAATAAATAAAAGTGACTATTACAAGGGTTTGTTTATGGCAATATATTTGACCCGCCAAAAACAGGTTGTGTCCAAGGAAAGACACGTTTGAGTGGATAACTTGACTGGCGCCTGTCTAGTAGAGATGAGCTGATTTTAAAAAGAGCCAATTTCTAATACTGATTGTTCAAGAGCAAATACATGCCCACCATCGGCCGATAAATCGGGAAAACCGATGATTGGTTTACCTGATGCTCATGTTTTGTCGAATTGTCATTTTATTGTTTTACTCGACTTAACTCGCAAAATTTTGCAATGCAAATTTGCCATCAAGCAAACTCTCTATTTTGAGCACAATAAAAGTACAATACAAACAGAAATAGGCAAGAATTACCAAAACTGCGGATGCGTCCTCTTGCCCGAAGTAACATGTCACGTTTGCGCTTTCCTAACGTCGCAAAATCTGCATCTTGAGAATGGCAACGTCGATTGGTCCATGGGAAATTATCCTGAGACTGACCGATCAGATAGTGAACAGCAATCGGCCGATGGCTGATTGTGGTAAAAAGTAGTCGTTAATCAGCTCTGCCGATGTTTTGCCGATGATCGGCTCATCTCTATTGTCTAGCTGCCATTTCAAGCCCTGGATCATGTTCAATTCCTGCAGTGAGAGACAACTTGCTTTACTACATAATATGCCACCCATGATTCTCAGTCCGTCAAATCAAATGAAGGAACTGTTCACCTAGTCAACATGTTATGGTTAACGAGGGTAGCTGTTATAGTTGCGTATTGTACAACATCCCCTTTCTAATGCCCTCGCTTTCATTTCTTCACAGATGGGGTAAAACTACATTAGATGAAGATATACTCTTTCAACTTCTCCCAGGAGCTGTGACATTAGTGTTTGAGAGGACACCTGATCTAAATACAGAGCTGAATCCATATACATCTTTAGTTGGGATCAGAATACCAGATTATGAATTTATCAGACAGTTAGCAATATACTGCGACGCTCCTTTGGCTTTGACGAGTGCAAACAAAAGTGCCACGAAAAGCAGCTTGGATATTAAGGTAAAATTATTGTCAAATGTAGGGGGTCAATGTGGGTAGTATTGAACATTTGTTGCTTAGTTTATGTTGAAAAAATATTAGAAATTATTATATACACAAGCTCTGGATATGAGGTATTCTGCAATCTGATTGGTTCTCTATACTAGCAGGATATTAGCTCATATCCTGCCATAGGCGTACAGGCACAACTTTCTTTGGGGGGGCAGCCAAAGTTTTGCCCGAATTGATATAACTTTGTCCAATTGCCCGAATTTCGATAACAACATCTTCATAACAATAATAACCAATTTTATTTCTATTTAACACATAAAGTATATTTTTTGGGTGTCGACGGGGAGAGCGGGGCTTAAAAAAAAATTTTCCGGACAATCTTACCATTGCAATTCAGTTTTTAGGTCCAAAACTCGGATTTTTATGATTAAAATCACAAATTTTTCAACAACACGCAAACGATGTCAATAAAAATGACTTTAAATTATAAAATTATGTTTTTTGGTTTAATATTGTTTGGTGCTAACTAAAGTAGGACGATATCGTCCTACTTTTGCAGTTTTCATATCTTCGGTTCAGTGCATGCTATGTAGATGAAAATACCACCGTTCGATTCAGCGTTTTACGATGTCTTTAGCGAAGTAAATTGTGTTTGTTTACAACGCTACGCGGCCAATTTAGCCCCTTGCAAACACCTCTGAACTTTGTATTGTTTACAAATTAACAATAATTAACAATAATACAAACTAATTATATATTCATTTCGCTTTCCTACCTTTGGTTTACACGCTACAAACTCCTAAGTGTGACCATTGGATAGCTCTTGAAAATCCTGTTCGAAAGGATGTATTTAAATAAATATACTAAATAAACTAGCCATTTTATGACAATTCTCGACTTTTCCCGTGAAAATCCCGTGTTTATTGCGAAATCCCGGTTTTGTCGGCGCACGCTCGGGCAACTTCGGAAGCTAAATCTCCGCGGCTTTGCATCCTAGCGTATTGAAAGTACCGGCAATCGACTCCGCGTGATGTAATTGCCTAGACGGCGGATTTTCATTGGTTTATAGCAATCAACACTGACCTTATATGGCATTTCGTAATTAATTTCCGCGTGCGGGAATCAAATTTCAACGATCTCGGCATTTTGCATGCGACTTTCAAAAAATAAAATAAAATACTTCTACTTCTTCAAATGCAATGAAACTTTCCAATAATATTCCTTTTTATATGAGCTACAATTTCGGTCCAAAATTTGCTAACATTTGCTCGAAAATTCTGAACCCTGTTCTGGCAATTCAGGGTTATTTCAACAATAATTGTAAAATTTTTAGATAATTTATGAACATGTATGCAAATTAATTTGGATATGTAATATGAACCGGGACAAACTAAATATAATTTTAAAGAGGAAGTCATAAGCTATCGAATGACGCGTGTCCTGTTGCCAGAGAATAAACACGTCTGGCGATATTTAACATTTGAAACAACCGATCGTAATTACGGCGCAAGGCGAAAAACGTTAAAGAGTTAAATACAAACTAAATAAATCTATTTTGCCCGAATATTCCTTAACCATTTGCCCGAATTACTTCAATCTACAAATTTTTGGGGGGGCAGGTGCCCCCCCTGCCCCCACGTGCCGTACGCCTATGTATCCTGCTAGTAGAGAAAAATAGAAAAATGGCTGGCAGATTTGGACAATTAAATGAAGAGGAAATTCAAGTTTTACTTGAAAAAAGTACGCCAAAATGTTCTGTTCATATCCAGAGCTTGTGTATATAATAAAACAGTTATTCTACTCATTCTCGTCGTATATGACTGATAGCCTATCAGCTCATATACGACTCTAGTTCGTAGAATAACTGTTAAATATCTTGCCTCTCATATTCCTTGTATAGGAATTTGAAGATTTATGGGGGCAACTTGCAATTGTGTTTGATGGAGGTACGTTGGGAGACACAGAGAAATGTCGCAAGGGATCAACGGTTGTAAATTTAGCTACACCAGGGACATACAGAATAATCCGAGATGGAAGGTTGGTATCTAATGACATTCACTAATGTTTGAAAGATTTGACTAGTTCTTCTGGAAATAGTTTGTCTTGTTTTTATACTTGCAGGGCGCGAAATAACGGCCGGTCAACGGACAATGTCCGGCCATAATGAGTAGTTGTCCGGTCAAACTCTCGCATGACCGGTTATTTTGACCGGCTACTTTTTAAAGTTTACATGTAATTAAGTTGCTAAATAAAGCGAACGAGCAAACTATTTTCATGCAATTTTCTCATGAATTAAGTTTCGAATTTGCTGACAAGTGAAAATAGTCGGCACGCAGTGGCTGCAACTGTCAAAACTTATGTTCTTTGTTAATTTCGTCTGATGTTGCGTTTACTTTGAATAATATTTACTGTACGGACTTTACAATAAAACTCAGAAGTGAAAATTCATTATTGACTTCTACAGACATTTTTCTAGTTACAGTAAGTATTTTACATTTAAGGGGACTTTGTCAGGCTTTAGTTTAGCTGAATAATTTGACCAGCCAGAAATGCGGGATGTCTGAGCTAAAGTTGGTTTGGCTGGTCACCTTGACTGGCGACCCTCCAGCCGTTATTTCGCGCCCTGTACTTGTGTATTTGATACCTAGGACGGATGATTTTCTTGTAGTATGAATTGGACAAAATTACCATTTTTTCACAAATTTTGCAAAAAGTTTTTATCATATATCTTTTGTAGTGCATTGTTGGAAACTACTAAAAATCTTCAGCAGTTTGGTCTGAAGGAAAATCCTATCTAGACAATTTGATGTACAATATCCCACCGAATCTAATTCTAAGGTAATATACAGTAGTTGTGTCAAAGGCTAGACTATTTATCCTGGGCCGTGGATTTATTCTTGTCATGATATCTCAAACGTGGGGGTCCTATGCAGGCAATGTTCTATCGTAAGCTGCCGTGGTTTTTGTCTGAACTACCTGAAAAACATCAAGTCCCTTGTCAGGATTCAGGAAGTCAGAAATGTATATAGTGTAGAGATTAATACCCATTATACCAGCAATACCATTTGCCAGAGAAAATCATCATCACACATATGCATTTAATCATAGGCTGCCCCCGCCCCCCGCGGCTAGTACGCATACGCATTTAATGTTTTCAACCTCGTATAATACCATTAATACCAAAATTATACATTTAACCCCAATATTGCTTTTACCCGTGCACGTTAAATAACAAAGAAATGTTTATAAAAGAACTTTAAGAGTGATAGAAATGATAAGATATCTACAGTATTTGCCCCTCGCAACTCGAAAGGGCCACGCAGCCAAATGCTCACACCAGGGTTCTTGGCCGTCCCGACGAGATGAGCGACCTATTTGAGTCACCTGAGTAATCAGTCGCGCAGTGAGTCTTGCTCAACGTTTATGGTGTATCCAGCACCATAGCGTACTAAAAACTGCCAGGCTAGACATTTACAATATGTGTTAAAACAGGCTCGCGCGGGTAGCGATGGTGATGGAAACGGCTGCTCAGCCCTTGGCACGTTAAGAAACATTGTTACAGAAACATTTGAAAATCTTGTTTTTTCCTCGAATGTGTCCCTGTTTCCCCACTCTTGCCTTGGAAACGTTTTACCCACTCTTGCCTTGGAAATTTTGCTTTCCAAACAGCAAAAATGTTTCCCAACAAATCCAGAATCATACTGTATGTATCTTCTTCCTCAACTCCAACCCAAGTGTGATTTTTGTTGCGGAAACAGTGTTTCCCCTGGTGTTTCCTGGTTTGCTCCGTGATTTACCATGATTACAAGCAGTAAATAGGTGCAGAATGTGTCCGTTAACTTGTTGTAAACGCAGGACTTCTAATGCTTGTTGCTGTTTTTGCCTCGCGTTTTGCTGCCGTCTTTGTTTGCTGGGGTTCATTAGTCTTTTTGTAATTGGAAATCTTTCGTCTTTCATCGCCTGTCCATGCTTTCGTGTCATTTGTTTCTTGTGATTTGACACTCGAACGCTGTGGCTTCGGGTTTCCGATCGTTGGTACTTTGCCTGTTCGGTCGTTGGTCGAGTTTCTTCTCGTATTTTCGACGGTCTGTTTGGAGTCTTTGGTCGTAGTTCTGGATGTGTTGGCCACAAGGCTTTCTTTTGCTGACTTCACGAGTGATGGTTGTGTGTCAGTTTGATCCGCTTAAAGGGAAATATAGAAGAATCTAAATAGGTGGTTGTTTTTCACACAGGGATGGATCCAGCTTGATTTGATAGGGGGGTGGGGGTGCGCTAAGCGGGCTTTGGTCATGAAGCATGGCGTGACCTGCGACTGAGGAAGGGTGAATCACCACTGAGGACTTACTTTATTTATACTGGAAAGCTCTACCAATTCTAAACTGTTCTCCCTAGATATCCAGTAAGGCAATTCTTTATTTGTCGTAAGTCGTTTCATTTATACTGGATAGCTCTATCAGATCTAAACTGTTCTTCCTAGAAGTCCAGTAAGAGTCATCTCTTTTTGAACCAGTGTTACTACAGGAGGAAACCTAAACTAAACTAACTTTATTTATACTGGATAGCTCTATCAGTTCTAAACTGTTCTCCCTAGCGGTCCAGTAAGGGTCATCTCTTATTCGTAATGTCAAGAATACAAATATACCTTGAATTTTCGGTCGTTGCAGACCATTTCGTATCCGTTCTACATTTTGAGCAGTTGTTTTTTCTTTTATTTCTTTGCCTTTTTCCTCCTGACCTTTTACTGTTTTCTCTTCGATGTTCCCTTCCTTAACAGTGACGCTCGATCCTTTCTGCTCGCCAACTCTTTCAACTTTTGCGATCTTCCCGTTTGATCCATTCCTATTTGTCGAATTATTCTTAGCGCTAACTCCTACCACCTTTAGTGCTGCCCCTTTAGTATTGTTTCCGTCATTGGCCGAACTTTTCCCGGCAGCTGTCGAAATTTTGCCTTCAGTAGCCGAACTTTTCCCAGCAACCTTCAAACTTTTACCGTCAGTAGCCGAACCTCTTCCGGATGCCGTCAAACTTTGACTGTCATTGGTCGAACTTTTCCCGGCATCCTTCGAACGATCGACGACGATTACCGACACACACTTATCGTACTTATCAGCCAATTTTGCAACATCGTTCCTTCTTGCCACTGTGCCTGGTAGTCTGCTGTTGGCCGTGGAAGGTGTAGGGGTCCTGGGTGCTAGCCGTGTTGACGACAGCGCGGACTGGCGAGAGAGTGCGGAATTCTTTCCCGATAGAACCGGAATTTTTGAAGAATTGTCCAACTTATAAGGAGCTCTTCTGGGTGTAACTAGTTTCCGTTCAGTTTGTTTTGAAGATATTGCTTTGGCTTTTAGTGTTTGAATTCTTGGTATTTGGCGTGATGTTGGTGTATTAGAGGAGCTCAGACGCTGGTTTGTTGACTGAAAAAGAATTCAATTTGGAAAGTTAGAATATAGAAATATTGAACGGCAAGAGCAGATTAGGACTCATATCTAGGGTGAGTGCCTGCGGTGTTTGGAAGGGTTACACTAAAAGCGCTCTTCTGTCGTGCATCTGAGGCGAAATTATAATCAGACAACTGCATATTGCAGGAATCTAACCATGGTCAGAGGTGAATCAACAGAGACTTAGCCAGGGTTCGTAGTTTACCCGTCCACTCAACGAGTGCCGAAGACACGAGCAGCCTAGGGGGGTCCGAAATCTGAGTTCCCTGAAAGCCCGGAAATGTGCTCGATTTTTGCTAGTTGCTGTGAAACAAGCTCAATCATCTATGATCTATTGTTAAATATCTTAGCAAATTTGAAGTCTGTACGATCGATGTAGCAATGAAATAAAGACAAAATACTGGAGTGTAACTGGAGTGTTGTTTGTTTTAAAATATTTTGCCCGTCCACTTTCAAAAATGCCCGTCCAAAAGACGGGTGGACGGACCTCTGGCTAAGCCCCTGGGTGAATGTGATACACTCACCATCAACATCAACATGCTATATTTTTATGACCATGGTACTTGTTTTAATTTACGATGAGAATTTAAAAAAATACCTTCACTGTTTCCGCTGCTTTTGCTGGTATGGACGAAATTTTTGCGTTTACCATTTCTACTTTTGACAAGCCACTTCCAGCCGTCCCATGCTTACTGTTCACCCCATTTATCCTTTGATAACCCTGTTCGTCTTTAACATCCCCTGTGTTCCCTGTCTTATCTCCTGCGTGAAACACATGATGTTGAACAGTAGCTTGTTCTTGTTTATAATTCGCTTTGTGGTTCTCCCCTGATGAGTCGCGTCTCAATACAACACCTTTGTCCGTGTACAAGTGAGTAACAGTTTCCGAGGCTGGGTCTCTATCTCGTATAGGGGTACTATTCTCCGGGATGTTTTCCAAAGAAAGTGTATTACAGGAAGTCGAACTCTCAGATTTCGTACCAGAACTCTCGACTGTAGTTTTATTATCCACTGAAGAATTTGAATTCTTGCTATTTGGAATCGTATTATTGTTTATTTTATCATCAATGCGCATGGATTGTGTTTTATTCGCTACATTGTCTGCAATATCAATACTTTTCATTCTCGGGGTGCTAGCATTACTCGAAAACGAATCGTCGGGTTCCGCGTGTCGTCGCCGAACCTTCGGTGATTTCCGCCGTTGTTGAAGTCCCTCAAAGTAGCTTCTCCTTCGGCCAGGCTTCGGGCTGTTCGTAGAGTTCCGTGAACTGCTCATTAAACCACGAAGACTTCGCCGAGCGGGCGAAACTTTCACGAGTGCAACTCGCTTGATAGCACATAGCTTGGGTTTGTTCACGGGTTCACTGGTAGAGGCCGAGTGAGGCTCCTGAGTTGATGTTTTTCCGCTTTTTGATTTTTCGTCCTTTTTCGCAGCTTTCTTCTGTCGAATTAAAGCGACTTTGATAGTTTTAAAAGGATTTTCCATAATATGTGTTTTGGGCAAAGAACGTTTTACCAAACCATTCTTCTGAGTGGTAGGGTGATGGTTGGTTGATGTTGATTTATGTTCTGGACTTGATGGTGATTTTGGTTCTTTGATTTGTATGGTGGATGATGGTGTGGTGATAAGTTTTCTCTGCTCTCGTTCATAGCGTTCTAGCCGACGTACTAGCAAATGATACACACACGAGTTCTTTGTTGCCCTGTTAGAGATGTATTTTAGTGGTAGTTTGTTTAAAGTTACGTTTACACTCTAGGATTTGTTGGACTGTTTTCAGGTTTTGCTAAACTAAAGTAAACAAACTCTCTGTAGCTTTAGTTATGGTGGATAGCTCTGTAAGTTCTAAACTGGTCTCTCTGGAGGTCCAGTAAAGGGAAGCCTGAACTAAACTGATTTTACTGGATAACTCTTAGTTTAAAACTGTTCTTCCCAGAGCTGTCGTAAATGTCATTCCTTATTGGTCAAGGAAAGGACAGCTGTCAGTAAAATATTTAAAAGAGTTCAGTTCCAAATTGCTCCTTCATTGTTTGTCAGCAATCCGTAATCAGACAATTTATTAATAGTCAGTCAACGATACGGGTAAATGTCACTGGTCAGTTAATCCAATTTAAAATGCAGCCTAACCTTAAAATACTCACTTGTTTTGAATGACGTCACGTATGATGTCATCACTGTTGAGCTTCAGCTGTTCTTCCACGTGATCCAAAATACGATCATCTAGATCCTCCTCGCAAAGATAGTTGGGACATGGTATGAGTACCATGGGATCTCTTTGATCCATAGTTATCCATCTGTGTCGCACTGCTTCCAGTATGTGTAGTCGTTCTTTTGGATCAGGATTTAGAAGTTGATGGATCATGTCTTTGCACGCTGAAATTTGAGTGAAATAAGCATAAGAAACAGAAAAGGATGACCGAGGAAGGGTGAATCACCACTGAGGACCCCCACAGGGTCAAGGAGGTTATCTTGTCAGAAAAGTTTTCAAAAATAAGATGGCCTAGATGGTCAAAAAGGCCCATGAATTGCCCAATATTATATTGATAAATGCCCTGTCACATCCAAAATTTGGATTTGATATGGGAATTGGCACCCCTCCTGCACCCCCCTTGGCCAAGGCTAGGAGGGGTGCGCACCCCCCCCCCCCAGTAATTCCACCCCTGCGTATACGCGGTGTTAATGGCACAATGGTTAGCGCATGCGCCTTTCACCTCTGTGACTGGGATTCAATTTCTACAATTTGAATAGCTGTGTGATTATGATTTCGCATCAGTCGCGATAAGGAAAGTGTTTCCAGTTTGAGTCTACCAAACACCGTACGTTTTTTCCGTGTACTCTGGTTTACTCCTGTAGTCACACAGGACCAAGAAGTGATGACCTTTACTCGACCCAAAGGGGGAACAGTTTACAACTGATAGAGCTATCACACACAAGTGTATCTTACCTTCTGATAAATATTCAGGTATTACATTCATCTGTCGTTTCAACATCTTGTTATACAACATACTGATGTTAAACGGCTCCACTGTATAGGGTAGACGTCCTGTCAACATCGCGTACAAATTTACACCACTAAAACATGCAAGAAAAATATCGTTAGCGGAACTTATGTGCACTGTGATGGCCCTTACTGGACCTCTAGGGTGAACAGTTGAAAACGGACAGAGCTATCCAGTAAAAATAAAGTTAGTTTAGTTTAGGTTTCCTCCTGTGCTAAACACTGGACCAACAAGGAATGATCCTTACTAGACCTCTAGGAAGAACAATTTAGAACTGACAGAGCTATCCAGCATAAATAAAGTTAGTTTAGTTTTGGTTTCCTCCTGTAGTAACACTGGATCAATAAGAGATGACCCTTACTGGACCTCTAGGAAGAACAGTTTAGAACTGATAGAGCTATCCAGTATAAATAAAGTAAGTTTAGTTTAGGTTTCCTCCTGTAGTAGCATTGGATCAATAAGAGATGATCCTTACTGGACCTCTAGGGAGAGCAGTTTAGAACTGATAGAGCTATCCAGTATAAATAAAGTAAGTTTAGTTTAGGTTTCCTCCTGTAGTAGCATTGGATCAATAAGAGATGATCCTTACTGGACCTCTAGGGAGAGCAGTTTAGAACTGATAGAGCTATCCAGTATAAAGAAAGTTAGTTTAGTTTAGGTTTCCTCCTGTAGTAACACTGGATCAATAAGAGATGATCCTTACTAGACCTCTAGGAAGAACAGTTTAGAACTGACAGAGCTATCCAGTATAGAATAAAGCTAGTAGTAAAAAATCGTATTGACGCGATATTACTTACATGCTCCAAACGTCAATCTGCGGGCCATAGTCCTTGCGAACCAGAAGTTCGGGTGCAGCATATGCGGGCGATCCACATTGAGTTGTACAGTGATTTTCGTTGTTGGGATCTGGCGAGTAGATTGTGTTGCTCAATCCAAAATCTATAAAGAGGAAGTAGAATAATAGGACTTGTTTCGTGAGACCGTGTAGATATGTTGGGGTTCACACCAACACTTACCTATTATTTTGATGTTTTTCTTCGCATCTAGCAGAAGATTTTCCACCTTTAAATCTCTAGATATGGGGAAAGAATAAATGATATTAGTAAAATTACATAGGTGATTATTGAAAATTGTTAACGCTGATTGGTTGCGCTACCTCGGATTAATACGCGATAATCACCTAAAGCGTTTTAAGCCGCTTTTATCGTAAATATTCAATTAAAATATTTTTGAAATGTGCATTTTTTATTTTTTTCCAAATAATCACCTATGTAATTTTACTAAAACAATTATTCGCCTCAGGCTCGGTGAATATCGGTGAATAAAAACCTCGACTTCGTCTCGGTTTTTATTCACCGATATTCACCTCGCCTTCATTTTCACCGATATTCACCTCGCCTCAAGTTTCATTGATCAATACATATGCACATTCTAATGAGCAAGGTGGTCAAAATTTAGAATGATTTACCATCACCATACCATGGCACCACCCTTAGTATACATACATGAACTTGTGGTTAGCTTTTGGCAACTGGACTCTGTAGCTCAGTGGTCAGGTCGCTACACCAGAATCACAGCAACGCCAGTTCAATTCCTGCCAGAGGGCCTATAGTTGCATTTTTCGCAACTGCTCCTTGTTATAGGTCTTAAATATGTACATTGTTTTTCGCTGAAAAATTTCATCCATGAAAAACTTTAATCTTGTTTTATCGAGCGAGATGCCTAAATCTAATAATAATTCTTCCTTACTGTACTAGGGTTCGTACGGGTCCTTAAAAATCATGAAAGTCCTTAATTTTCATTTTGAAAAATTGAGTACTCAAAAGTCCTTAATTTAGAAAAAAATCTACATTACTTCATGAAAAGTCCTTAAATTTAATGAACCTTGTATTTATACCGAATATAGAAGTGGTATATACTCGCACACGTTCTCCTTTCTAGACAAATCCCCAGGTGAAAAGCAAAAGGAGACATGCAATCAGTAAATCGCTTCAGTTTCCATTTCATGACCCACGTAATTTTCTTTTTAGTGGTATCTGTTTTGCATGGAATTCCAGGCAATTGGTCCTTAAAATGTCCTTAAAATTTTTACTCGAATTAGGGAAAGAACCCTGCTATACGCAACTAGCATCACCCTAATATAAATACATGTCTTACGGCTCTTACCTATGCATGATACCAAGACGATGTAAATATTCGATGGCAGATATTACTTGTCTGATAAACTTTCTGACTTCATCTTCTTCCAATTTCTTACGTTTACAAATATGATCCATGAGATCCCCTCCATCAGCAAACTCAAACACAAGATAATAACATTGCGAGGTCTCGACAATCTCCAGCAGTTGTACGATGTGTGGATGACGTATCATTTGTAGCAGACGTGCCTCGCGACGCATGTTCTTCGACACGTAACGGTCTTTTCGCGCACGATTTTTGTCGATGATTTTTATCGCAACCTGTAGAAGAAAATAAATGTATGTTTGGTGTACAATCAGTTCAAAACTTTGCTTGCCGTATTGTTAGCGATAGAAAACTTCAATATTATAAAAGCTAGGAAATGTTACGGACATGGAAAAGTACTTATGATACTATTCCTGTGATTCTATATAAAACACGATGATCTTTATGATCAATGGTGAGCACAAATTTATGTGACCCTCCCTTTTCCATTGTCTATTTTTTATGACCCTCCCTTTTAAGGGGTTCAAAAAGTTGTGACCCTCCCTCTCTCTCCACCCCCCTTCACCCCCTGCTAATTTATGACTAGTCCGTAAGGGAGAACAGTTTAGGATTGATAGTTTAGTTTGCTTCGTTTTATATTGAGGTCAGTGGGCTATGATGTTACTTTGGTCACTCCACAACTTTCTTGGCATCTTGCTAACCTTTTACAACAGTTAGATTTTGAGCTCAGTTGGCTATTAATATCACTCCAGTATTTTCTTTGAGCTCAGTGGACTACAATATCACTCCAGACTTTCCTTTAAGGTCAGTGGGCTATAATATCACTCCAGTCTTTATTTAAGGTCAGTGGACTAAAATATCACTCCAGTCTTTTTTTAAGCCCAGTGGACTATAATATCACTAATATTACTCCAGTCCTTTCTTTAAGCTCAGTGGACTATAATATCACTCCAGTATTTCCTTTAAGCTCAGTTGACTATAATATTACTCCAGTCCTTTCTTTAAGCTCAGTGGCTTAACCAAGCGACAATAGTTATGGCAGGTATTCGATCGTTATCTTGAGTACTAGACTATAATATGTGAAGATAGTCATACTATTCTGGCAATTTATCGATAAGCCTTATATCAAAGGAGTGTGTTTATTTTAGCATTGGGGTAATTAACAAAATAGAGTCATTGGTGGACCCTACCTTTATTGAAGAATATTACATTTTCTCTATTTGACAGTTTTATGTCTAAAGTTATATGATCAGCGTTTGCGTGAATTAATGATTAGACTGTATTTAGCATGATTACTTTGCAACAGGATTCCATTCCAACCTTCAATATAATTTCGCCATTTCGGCTCAGTCGCAAGTGAAAAGAGTACTTCCAGTTTAGCTCTACCAAACACCGGGGGCCGGTTGTTCAAAAGCCGGTTAACGCTAACCCTGGGTTAAATTTTAATCTGCTGTTCTGGTTTTTATATTTCTACATGTTTGTTTATTTCAAGACTTTATAAACATAAACTTCTATCGCCCAGTACAAGGTTGATAGAAAAAAGTATTCATATTAGTATAACCGATGTCGGGAAACTTGTATGAAAGTTACCACTAACCCAGGGTTAAGTTAACCGGCTTTTGAACAACCGGCTCCAGAGGTTTTCTTCGATAGACGATAGTCCGGTTTCCTCCTGTAGTAACTCTGGACTAATAAGAGATTCGCTAACTGGTCCTCTTGAGAGACCAGTTTAAACCGAACTATTAATAGACATATCCCAGTATCATGCCAATAAAACTGGTAGTTCAGACCACGGCAGCTTCTCCGGCTGGACTCCCAACGTTTGAGATATCATAGTAATTGATAGAGATCGTAGGGAGCCTACTTATGTGAGTAGGTAATTTACGTAATTAGGTGTTTCTCATCATTACAATAATTTCTCTCTCCAGGTACTAACACGGCGCGTTATAACCACCCATGGCAAAATAAACATGAAAGAGCTATGCAAGACGACCCCAGGTCGAATCATGGTATTCATCTCTGTGAGATATCCTTTGATATATATTCAGTCATGCTGTGACTATGATTAGATGATAAACAACAGAAAATAGCTATGGGTCCATTTCATTTTCTGTTGTTTGACGTAATATTTGGAAGTATTCTTAGAGATAGTGAAATTGATGTTTCATATTCTCTGAGGGTGGGTTTGTAATGGCACTGCATGTTGTTTCAGTCGGTAGTGCACATAAATTGGATAAAACTCATTGCCCATTCCCGATGATTTGATGCTTAATGCATTGGTAATCGTGACCTCGCGGAATCTCAAAACAACTGCACTGTCAGAATAATTATGAAATATTTTATGAATAGGTTGCTTCAAAATGAAATGATGAAAGCGATCTTTTTATGTTTAACATTTTTACTGTCGCACAATTTTTCAATGACAAATAATAGCCAATGAGTTGCATATAATATGGTTACCACTGGACCTCTACCAAGAACAGTTTAGGACTGATAGAGCTCCTGGGTTGAGAGCTAAATGTTGTTAAAATGTCAGGATTTTCAAATGTACCTGCACAAATTCAGAAGGTGCCTGCGAGCTCGCGCATGTTAATGATGCCTGTGGGATGGACTCGTCAAGCTTTGCAGAAGAACTATAGGCTCAACCTAGGCTCTTTATACAATGGCTGGTGAAAGAAATTAATTAGTGCAGTAGTTGTAAACATAGTCAGGCTCACAATAACAACATATATTGCCCTTGAACTTCACTACTAGTAAACAAAGTAAACGTTACAATATTATAACAACATATATTGCGCGATCGGTATCAATTAATTACAATATCCTAATCCAAGGCAATGTAAATCGCAATTAAAGGCTTAGCGGTCTCCTTAATTAGTTCTGTACAAGACTAAGAATTTGATTAATAGTAAACATAGTTAGCTCACAATAACAACATATATTGCGCGATTGGTATCAGTTAATTATAATATTCTAATACCAGGGAATGTACATCGCAATTAAAGTTTTAAGTAGTCCCCCTTAATTAGTTCTGTACAAGATTCTTGACTTGTGAAAGATGTTGATTAATGGTAAACATAGTTAGCTCACAATAAGAACATATATTGCGCGATTGATATCAGGTATTAAATTAAGATCCCCCTAAACTAGGGTGTGTGCATTGCAATTAAAATAATCGGTATTTCCCCTTAGCCTTATTGAGAAGGTCGCACCGCATGTTTATGTTTGTTTTCGAGACGCATTTTATGCGTAAATCTGCGCATTACACCGGTGACCTCGGCTAGTTTTTAATCAGGTTTTAATTACTCAAGTGCGTCGGAACATTTAATGTGTTCGCTGCATGGAGCAACTATCATGCTCGATTGATAACAACCACATGTACTTATGAAGTTTGTTTTTAGTCGCGCTGTTGTCTTTACCATATTAGTCAGTGATATAGTCATTGTTGGACATTCTTTAACCACTCGAGTCTAAGTAAATGAATGCAATCCCCAAACAAATGACATTCACGACCCAACGTTTCGACACTCCAGTCTAGTGCCTTCATCAGGGTCTTCATATAATGATTGCTGTTAAACAACATGCAGCTTCAAACATAGCCAAGTATAGTGTATTATAAAAACAGATGCGAAATAGATTATATCCATTTTGTGTTTGGTAATAAAACTAGGTAAATCCCTCTCTCGTCCGCGGAGCCACTTTAAGTATTACAAATATCTTACACGAAGTTTCCAGAAAGAGGAGAGCGTAATTTTTCTCCCCTAATTTTTCGCTTCCCGCGCCTCAACTGCCCTCGCCTCAACTGCCCGCGCCTCAACTGCCCTCGCCTCAACCCCCAACCCTTAAAACCGCCAGCTACGCAGGCTACAGTGAAGTCAAAAACATATTATACAAGGAATTTGGATGTTGGTGGCCCCACAAGGTTGCTGTGTGTTCCTTTTATCTCTATACGACCGGATTCGTTTCCTGCAATGTGCATGCTGTACTACTATGTTTCCTCTCATTCGCATCAGAGAACATTTCTTCTAGTTTGAAGCCACCTCAGGTTTTCTCTGGACTTGCTAAAAGTCTTGGGCGAGCAATTTAAATAGGCCTGATAGAGCTGCACAGTATAGTTGTCTAGTTAATTAAAATATGATCATTACAATTGTTTATTGCGTTATAATTTTTTTATCGTTTATGCGATTTCACGGATCATTGCTAATCTTTTTGTGATATGCAGGTCTCCCGTTTAAGGGCGTTACATAAGGTCAAATGATGAGAAAACGTCGCTTGAGACGTCGCTTGAAACATGGGAATCGTACAGATTTTAGCTATTTGTAAAAATAGAGTAATGTGCGTATATTAAAACCAATCTACTGCTACGAAAACTATTGCATCGAAGCTCAGTTACAGACAACAGTCAGAAATCGTAGAAATCCTTTACACCTTCGGATTAGCTGTTAAGCCATAATCGTTTTAAGCATAGCTTACTAACGTAATATGGTGTTAACTTGCTATATCGTAATACAGCTTAGCAGAAGTTTTTGCAAACTATTTAGATTTTTGAGATAAGGTCTGGCCAGTATACAGCTGTTAGCGGCATTAGCTTGTTTTGATGAAAAAGAGTAGATCGGCTTATGAATCATCCATAGGTTAGCGTTTGGTAAGCTTTTCCCCAAAAGTGAAGTATCTGTTTGGCAGTAGCAGATCTAGAGTGATGTTATGTTGGAATATTACCTGAAAGCGCATGTTGTTAGTCATGTCTAATAAGTTATTTATGTTCCAAATGTTTAATTACCATGCATTTAATCTTTCTGAGTGCATGTGCCTCTCACCTTAGTGACCGTGCAATTTCCTGGTTACAATTTCGCCTTATCCCAATCAGGGATAGCTTTCAAATGAACATAGTTTTACGTAGATTACACAATTCGTATGTAATTGTAATTTGTCCACCCATTGTATTAAATGGTGCGAAAAGGTTGGCGGTTAGCTATCGAACCCAGTACCGTAGTGGCGTAGTACCTCTACAAGGCGTTGGTTTGCAGTTCTTAGATGGATTGAAATATGAGACTGTCCACAGTTCCAGTCCACGAATCCAGTTTATATACTGTACCAAACAGACACCAGTATACTTTAACGAGGGGGGCAAGAGGAAATCATCGTCCATCAAATATTGCTCTGTAATGGATACTGTGTGATTTATTATCACTGCGCAAACATAACAAACCCTGGAAGCGAAACTGCGTTGGAATTTAAGTTCAGGTTTAGCCATAGGACGAACGGATCATTCACTCACATTCACAGAGCCAAAGACCAATTGACTATACTAGGTCTAAATGTAGCCATAGAGTACTGTACCAGTTTGCAGAGTTGGGCAAAACCGCCCCCTATATTTTTTCAGGGACAATATTTTACGCCCCTGGAGGTCTTCAGTAATTTCTTTTTGCGCCCCATAGACTACAGTACAGCGAGAGTCTTGGAAACAACATTTTGCCGGGATGTCAAATTCTATGAACTTACAAACTCGAATAAAGTAGATTTACACTTACATACTATATAATTTTCTTACTACAGTGAAGAGTGCAACTGCTCACTACAGTATCCTAATAGTATGAAAATATCGTACATATCTAATATCTTTAATTTATCGTACATATCCTGTGGATGCGCCATTGCCCTTGGGATATGTTTTGCGCCTCTGCCGTCCGGGTGCTGTATACTGTTTTACAGTAAAATACTGGACACCAAAAGTGAGATAATTTGATACCAATATACCAGAGATTTCCTGGCTGGATCTAACTGGTCAGTAACAGTATATCAGCGTAGAATATTGCTAGCCGGTGTTGCAGAAACGCAGGACTGTGAACAGGCTCTGACACACACTAGTATCAGAGTCCATGTTTTGTACCATTCGCTATAACATGTTCGTCAATATTGGTGTTGACATATGTAGATTTATGTCGGCACCTATTGTGTTTTGCCATTGAGATGTTTACGAAACCCTCCCTCATACTTGGGCATTCGACAAATATAGTCCTGTCCATTTCGTTGTTTTTATCACTGGGGTATATCATATGTCATTGGACTTGACCACCAGGGAGAAGAAAATATTCTCCTAGAATTTGCTTTGTTTGCTTTGGTAACTTTTGTTCGGTCGAATATTTAGCACATGCCAGATAGGTATTTGATATAAAAGTATTTCGTTTCCCGCTTTGGTTTCCCGCGGTTGCTTCATAATATGGAAAATAAATTGAATAAGTAAGAGAAGTTCTGAAGTTGTAATAGTATATTTTATTTGTATTTGCTATATGTTTAGTCTGCTGCATAAACTACAGGGTACCTCCCCCACACACCAAGTTCTGTCGCTTATCTGCATTCTATTTCAGTATCATTCTCAGAGATATGACTATTAAAGAATCCATCATGCTCGTTCAAAGTTCAAACCAGTCCAACACCGTCCAACCTTGTTGGATGAGAATTTTGAATAAAGTCAAATCTTATCCAACATTACAGATGAATAGCTTCCATTATCTTCTAACCATCATCCGAAAAATTGAACTCACTTCTATTATTTCTTTATAGCGCATTATACATATATGTATGATAAGGAATAAGTGTGAAAAATATTCATTGTGTTAATGCAAAACATATGTGTAGAAAGGATTTGGTAATATTTAAGCGCACATTAATCATGAAAAATGTTGTGACAAAGTGGCGATGCCTAAATTGTTCATATAGTTTGAACAATTTTGTCATTGACAAATAACTAGGTCCAATGACCCTCCCGTGGCGATGATAATCACGCGAAATATTCATAATACCCAACAAATTTTAGTACTTTTCTGCGCATTTCATACTTTCATAATTATGCGTATATTTGCGCAATTTTGTCATTTTATTATTATAATACTTAAACAGGGAGCACATATCTCCAAAGAAGTTTTTCAATGGAGCCCATTTGAAAAAAATGTAGTTCCATTGTGAACAGTTGCACTTATCCAGTATTAAAAAAGTTACTTAAGTTTAGTTCGCGCGAAAACGTGCGTATTGTCATGTGATTATATTATACATTGATTAACGCGATATTGCTATTGACAAGTTACTGCGACCTAGGCTGAACTTTGCAAAATTCACATGGCAACTTGCACAACATCGGAAACGCGTGAAAAATAGTTGACGCATTCCGCATTCGAGAAATTGTCGCTTGTTGACCACAATGATATTATCATGTATATCTCGAGTACTTACACGTTGCTTTCCTGGAACGCGTTTTCATAACGTACGTATAGGCATAAAAGTTAATAAACTTACTTATGGAACAACCCCATGACAAAATAATGCACAGTACAGCTTTAAATTGAGCATTTAGTACTGACTGCTGTTTATAAATTGGCGTGTGTTTCTCGAGGCAGTTATATTCACTAAGCATTTTCTTGCAGCAGATGGTGGTCGACCAGCAAAGTCTGTTACATATCCCGAAAACAAACTGTAAGACTTTAGGAGATCGGGCCTTTGCACATGCTGCTCCACAACTGTGGATTTCAGTATTTCACTGCCTCTGAATGTGAGGAACTGTGAAAACATTTTAGTATTTAAGAAACATTTGAAAACATTCCTTTTTAAGAAGGCTTTTAACTTTTCATAGGTTAGGACTGCATAGGGTTTTAACATTTTTATCATAGATTTCTACTATATTCTAGTTTACATTTTAAATTTTATTACGCTTTAGTATATATGCGCTCTATCTAAATGAATACATTATTATTATTATATTATTATTTAACAGTGAGAAAGTAATGTTAATTCCTTTCATTATATCTGGTCGACTTGTAGTTGGTGGCCAATTGCAACAGAGAACCGTAGTTTAATTGTCTTGCTCCTATAAATGTCCACCGTTCTGAAGTTGACCACCATCTGCTGCCCCCGTTTAGAAGGTCTATTCAGTGCAAATAGGAACGCATAAAAAACGCATGTCTGGAAAACAGCCTGTTTTGTTTTCGTGTCATGAATTTGATATGTGAGAACATAATATTGCGCTCATCTCTTAATAACACGATCTTTCAAATACCTACATGGTGTATTTAACTCAACGACACAACAATGGCTTTGTGGAATTTGTAATATTTCGTCTATTCGCTTTGCGCTTTTTACCCCAGTCTGTATTTGTTTAAAATCAATTCGTTTGCGCGAAAGATAGTTGCCAAAGGGCGTGAAGTGAATAGCGCGACGCAATTGTGAACTTGACACAATGATGTGAAAATTATTTGAAGGAATTCGTGAATTGCTATTCATATTTATTTAGCGCAATTGTTTCCGTTTAATGAAGCGAAAACTACTTGACACATGTGTGAATATACTAAGTATATACATTATTAAGTAAATGTGCGTACAAATATCAGTGCGAATTTAATTGGTTGCGCGGTAAAATTGGTTAAATTTTTTAGTACACAGCACTTAACAAGGTCGTATTCTATGTTACATATCAGACTATTCATTCACGAGAAAGACTTTATTATGGTGATTTGAAACACTGAAAAGTGTGCAGAAAATAGGACACTAGACTTTTAAACATACTTTAAGTTGTTTTAAAATCTCTATAATAATCTACTTTGAGCGTGTGTAATATATAGGTGGGTGGAAAGACAACGAAACGGTACTGATTTGCTTTGTGTCCGTCAAAGGCACACTGAAAAGTTGATATACTATTTATAATACCTACTACAATCCTTGACAGCTTTTCATTGTCTCATAGTTTATTAACGCGAAAATTGAATTTGCGCTTTTAAATCCGGGAAGTATTTATTCCAAGTATGATATTTAAAACAATTAACTGATTTTTCCATGTGAAAGTCAATCGACGCAGGTCCGATTGTGAAATCGGTTTTTATTACTTTATATCGTTAGATAGAGAAGACTAATGTAGTTTGACACAGTCTTCAGGAATCATCTAAAATATTTTCATAGGTGATTTAATCATAATATGACTGCGCGTTTCCTATCCGCCCCGCATTAAATCCGGGAAGTCGAATGGCGCGCATATTATGATTATTATCCTTGCATTTCGTGCGTCAACGCAGCAAAGTTGCGCATGATAAAACGTGCTAAAAATACTGTGAAATGATGCGCGACAAATTTGACAGCAACTCGTGCTCGGTCAGAACGAAAACGGTTCGTGAATTTGAGTAAATTATCGCTTGCTCGCCTTGGTTGTGTTGCGGCATGTGTTCAGGAATGCGCTATACTAATGATCGTGAATGCTCGATCGTAGGCGAAAATTCCTAATCCGTAAACACTCCCCAAACGATAAGAAATGAACTGACTCATGGTAAGCCCTAATTTCGAATAATGTAAACCAGACCAACAGTTTGACACCTAGTAGAGACTGAAATCTGTCTCAGCCAAGCACATAATTTGTTCATGCTTCGCGTTAAACATATCTTTATAGAATCCTAGAGTAACTTAAATATTTTACTAATAAACAGACAATTTTGTTAAGTGAAAGACACCAGACTGTAAAGTATATATATATATACATCAGATTACCGAAAGCTTATTAGTTGCCATATCATATAGTCCCAGTATATGAAGACAGCCCTGAGTGGACGTTCTACGAAGATATTACACATCTTCCAGGTCAATATACATTGATATTACATCCTGCACATGTCAATATACACATATATTACATATTGTATCAGGGTCTCGTACCTTTTCGCCTGTTAAAATATGAATAGCTTCCTTGACCTTTGCAAATGATCCTTCACCAACAGTCCGTCCTAGTAGATAGTTCCCGACTCTCTTGCACTGCGCGTATTTTCGCAGCTCGTCGCGTGAAACGTTCGCCACTTTAGCAGGGAGTTCGTGTTCGTCTGATAACACCATAGTCTTAGTTTGGGACCTATCTATGGCCTTCTCAGGCTGTTCAGGGTGGTTAGACAGGAACATATAGAATCGTGGATCCAGCCTCATCGTCTTTTAGCGGCATATTAATGAACAGTAATAGGACTCTAATCAGCAACGACTGCTTGATCATCTGACACATGGGAGAATGATAAATCTGGACTGTAAGTGTGGACTCATGAACCAGGACAGTGCTAATGTAGATTCGCGAGTCTAGGGCAGTCACTGGGCGTTTGCGTCCTATTGTTCTGGTTAGAGCATTCCGATGGATTATCGCGCGAATTTTTTTTCAAATCGGGCAGTCATTAGCCTGCTCGCAGACGTTGTCATGGATCTATTTGAACTTTCTGAGCTAGGGCGTCTGCGTTGCTGGCTAGGTTTCAGCATAGAATAGGAAATGACTAGAAGGGCCACTTGAGGCCGAACCTTTGAAGTTTTTGACGCTGCGCACGTCGCATTACGCATGTTCATTACCATTATTCTAGCCAGTCAATTGCATTTTCTGACCAATAAACACGCTGAACTGGCTGGTCCGCCATTATTCTGGCCAGATAACTGCATAAAAATAGGGTGTCACGTTGCACTGCTGAGTGGCCTTTCTGGTCATTTCCTATTCTGTGGTTTCAGTATAAAGCATTACAGGGCAGCAGATGGTGGTCAACTTTTCAGAAGCGATAGGAGCAAATTTAACTGCATCTCGCAACGCGATTTCTTTGCCACCAAGTATACAACTGACTACTACATACTGTGTAATAATAGAAAAATGTTCTCACTCTCGTAACTGCAGGTTGACCACTGCTTACTAATCACACGTTAATTTATATTGTGATAAAATCTTGAATGCGTGGTCCTGTGTAGGTAGCGACATAGTTAATAGAGAGGGCCGGTTTGGAAGCTTCATTAAAGTACAATATAACTCATCTATGTTATTGTCCAGGTTTATGCAAAAATTTAGTCCTTCATTATCACGTGTGTAACTGTGTTTGTATTTTCACACAAACAACCAATAGCAATGTTTTGGTTTATTTACCCATCCGTAACTTAAACAATTGCCCAGTTTTGACATGGTTATTGGTTGTTTAGGTGAAAATACAATACACACGTGACGACGAAGAACTACATTTTTGCATAAACCTAAACCAACATAGATAATGGTTTCATTGTACTTTCGTGAAGCTTCCAAACCAGCGCTCTCTATTAACTATGGTACGTAGGATCAACCCACCAGAAAAATATAACAGGAACTTCGACGTTTCGAGCGAAGGTACTGTATACTTTAAAAATTCACAATTAACCTCGCGCTATGGCGCTCGGTCGTCAAAAACCGATAATACCCTCGTGACGTAAATTAACCTCGCGCTATGGTGCTCGGTCGTCATAAACCGATAATATCCTCGTGATGTAAAATATTAACCTCGCACTATGGTGCTCGGTCGTCATAAACGGTTAATATCCTCGTGATGTAAAATATTAACCTCGCGCTATAGTGCTCGGTTGTAAAAAACCGATAACATCCTCGTGATATAAAATATTAATCTCGCGCTATGGTGCTCGGTTGTCAAAAACCGATAATATCCTCGTGATGTAAAATATTAACCTCGCGCTATGGTGCTCGGTTGTCAAAAACCGATAATATCCTCGTGATGTAAAATATTAACCTCGCGCTATGGTGCTCGGTCGTCATAAACCGATAATATCCTCGTGATGTAAAATATTAACCTCGAGCTATGGTGCTCGGTTGTCAAAAACCGATAACATCCTCGTGATGTAAAATATTAACCTCGCGCTATGGTGCTCGGTCGTCATAAACCGATAATATCCTCGTGATGTAAAATATTAACCTCGCGCTATGGTGCTCGGTCGTCATAAACCGATAATATCCTCGTGATGTAAAATATTAACCTCGCGCTATGGTGCTCGGTTGTCAAAAATCGATAACATCCTCGTGATGTAAAGTATTAACCTCGCGCTATGGTGCTCGGTCGTCATAAACCGATAATATCCTCGTGATGTACAATATTAACCTCGCGCGATGGTGCTCGGTTCTCATAAACCGATAATTCCCTCGTGATGTAAAATATTAACCTCGCGCTATGGTGCTCGGTTCTCAAAAACCGATAATACCCTCGTGATGTATTAATTAAAAATACTTTATTTATAATAAATCAATTTGTTATTTTACATTTTAAATAATTATAAGTTGACTCCTGAAATGTATATTAATATTACTAATTTTATCCATGGCTCTAGCCGCTTCTATTTATGATTATTATTTATAGTGAGACATATATATATAAATCATTCCCATTGCCTACTGACTACTATACACCAGCCCAGTAAAGTAACTTCTAAGCATTTTGTGACGTAATAAAATCAATAATATATAATTTCTATAGCGCAGATATACATATTAAATATGATAAAATACGCTCATATCATTACCAAGCGAAAGTTCTCGGTACAAAAGATATATACTCAGGGCTGTATAATCCTTCAGAAATCATCCCTATCTTATCCTCAGGTTCAGGAACGACAGTAGCAAGTCCTACTTTGTACGCATATTCAGCGACCTTGGCCGCTATCTGAATAGATACGTGACGGATGTCTCCCAAGGGCGGATAGATACAGCCTTTTGAAAGTTGTTCATCTGTCACTTGACTGGCCAGGCTCTGAAAAAGATGAGATCAAAATGCCCCATTCAGGTCACATGTACCTTTGAATACCCTCAATAAAGGCCAACCTCTTGCTAAGCTGCACATGTTTTAACCAATACATAATCCTTTCTTTTCTTCTTTCCTATTCCTCAATTCATTCCTTCCCTCCCGTTCTTGCGTGAAACATCTATTGGTCTCAAAACACTCGTCCTTCTGGTTCGTTTCTCCAACATTAGTCTTTTAAAAGACTAGTGGTCCCCACTAGGTAAAATACTTCAAATATTTGGCAATTACCATTCCCTTGGGGAATTGATGGTATAATGTGGCTTTCATCTCTGCCACTCTGTGACAGAGTTCCTCCAATATGCGATTGTCTGATTTTAATTTTGCCTAAGTTGCATGTAAGAAGAGTGTTTTCCTTAAGGTACGTTCACACGTTGCGATTTGTCGGGCAGATTTGAGATTTTGACGTTAATGATATTTGAAAAATACGTGGCAAACGTCATCTCGTGACATCATCAACTGAAAATATTCGTCATTAACATTCAGCAAAACCTAAAATCGGCCCGACAAATCGCTGTGTGTGAACGTACCTTTAGGGTTCTCCGGTTTCCTCCTGTAATAGGAAACTTTAGATTTGACGACGGCTACGAGAACGACTACGACTACGAGATTTTCCCGTTAAATATCTGCTAATACAAACTCAAAGTTGTACTCGCTTTGGCTCAACTGTCGTTATAAAGATGTGCTGTGCCAAAGAGAGGATGATAACAAGTTTGTATTAGCAGATATTTAACGGAAAAATCTCGTAGTCGTAGTCGTTCTCGTAGCCGTCGTCAAATCTAATAACGCTGAGAATGCCCTAATAACGCTGGGAATGCCCCTTACTGGAGAGAACAGATACCATGCATAAATGAAGTTAGGTCGTAGCATATATTCATAATTATTAGAGCTATCTAATATATATAAAGTGAGTTTATACCTTAGCTGCCTCTAAGAAAATCCCTTCAGATACTCTTTGAGCTCCACATACTATAGTACCAAGCGCTACGCCTGGAAATATATAACAGTTATTGCCTTGACCAGGTGTAAATTGACGACCATCTTGTAAGGTCACTGGAGAGAACGGACTTCCACTGGCAAATACACACTTTCCCTAAACACAGAGGTAGTGAAGAATACAGTAGACAGAGAGGACAGAGAAGCAGAGTTGCAGGTAAAGCAGTAGAATAATCTTTAGAACGTGTGGCGGTAGTGTAGGTGCATGGAGTCTTTACGAAGATACTGCGGTTAAGTTGAATCAATCTACCTGAAAAATACAATAAGAACTTCGACAAAGGGCCTTCGCTTGAAACGTCGAAGTTCTTATTGTATTTTTCAGGTAGATTGATCCAAATTAACCGCAGTATCTAGAATAATCTTTACTTAGGAAGGATGTGGGGGTGTGTTAGTGGTGGCACAGTGGTTAGTGCCTGTGGTTTTCTCGCCTCTGTGACTGGGGTTCCATTCCTGCAATATGTAGTTGTTTGATTATACCTTCGCCTCCGTCGCACGTGGAGACGTGTGCAACCAGTTTGACTCTACCAAACACCGTTGCAGGTTTCGTCTCGGTAGTCCTGTTTCCTCCTACATTAGCACCGGACGGGATGGCTCTTACTGGACCTCAGGGAGAGAACAGTTTAGAACTGATAGAGCTATCCAGTATAAATAAAGACAGTTGGGGACAAGAAGGATAGCCGACTTATCATTGTAATTGACATATCAATACTCATCAATCAATGAACTCTTCATACCTCGGTCCACGTGTAGGCTTGTTCAGCAGTACACTCAGATTTCGATGTAGGATTACTTAAAGCCAGGATGACAGGACGATCGTCATTGCTTGCCATAGTTCGACATACATCTTCATTAAATGATCCAGGCACGGCAGCCACACCTACACGTTAATAGACCAAATTGACTGAGGTTCCTCAGAGCACAAGTAGTAGAAAAAGTTGAAGGTATCTTACCTATTAATACTGAAGGTTTTACGGTTTTTACAACGTCAAGCAAGTTATCAATGTAACCAGTCTCCCGAGCATATCTCAGTTTGGTCTCTGTTAATCCGCCAACACTTCTGTCCTAATGAGTTAAGTATAACGTGTAAAATACTTAGGTTATCTTAGCCCTTGTAAGTGATTTCATTCCTCATAATTGTTTGGCATCTGTCATTTTGGGTGGCAAATTCAAACCAGTGATTCAAGCTAATAGAATGTTTCCATAATAACTCGAGTTCTAGACACGCTAAAACAAAATATACACCAAAATACTCCTCGTTGTTCAAGGATTCTAGCGAGATATAGCTTGTTTTATCTAACCCTCAGTATTTTGCAAGATATAAGCGAAAACAGCACTTCGATGACATCCACGATAATGCCATCCAAAATGGCGAATTATTTAGCATGACGTAATATTCTCGCGTCACTGCATCAGCCGAATACAGCACATACACAGTAAGGCCTATTTACACTATGAAAACTAACCTTAACAACCAATCCTTTGGAATCGATCAATGATATTCTTCCTCTGGCTTCGTTTCCCGTCAGACCATCTTCCTTCATTGCAAGGACCAACAGGTCAGAGATACCTATGGCTGCCTGATGCACCAAAACAATTCAATAAAAATTTCAATGCATGAATCGAAGCAAGGTCAGAGAGCCTAAAGGTACATGCACTAACCAGTGTACTACCAACACCCATTAAGGAAATACTGTATATACTGCATACCTCATAGTGACAAAGGGTGATATAAGCGACCAAAATCATCATCAGACTCTAGAGTCTGATATGTGACTGGGCGGACGGCAAAGAGTTTAAGGTTATTAGTATGTAACCTCATAAATATCGAAACCATGCATACCTCGCCAGCACCCAGGAAAACAAACGTGTTGTCCGCAAGATGTTTCTTCTCAGATAACCTTAAACTTGCGATGATGCCTGCCACGGCCACAGCTGCTGTGCCTAAGAATTTTGTTACAACCATTAACATTGTAGCTACTTTTAGTAATGTAATGGATTATGCAAACTGAAATATGATTCGTTATGACAGGTTTTATACCTTGTATATCATCGTTAAATGTGCAAATTTGTGAACGATATTTCTCCAAGAAATAAAATGCATTGTGGTTGCCAAAATCTTCGAACTGAATTAGCGTGTTCTTTCCGAACCTTCAAAAACGTCGAAGGTAAATATTTGGTTCTAACGTAATAATGGCATACTTCATACCATACCATACCACACCACTATGCCATACCTTAGCATACCATACTGCACCTTACCATACCACACCATGCCATACCCTACCATACTACACCTTACCATACCATGCCATACCTTACCATACCCACACCATGCCACATACCATACCATACCATACCAAATCATACCATACCACACCATAACTTACAACACCATACCTTACCACACCATACCATTAAACCATACCACACCATACCATTCAAAAGCATACCTATTTCTCAATGCTTGAATAGTTTCATCAATCAGCTCATAATACTCTTCTCCTCTCACTCGTTTTTCGCGAATGCCAACATAAAGAGGATCATCCAATAATTCCTACAACATCATAAAACACTTATGATTTAATCCACCAGTTAACTATTCATTCCAACATGATTTGTATTGGAAAACACATTAGACACATAGCTGGATCAATACCAACCCATTCATGCTGTATTAATACTGTATTTTAGTCAAACTGTATCATTTAAAACTCATTAATAATTCATGAGGAAAACACAAAGCAAAATCGTGTCGGTGATAAAAAATCATGTGATAAAAAATCCTCCTGATTTACATAAACTTTAGCTTCGATTTCCTCAGCTTAGGAAACGTTATTTTTCAAAATTACTACAACAATGAACTTACCAAATGGTGAGTTCGTTACTACGCCAATGAACTTACCAAATGGTGATAAAACACTCCTGCTTGTGTTTTAAATATTACATACATATAACTTCAATAAATATGCTCCACAATAAGGACAACTATTCTACTTGCCTGGTTATTAGTTCCAACATCAATTTGTATTGGCAGACATCTGGCTGGATCAATACCAGCACATGCTGTACATAGAGCTAGCTTGCCAATTGGGATACCCATTCCTTGACAACCAAGATCACCAAGGCCTAGGATTCGTTCACCATCTGTCATCACTACTACCTATAATGGTAGTAGAAAGAAGATCATTATCAACCAATGCTTAATCTTTTAAGTAAACAATGGATTACCGGGCTACAGAACCACCTAAACTCTAAGCTACTTTTCAAAAAAATTAACGATGCCTGGACCTCACTTCTGTGCTACTTACTCTGACATTTGGCTCAGGCCAGTTACCAACAAGTTGATCTACATATCCTTTATCTTTGATTGAAATAAATAAACCTCTAGAAAGTCAATAAAATATGCAGTTTTAAAGAGTTATTCTTGGGAGACATCTGTGTTGGAAAGGTTTTCCATCTTAGAAAGCTCTCTATCTGGTGGAGGGTTGCCATGGAGGTGCAAGTCAGAGAGATGTATCCCTAATTTAGTGACCTCCACCTCAGGGTGGTGTCAGTCTTAGAAAATTTTCAGGGGTGTGAACAGGTCCTTTCTAAGAGCCCCAAAATTTTATTTTTTGTGCCGACTAACACTATTTTGGCATCCTCTCAAATGGGGTATCCTATCAGGATGGGGGCCTCTGCCTCAGGGTGGTGTCAGTCTTAGAAAACTGTGAACAGGCCTATAGCATTAGGAGCCCCAATTTGAGCTATATTCAGTGGCGTAGCCAGCCCGTCGATTTGGTCCCACTATACAAATTTCAAATCATCATTATTCATTTCTTTAGAAATTTATTGTTTTCACCGTCAATGAAATATGAACAAATTTGCATAGCAGGACTAAATCGGCGGGCTGGCTACGCTACTGTCTATATTACTTCATGCAATCCTTACCCTGGACTTGTAAATATTTCTCCATATTTTTGACAAGCTTTCCCTACAGTAGGTGTGTAAACAATTGGCATCAAAGCAACCAGGTTGTCCATGAGCACCCGATAAAATAGCCGTTCATTCCTCTGGAGTAAAGCCATGAGGTCCAGGTATTTATGTAGATCAGAGTCTTTGCTTGATAGTTGATGCATGATACGCTGTGCTTGCAATTCTTGGTTTCCCAGTGTTGGTGGTAACAAACCATGTATACCCAGTATTTGTCGTTCTACTAGTGGAAAACCTGTTCCCTTGATAATTAAATTGTAAACCATTTCAATTTCAACCCAGGGCAATACCACCCTTGTTTCAGGTTGGGGGGGCAATGCCCCCTGTTTTAGGTTGGGGGAGGGCAATGCCTCCTGTTTTAGGTTGGAGGGAGGCAGGCCTGGCAGGGCAAGTTTCCCTCAGAGGCATATTGTAGAAACAATATAAAGTATTACAGTAAAATATAACCTCTCTATTTTTCCACTATATAACATAGTGCGGCCTATCTGCAGCAAATGCACTGCGTATTTCTATATAATAATTAAACATCTATTAATATTGATCATTATGAAATTATTCCTTCAAACCTTGTTTAATCTTGGATCTCGCATAATATCGACGGCTTGAATCGTAGGAATTTTCGACACGTATCTTTGCGCAGGCCGCGTAAATTTCGACAAACAATTCCCCAACACCGTACCACATTTTATATTCATATCTTCACTCCTATCGCAGGAAGACATATTTATAAATCAACGTACAACAAAAATTTAATCCTAAATTTTAGCCTGAGCTGTAGATTTAGTGATGTACAGTCACATGCCAATATTATGCAATGAGTCTGCAATACGTGCACTAGTACACGCTGTGAAAAAAATCTCAAAGTCTGTTCCAAGATGTGCCAAGACAATTTTTATATACATACTGTGCCGTTAGTTTCAACGATTTTAAAGTATATTTTTTCCGACCATCTGTTTTCCAACGTTGTTTTAAAAACTTCAACAATAAGTATTTTCTAACTGCATATTAAATAAAATACTAGTTATATAATACCTGCGTAAACTTCGACTATAATTTCTATATTTTTTCGCTGAAATTAAAAAATCTAAGTAACACACATTGTAACCACTGATTGTAACACTTTTGTGACGTCAGTAATTGACAGTTTCTGGGATTTTTTGCTCTTTTTGTATTCTTTATAGGTTAAAAACTCGATACCATTTCTTTACTTATTAACTGTATATATTTGTTTTCTAAAAGTTTTCGACCAGTTGAATAAAAAGTAAAATAGTAAAATAAATTTGTCACGTTTGAACTTGTTCTCGAACATGAGTCGAAGTCGAAGGGTGTTTATATTTTTCAGGTAGATCAGACATGAACTTTATAGCCTGTTGTAAGGATATAAGTCTGTTGTAAGGATATAGGTTAACAGCTGTAATGCATAATAATAAATTTCTACTTTCAAGTTCTCCGATTTTTCCATGAGAAGTTTTTCTACGAAATTGAAACAAAATATTTCATTCGATTCACCTTGTTTTCCTTTCATTCTGATCATGTGACCATCACACGCTTGCTAATATTTCAACATGGCCGCCAGTTAGTCAAGAAAAAACTCGAATTTCTGACTAAAACCAACAATGTAAAAGGAAAATAAGACTTTTATTGTTAAATTTACAAGATGGATCCTTTAGGAGCTATTTCTCAGGTTATAGAAGGGTATAGTTTGCCGACATGGCGTGATTTAATTCCGCCAACATACCCGGAACCCTCTGCTATTCGATGCTCGAAGTTTCCAGTTCGACAAGACTTAAATGAAAAGGTTTCTTTATGGTAAGCTGGGTTGTTTAACATTTATTGAAAATGTGCTTTTATATGTGTGACTGATGTTTACGTTTGATGTTTAGCAAACGTTACATTTGGTATAATTTAAAATCAATCAAAAACCAGACTCAATAATTTATGTCTCACGCAATCTTCCCTGGATGAAAAATAGTCCAAATTTTGTAATAGTTTTGTAATTAGATTTTTTGTGTAATTCTACTATGTGCAGTGCCATGGTCCATGAGTGACAATAATTCCAGTGCTGAAGAACACCTGCACACGTATGTGTTGGGGGGCCTTAGAATTTACGGGGGAGGGTTTCGAAACTTAGGGAAACATCCTCATATTTTGTGCACAAATATAGTTCTTTTTGATCTTGACCATAAAATCACAACCTAAGGAACTAAATTTAGTTTCTCAGAAATGTCATTTCCTGCATTCTGTGATTCTGAGATGTGATTCCAATGTGTAGTTCCAGAAAATATCCATACCCCCCCCCCCATGGAAGATATTTACTTTATGACCCCCCATCCCTCTGGATTTTCCAAAACTGCCCCTAAAGTTTGCCCCCCCCCCCCCCATCCCTCTGGAAATACCAGTGTTTTGCTACTTTTATACCCACCCGTCTGGAAATCGCAATAATACTTCTTAATCTTGTGATCGAGGACTGATGCGAAACTCTTACATTTGAAACTTCTACATTTGAAACTTTTTCGGTGAGATTAAGCACTTCGACGACGTCGTCCTTTTCAAAAACTAAGAACAAAGCAAGTTCTTCTGCACTGTCTATACACTGCGATAGTCTAATTACAGCTTCTTTGATTCCGATTGTCACTTTTTGGTTGCGAACTGATTGTGTAAACTTATAGTCAAAGTTAAGATCAAAACATCACGTCGGATTTTTCAAGCGTGACATTGGTGTAGACCTTCAAAAATAACTGAGCAAGATACAGTACCGTTCACATGAACTAAAAGGTCGGTCATGGCAGTATTATTTAAAACTGAAAGCCCTTGTAAATCAACATATGTTGCCGCTGTGACTGATCAAAAACGCCAACAGCACATTGATTGGCAGTCAAGCTTTCAAAACCTGCACACTTCCACTTCTGTAGGCTGTACATAAAGTATGTATTTTTGTACAGCTACAGAGCACGCTAAAATTTATATTTTCCTGCTCGCGTTGATTTTGAAGGAAAAACCATTGAACTAAAAGTTTAAGCTATGAAAAGTTAAATCATGCCTTTGTACATAATTTTGGACTAATATTTATTCGCCCCACGGTGCCGCTACAGTATAAACTCACAACAAACTACAGTAAGTCGCAAATATTAACACCCTAATTAAAGGCTTCTTAAAAAACTCGGGGAAAACCGGCCTTGGGGAAAACCCAGGCCGAAAGAAATGTTTTGCTTGTGCATAAACATGTCAATCAAATATCTAAATATGGGGCGCCTGTCAAACAAACTCCAGACAATTTAATTGTATAGTTTGCAAATGTTGTTTTAAGCTATAATATAATTAACCAATTTTAACAAGATTGTGCGCATTTTCATCGTAAAACTTGCGCCGCTCACAAATTGTACTTGAATCCGGCACTGAGGCACCCTATTGTATTTGAATACCCTCTGGAAATATCAAGGCTTTGGTACCCCTACCCCACTAGAAATCTTGACAAAATTACCCCCCCCCCTATCCTCTGGAGTTTCCAGTCTCTTCCGTGGGGGGGTTATTGATATTTTCTGGAACTACGCAATAACATTCACAATGGTGATTTTGAAGAAGTCGAAACATTTTTTGCACCTAGTTTGGTCTCCCAAACTGGTATACTATGTCTCAAATCCCTTAGATACAGTCCTAAATCTGGTTATATCTTCATCCAATTTCAACAAGCTTATTAAATCCTAGGGATGGTGATATTATCAATCTCAGAGTTGATGCAATTGTCAACCCAACCAATGAAACTCTAGATGATAAAAATACAATCAGCAATCATATCCACAGCGTTGCTGGCCCTGAACTTATGGTAACATGCAAGAAAGAACTGAAAGGTATAAGATTTCAAATTCCTTATCCGAGGGCATGAGAGATGGAGTAGAAACATACTTGAATGTTATAAGTTGATCTTGACTCACCAGTCTCACCTTTCTGACTTTTTCTCCTCATAATGTAGTGTGTAGGACTGGTGAAGCTAAGGTTACCGAAGGACTTGGATTACCTGCAAGGTTTGTATTATATACAAAATGAGTCTTTGCACTTTGCCATCCAGATCCTTATCTTTAATAGGGTTTGTCGAATCAAATTACCATGGCCATTCTTCTGGAAGTTAGTCAGCCTTCCCTCAAAACATAGAAATTTATGTTTATTGCTACCTACACAGCTACACTGGAACCACGAATTCAAGACCATACTTTTAACACACTTCTGTTCTGTGGTCCTTTTAGATATGTTATCCACACAGTAGGACCTCGATACAATGTGAAATATCAAACAGCGGCTGACAGTGCCTTGTACTTTTGTTACAGAAACAGCATGCTAATTGTGAGGTATGTGCAAACTTCCTCCCATGGAAAGTCTATGTTGAGCACTCTGATTTCTTTCTGTTAGGGATGAGCCGATTAATCGGAAAATAATCGGCCATTTTTAAATAATCAGTAATCGGCCGATTATTGTTTGATAATCAGCAAAATAATCGGCCATAACACTTTTTTGCACAGTAATGCCAAGCACATGCTAAAATACTAAATACAAGCGAATAGATAGGTTGTTTTTCACAGGGTTGTTTTATGAACATATTGTGAAAGAACTCACAAAATTAAAAAGCCACATAGAATGCGTTTCTGCTATGCCTATGTCCATCAAAGTTTCTGTGATGAAAGTCTTTGGTCAAAGAACTTCAAAGCAACCGCCGTCTTTGAAAGGTTTTTACACCGCCGTCTTGCTACTTACAATAATTGGCAGATGCCGATTAATCGGCCGATAAGTTGAGATAATCGGCCTCAGTAATCAGCAATTTTCGTTATCGGCTCATCCCTACTTTCTGTAGTACCCCCAAGAAGAATATTTTAGGGTTGATAGAGCTATTTAGTTTAGTTAAAATTGTAATGCAGACAATAATACTGTATTAGTAAGTAAGTAAGTAAGTGGGAGTGTGTTAATGATCCTTACTTGTAGCTGAGAGCTGAGCTGAATTGTGAAGGACACAGCTCAACATGATTGAGGCGAAGGCTTACCAATAGTGCCTTTGGCTGTCACCATATGACTTGTGTGATCTCTGATTAATTCGTTTTATATAACAGAGAGTACAAGTTGGCCTCAATTGGATTTCCTATTGTTTATTCACCTAAAAGAGGGTTCCCACCAGAACCTGGTTCTCATCTTGCTATCCGTAAGTATATACTACAAAACTACTACGGTATACATAAGCCTTTGCACCAATTTTCAAAAGCTGAATTTTGGTCCAATAGTAATCTCCAAGACTCCAACTCTGATCAAGAGCACAGAGAATTGACATTGTTTTGAAAATTTGTTTTAGGTACAGTACGTAGATTTCTTGAACACTTTGGTGACACAATAGACCGAGTGGTATTTGTTGTGAGTGGTGCAAATGAGGTATAGTGTTGTTTATATTATACTGTATTGTTTAAGATTAGCTAGGCTGCCATTGGTGAGTTTATTATGTTATTGGTGAGTTGCAGTTGAGTTGTGACTTGTGAATCCCTGTTGGTTGGTGAACCCCAGATAAAGGTTACCATCAACCTTACAGTGGTTACCAAATATGGCTAGTTTGATGCAAGCTGTGATGGCAAACGATGATGCATTCCCTTGGAAATACTCCATCCCCCTAGAAAAACTCCATCCCACCTCCTAGGAAAATCCCCACCTCCTGAAAAATGTTCACTCCCACCCCTCAGGGAAAATGCCAATGCCACTCCTGGAAAATTACTGTCCTTTTTTCAGCGGAAGCTAGATCTGCCTCTTACAGACAGTATCTCTTTAGAGACAGTCAGGGCATAGTTAATATAGAGATGACATGGAAAGGAAACTCGGCTTGCGCTTTTGTTCTATGTTTTTGTTTGCATTTGTGCACGGTCACGGTTAGTGAATATATTGTATTTTTATGAATCGACCAATGGAAATGCTTGGGCTTAATCTCGACCAATGGAAATGCTTGGGCTTAATCTCCAAACCGTGTTTCTGAAATATTAATGAACGTAAAACAAAAGATTTGTGCACGGTCAGGTACCGTTCAACATAAATCCCATTCAATTGTTAGCTGCTTTGTAATATGCCAAGTTTCCTAACCATGTTATCTCTATTAACTATGGTCAGAGCAAGTAAAATTGTATAGAGTGTAGTACTGTACAGGTGTATATATTTTTAGGAGATCTACAGGAAAGTGATGCCACTATATTTTCCAAGAAATGAAGCTGAGGAACAGTTTTGTATTGATGTACTTCCAGAAAAAATAGGTACACATATCTTAATTTTTGTTCCATGTACTTGTACTTCCATTGGTTGTTTCTGAGAACTATTTGTATTTCTAGGAAATGAAATGGGTGAACCTGTTAATGAAGAGAGAGAAATTAGAATTTCAGATAAACCTATAAAACCAAGAGGTGGGATGATTTTCCATAGTTGCAGACAGCAGCGAAAGTGGTTGCAAAAACTCTCACAAATTGTGAAACGTAATGAAACCTGCACGCTTCTAGTACTAACTGTCTAATAGCAATCTTTTGTACACTTGCCATAAAGTATTCAGGCAAATAGAACTGCTCCCGATTAATCGATTTTTTTGCCAATTGATTATTCCAAACAATAATCGAATCATCAAAAACACTCATGCACAGCTTGATATCTAAATAAGTGTATTTTCGAAAATATTGCAAACAGATGACATTGTCGTCGATGCTATCAAATGGCAAACCCGAGTTGTTTTCTTTGCTGGTACTTGCGCTCTCAATGGCTGTCAAAAAAGAACTTTAAAAGCATGTCCCTTTCTTTGAAGTGACATTAACCACTGTGGACGCGTGGAGATCTATTCAATACGATTATTCGATATTACTTGATTGATTAATCGATATTGATTGATTGTTGATAACGATTAATCGATTACGAAAATGAACCAATGGGAGCAGCCCCACTGGCAAAGGACCTGGGACCGGTTGTATAAAACTCTTAACTACATTTTAACTACCTGTTTTTGTTTGTAGTTAGTTAAGTTTACACTTAAAACGCGCGATTCTGATTGGTTAACTTTCGCACTAACTATAGTTAACTTTAACTACTTTTTTATGACCCACGGTTTCGTACACAAACATAATTGCGTGTTGTTTATTGAAATTGTATTTATAATTTTCAGAAAGCTCTGACGATATCAATTCAATACGTGATACTGACGATAACTTTATTGAAAGTGAAAATGTGGGACGACATTCGTTTGCTCACATGACTGGAGATCAGGATATCATTTCACATGAAAGATTGCAGGGAAAATCTCAGGACGAAATGAGAATTTATGAACAGCAGAAAGTGTAAGTGTGCTAGCTACAGTAGCCTTAAAACATGAGTGCCATGGGTAACCTGGAAGCCATGGGTAAAACATGGATGCCATGGGTAACCTGGAAGCCATGGGTAAACATGGATGCCATGGGTAACCTGGAAGCCATGGGTAACCTGGAAGCCATGGGTAACCTGGAAGCCATGGGTAAAACATGGATGCCATGGGTAACCTGGAAGCCATGGGTAAAACATGGATGCCATGGGTTACCCTTGTTACCTGCAAATGACTTGAGCTAATTACTGCAAACCTGGGTCAGAAAGTCTCGCACTTCTGCATGCTGGTATAGTGACTGAGGCCAAATTTATCAAATCTCAATCTGAGATTGCTCAATAAGTTTTCCCCACTCCCCATTCCTCCGCCTCGCAAGCTACGCGGCCCCGTATCTGCTCGCTTTGCTCGCAGGGCTAACTGCAAGTTATTTTTGGCTACCTGCAAAAAGGTAAATATACAGGTATGCCTTCATGAAAAATTGTAGTAATGCATGGTTTGTAGTAATTGCAGTAAATTCACAAAAAAGATTCGTTTATGCATGCTGGATTATGTTGCAGATAAAGAGGTGATAGTATTTCTGTTTTTAGCTATGCTCGTTGGGTCAAAAGAGGTAGAAGCCAGGATTTCTCTGATCTAAAAAAGCTACGCATGATATATCATTGTGGTAAGTTGTTTTTTTCCGAATACATATCTGCTGAAAATTATCGCAGGTTCGCATTTTTCGCAACTGCTTCTGGTTAGGTCTAAAAATGTATGTAAATTTCCGTTCGATATTTCATCCACAAACACCATCAACTATTATTCCATCGAACGAGATGCCGAGAAAAAATCTTGATATTTACCCATACCTAATACTAGCATCACTCCCATCTTATATACCAAACTTGCGGTTAATGCTCAGCAATTGGACTCTGTAGCTCAGTTGGTTAGAGCGCTGCACCGGAACCGCAGGTTCAATTCCTGCCAGAGGGCCTAAGTTGCATTTTTCTCAACTGCTCCTGGCTTGGTCTAAAAAATATATATAAATTTTCGTTCGAATATTCCATCCACAAACACCTTCTACTATTAGTCCTATCGAACGAGATGCCGAGAAAAAAAATCTTGATATCTGCTGAAAAGGCTGTTAAAATGGCGAAATGATGAACTAATTGCAATCGTCAATTATTTTGCGTTTATTAATTGTTTTAGGACACGACATTATCGGTCGACCTGTTATTCTCATCATTGGAAAACGTTTTTCCGACTCAACAGTTGATTCAGACAGAGTAAGTGGTACTAAGTGCAAATCCTATGAACGTAAAGTCCTGTTCAAACGAGGATGAGAGTTGGCAGGCGAGTTTTTGCATGAGAGACAGAGTTTCGTCAATTCTCATCCAACGTGCAAAAACTCTCATCAACTCTCATCAAAATTTGAACCAGCTCAAAGTTGATGAGAGTTCAATCTGAGAGTGCATGAGAGTTGGTGGTCAAACGCGAGCGAGCGTTGCAACTCTCAATGACTCTCATCAACTCTCATTCTCGTTTTACCAGGGCTTAAGAACATCGGTAAAATTTGAAAGGTGTTCTAACGTCTGCTGCATTTCTCCGTTGTTTAGCTCGTGGGATACGCGTGCGGCATCTTCGACAGACTAGTCAATGAAGAATATAACCTGATTTTCTTCGACACAATGTGCCTCGCTGAAAACCATCCTTCATCAAGTTTTATTAAATATGTTTATAGAATGCTAGATAATAAGTAAGTATGTAGGCATATTGCGTATGTCTGACTATTTTTCAATTGTGTATACTAAGACAGTGCAGTTTTGAAAGTGCTAAAATCCTCTTGAACGTCCTATAAACTTTCGCCTTTTCGTTATTGTTTTCTAATCCAAAACATTTGCCTTATACGCTCATGCATGCAGGTGGGTATGTTTGCCAGTTGGGCATCGCAGTAGTAGCAGTACTGTTAGTCTGACTGAGTTCTGACTGTTGCTACTAAGAGACCGGTGGAATTAGGGGGTGGCCCATCCAAAAAAAGATGGCCTTAAAGGGGTGGGCCACGCTAAAAATATCGGCGAAAGGGAGGGTCACACAAAAAAGGATACAAGTTTTGGTGTGTTTGCAAGAAGGTCGCCCTGAAAGCCCACGAAATGGCCATTTTGGGCAATACCTTAGCATGCCCCCGGTCCTCCCTAAATACATCCTGACACATCTTGAGCAAGATATTTACAACATATGTATAGTTACAACTTGTTCTATCGAAAACGTTTTTTAAGGTTACATGTACATAATTTGGAATTTTTAGAAGAGAAGGTGGAGGGCCGGGGGGGGAGTAATTTGAAAAAATATCATTAGTAAGGGGTGAGCCACTGTGAAAAAGTTGAGTATGAAGGGATGGGCCACGCTGAAAATTTAAGAGGGCTAGCCCCCCCTCCCAGATAAAATATGAACGGTCCCTAATACTAGCCTGACTAGTCTAGTACTTACTGCTTTGCGATGCTTTATTCAGCATTTCACTTTCAACCTTCCTCGCGGGTGGTACCCGTAGCTTTTTGCAACTCTGATTGCAGGCAGAGTCCAGGCAACCGTAGCTTGTGTACAACCTCACCCGCTCAGAATCACTGAGAAAATATAGATTATGCTTGCGACTAATTATTAGAACTCTATTTCTCCTAGATACGAAAAGAATTTAAAATGTTTCTATGTAGTACATCCGACGTTCCGTTCGAAATTCATGACCTGGTGGTTTACGACGTTCACTGCTCCAGAGGTGAAACATAAAGTTCGTTTTCTTACTGGAGTGGAATTTCTTTACGACTCTGTCAGTCCTGAACAGTTGGATATTCCTCAGTTTATTATGGACTGTGATAGTAAGGTTAGTCCAGTCTATCTATATAGAGCTTTGGCAAATTGCTTTGAGCGATTAAAACAACATAGACTATGCAAATCTTATCAGGGACTCGACCACCATTACTGAGTTTTTCAAACCTCATTTCGCCTTGCGCCTACCAATAACTCCCTATTATTATATACACAGGCTCTGGATATGAGGTATTCTGCAATCTGATTGGTTCTCTACTAGTAGGATAATGATATTAGCTCATATCCTGCTAGTAGAGAAAAGTAGAAAAATGGCTGGCAGATTTGGACAATTAAATGAAGAGGAAATTCAAGTTTTACTTCAAAAAAGTACGCCAAAATGTTCTGTTCATATCCAGAGCTTGTGTATATAATAAAACAGTTATTCTACTCACTCTCGTCGTATATGACTGATAGCCGACTCGGCGCTATCGCGATTCGTCGGCTATCAGCTCATATACGACTCGAGTTCGTAGAATAACTGTTAAATATCGGGCTTCATGAGCTGAAGAAGATAGACTGGATAGCTCTATCAGTTCCTGCACCATTATTTTTTCAAACCTCATTTTGCTTTGCGCCTACCAATAACTCCATAATATCGGGCTTCACGAGTTGGAGAAGATAAAAAGCGGCACTTGAGAGGCGCTGGATCTAATGCTCTATCAGTTCTAAAGTGTTACAATTAGAAATTTAGTAATATCATTCCTCTATTGGTGCAGTGTTAATACAGGAAGAAACCTAAACTTAGCTAACTTGAATAGCTCTATCAGTGTATATAGAGGTCTATTTTTGCCCGACCAACACGGCAAAATTTGCCCTACGAAGTTCTACGAAGTTACAATTGTTAAACATTGGGGGGGTGACTCACCCCAACTCCCCCCCCCCCACTAGTTACGCCCCTGCATGCGACTGAGGTGAAATTATAATCAGACAACTGCATATAGTAGAAATCCAAGCTCGGTTGCAGAGGTTAAGGCGTGAACAAGCATGTTTTTCCTTTCTCCACAATTACTTAACTTGTTCTTAAATATTTCGTGACTACGTTACAATATACCTGAGTGCTTTTATCCTTTAAATAGGTTGTGTAACAATGTTATATAATATATATAATATCATATGTGGTTCTAGTGACTGGTGCGATGATACTGTATATTGGTAATCATAGCTTGTCAGCACTTGTCAACACTTCATACTCATCTGCGGAAGTACTCAAAACTTCTTCAATTTTCTTAGCAACTATCACAGCTTAGAAAGAATTCCGTAAAATGTTTTTACAAATGTTTTTATACTCTACGGCTACACACAGGTTTAGTGCATGTGGCATGTGCCTTAATTTCACCTCTGCGACCGAGGTTCAATTCCTGCAATGCGCAGTTTAATTCGTTTGTTTGGTATTGTTTTGGAACCACGTTTATTAATTTCTCAAAGCTTTTGATCTGTAGCTCTTAAGCTCGTTTTCCCCCAATAACATATTAATTATACTTATCGCTAGCAAACTCTTAAAGAACTTATTGATGGCAGTTTCCTGGTTGTAATATCGCCTCAGTCGCTTATATAAATCGTGCATGCTTCCAGTTTGACCCTACGAAACACCGTAGGTTTTCTCCGGGTGCTCCGGTTTCCTTATGTAGTAACACTTGACCAATAAGAGATGGCCCTAACCAGGGCCACCGAGAAAATTCGTGGGGCCTGGGGCAAAATTTTCTCCGGGGGCCCCTATGACGTCATTATTTTCAAACAGCAGAAAAATACGAAAAACTGTGCTAAGGCATATAAGGGCATCAAGTAGAATGCATGTGGAGCTAACTTAAAAGGGGCCCTCCAATTTCAAAAATACTCTCAATATGCAAGTCGACCCCTACATTTTGAGAGGGCCTGCTCAATTTTAGGCTCTCTCTCTCTCAAGTTGGGGCCCTCCATTAGGTTGGGGCCCGGGGCAAGTTGCCCCCTCTCGGCGGCCCTGGCCCTAACTGAACCTTTATAGGGGAAAGAGTTTGGAACTAATAGAACTACCCAGTATAAATAAAGTTAGTTTGGTTTAGGTTCCTTTAGTAACACTGAACCAATAAGGAATTGCCCTTACTGGACCTCTAGGAGGAACAGTCTAGAACTGGTAGAGCTGTTCAGTATATAAAATATGTTTAGATTTCAGCCTTTCGGACTTGGTTTCAGTGGCCAATATCTCCTCCAAAGGCTCCAATTGAATGATACCCTCTTTACTTATTTCCCCTTACGACTTTGTGTTTTCAGTGTCATATCACTAATATGATTAATTATTAAAACCGATGTATGTTTGCACAATCATTTTTTTCTTTAAATTTCCGTTTGTGACTGACAGATCAATTATTGATGTTGCTTTGTTTGCAATGTTTGTTCAGATTAATTTAGAAAAAAATAGATTACGTTAAAACATCATTAAGGGCACTGTGCAAACACTGGGATAGGAATGCAATAAATTGCTAAATAATCAACGTAGTGATTAATTGTACTGTAGGTTTAGATGATTCTCCCCATCTAAGCTTGGGGAATATCCAAAGCTAGCCTGCTTGCAGCCTCAGTCCGAATTTACATAGGTTGGGGTTACATGCATGTTAAGCAAAGTCTTGATTTGTCATAGAATAAGTACAAGAAGGATAGATTAGCATAAATATTAATTGCTTGAGGTAGTCTATTTTCATTTTTTCGCAAAGGTGAATTTACATATAATAGAGAAATTTAAGCCCAGGTCAAACGAGCATGAGAATTGTATGAGAGTTGATTGGATATTAGGCCAAAAAATTCTTCTGTTTCTTGTCAGCTCGCGCGTCATTTTTAACTGTGCACGTCAACGTTTTTTTTTGCAAATACGGTCCATCAATATCCTTGCAAAATGAAGTACTCTTAAATAAAATAATTATTCTATTAAACCTGCAAATTTGGTGACAGTTTAGCATTAAAAGCATAAAAAATCACTATACACTTTATAAAAAAAATAGAAAAATACTCACCCATTTCTCCAAAAATAGCGCCTCATTTATATCTGCACAAACCCACTGACAAGAAACAGATTATTTTTTTTTGCCTTACCGTGCTGATCAGAATAGGAAAAAACTGTCATCATAATTTGAAACTCTAAAATTAATATGAAATGAAATGAAATTTATTATTTCGTTTTTTCAGATAAATGGAATCAATTATCACACTGGCTGGAAACCGCAGGCCAATACAGATCTATAGAGGGCTCAACAAGCACGGTATTATTACACATAGTATTTTTCCATCGACTCTATAAATTTTATTATAAATGGGAGATAATTTAATGAATGAGTACAACTTCTTTTGAGCTGTCAAATGTCCAGGCGTTTGGAGAACAGAGCGCGAACATTCGTTAAAAATGTATAAGAGAGTTAAAAGACTTTTTATGTAATTTATGCGTGATTGCATAATGGCGTGATTGCATAATGTGTTAGATAACATTTTAGGTTAATGAGAAAGCCTTGTTTAATACAGCAATTTATGACAGATAGAAATAAAACAGGCACGGTATTGGAGGAAATTAAGGAATTGATGAACCACAAACGTTTTCTGACCATAAAGACTTTCATTACTGCGATATATACGAATACGTCGGTACATGAACTTGTGACTGATGCAGCTTTCATACCTATACGTATGCAGTCAGTATGTAATTTTATCACAGAAACATCTATTGCTGTAAAGCCTAAGGCCAGTTAATTTGAGGCAAAATCCGTTAGGTTTATGATACGATTAAATTGATTTGTCATCAGCTTTGGTAGAGTCAAACTTTGTCTTTGTGAATATCAACTTTTTTATTTGTTTGTTCGAAACGTTTGCACATTAAAATACTTCACTGTCTATGCTCTTCTCTATATTAATGCACTTCATTTCAAACTTGAAGGGATAATATGAGACCTGAGGAGTGTTTGACAAGCGTCAAGTGTTATTTCACGTCCTGTTTTTGACAAAAAACATCCTCATTTTAATTATTCCCTACTTTTCGTCTTCCTTCAGCTCGCTCTGACTGCATGCTGTCAATCTCCTTTGTTTAAAGACAAAATTAAGTGCATTGTTATCACAACAGGTATCGCAAAAGTTCGCATAATTAAAGAATACCATGCATGCTTGCATGCTTTCTCACTTTTCACAATACTGTAAACACACTGATATATTTGGGAAAGTTGTGTACCATTGCATAACACTATGTCTATGATGTAGAGCCTTTATACGAAATCATTTTCTCATATAAAGAACCTATTGCCATGCAACGTTTATGTACATATTTAAAAAGTTAAGTTTATGAGGAGGACAGAACATTAGAAGTCAAAGATAGTTTATAAGGGGACCATTGAAATCAAATTTTGCAATAATATATACTAGTTATACAGTAATAGTCACTGACGATTTCACTAGTGTAATATTTATCCTGAAAATCTGAAATAGAATAAAATTGAATGAATTGTTTTTGCATTAATAGCTAATTAGCATTTTTCCATGTAGGTTTGCATGGCGATAAGTATGATTTGTTTTTTGTTCAAAACACCACGTTCATTTATTTTCCATGAAATCTTTCGATCCATAAGCTCGGACCTTCATTATGGTGGAAATACAGAGTTGCGGTTACCATTCGTGAGGAATGTTTACTGTATTAGGATACTGGCATTGAGAAAGGTTCAAAGTGAAACACTGAATAAAACATTGCTAAGTACTAGACTAGCCAGGCTAGTATTCAGTAGCACTCAGTACAACTATAGCAGTACTGCAATGGCCAACTGGCAAACCTACCCAGGCAAAAGCCTGCAGGTCGGAAAATCAGTTCCAGTTATTTTGAGGAAGGTTGGCAAAACCCAAAGGTTAAAACGTTTTGCATCTCTATAATATGATTTGTAGCTACTGACGAAGATCTGGGCTTACAGTATGTAAGTTATGGATCGAAAGATTCGAGGGGTGTATCACTCCAAAAAATCTCGTACACCTCGACTAAAAATCTCTAAAAAATCCCTATAAAATCCCTGAAAATCCCTAAAAAAATCTCTATGAAATCCCTAAAAATCCTAGAAAATCTTTATGAAATCCCTACAAATCCCAAAAAGAATCGAAAAAATCCACAAATCCCACAAAAATCTCGAAAAAATCCCCCCCAAAATCCCTAATAAATCCCTAAAAATCCCACAGGATTTTCAAAATCCCAAAAATCTCGTACGCTTTTTTGGAATGATACACCCCTCGGAAAGATTTGTGTGATAAATATAGACGTGGTGTTTTCCCTTTTCCACACTTGGCTTTTATTACTTCCTAATACACAAGTGGATGATGATGATAACATCTTTATTCAGGATACATTCTCACCGAAGTGATTTTCAGAATGTTTTTAGGGAAGTTTTTACCGGATGAAGATCGTGAGAGCCTGTAAATAGATAAAACTCATGTAATCAAAAAGCAAGTGCACTCTCTGCCGTTGCCTAGGTGATTTATTGTCCAAAAGCGGACATTGATATATTGATCTTATTATTTATAAGTTATAGATTATTCCTTTGTGTCTTATCGAATATCAGATGGTATATTTGGAGGTTTTATGTTTCTACGACAGAGATTACATTAATATGATTTATAATTTTCAAATTGAATAGGCAATATATAACCGTAGAAGGCTGTCTTAAAGACCATGTAAAGTCCATTCTGCGCATGTGCTATGGGGGACCCGCGATGTAAACAATGCCCAAATTTCGCGTTGTTTCGACTAAAATTCGACATCTTCTAAATCAGAAACTCGAATCTGTATTTATTTAAAGCATAGCGAACCAGAACACATCATATTTTTTTAAATATAGCGTGTTTAAAATGTAAACAAACGGACGTTGCCGGTTTGTTTACATCGGGACCAGAGCATCGGGACTTTACATCACCTTTAAAATATTGATTTGTTCTATGTACGTTTATTATGAATCCTCTCTCGATCTTTTTTCAATTTGTTTGAAAATTTTTTACTTCACCTTTTTCTGTGACTAAGCTAAGTACATATAACTATAATTTCTCTTCAATTATTTTTTTGTCCTTTATTTGGTTCCCTGGTATTTATATAGCCCTTGTGGTTATTTCAGGGAGCCAGCTCCCGTACAAATCGTGTCAGAATCATTAGAAAACAAGTGAAAGAACACAAAATATATCATCAATAATAATACTAACAAATACAAATAATCTCTATGTGTCTATATATACCTATTTCTATATCTATCTATATTATATGTTTTCTATATTTATGTAATGTATGTAAGTTGAAGGAGCAAAAATAAATAAAGCTTGTTGTTGTTAATTTTTTAATTTAATTGCTTTTCCATCAAGTACGATACTGTACACAAACATACATATAAAAACATACATAATACAATTAAATAAACTAAGTTGATGGTTGGGTAACCGCAACAGCCTTAAACCAATTACTGCGGGCCCAAATTGTTGTCTGCATGGGGCGTGTTTATTTCCCCACCTACTGTAAGTGTTCACCCACCTACTGTAAGTGTTCACCCACCTACTGTAAGTGTTCACCCTAGAGGTCTAGTGAGCACATCTTTTATTGGTGCAGTGTAACTCTTCTGCTTGTGCAAGTGTGGCTTCCGGTTTTTTGGGTGGCAAATTCCACCATTTTCATTGGATAATTTCAAACTAATTAAAATCAAATTCAACATGGCTGACAATTTTTTACATCAATACGTACGCCAACTTTCCTGAATAACTCGAGTTCTAGACATGCTAAAGCAACAAACTATACACCAAAATACTCATCGTTGTTCAAGGATTCTAGAGAGGTATAGATTATCTTATAACTCTCGGTATTTCGCAAGATATAAACGAAAACGGAAATCCACGATTTGCCCCCCAAATTGCCGGTTATATAGCATGACGTAATATTCTCGCGTGACTGCATAAAAACCGGAGAACCTGTATAGAAAACCTGTGATGTTTGGTAGATTCAAACTCCAAGCTCTCTTCTCACACGTGATGCGGTGATGGAGGTAAAATTATATCACACAGACCACAGATGTGAAAGGCACTGATCACTGTGCCGTAAATATCACGTGACCTTCGTTTCTAGAAATTTCCTCTAAAATTGAAGACGAACATCCGGTCCTTGTACTATTTTCAGAACCCTTCCCGTTTCTTACATATTTTCTCTTGGCTATGGAATATACAATTTTTAGACTTACAGCTCCAATTAAGGAAGCAATTGACAAATGCTTTAAATCGGTTATAAGTTTCTCACAATTTTGATTATAAATATTACGTTTTTTTGCCATATGGATATGATAAAGAAGATTTATGATTCTTCTATTTGTTTCAGAATCAATTTTTTCTGATCCACTTTTTTCCAGAATAGTTTTATTTTCATCAATTTGTTTGAGAATTAGGATCTGTTTTTAGATTATTTAGCATTTTTTTATACAAATAAGAATAAACAGTAGAAGTCTGTTTTGGATATAATCATACTATAGTTTCCTATTTCCGTTTTGAATATATTATTAAACGGTCCGTTACGATAAGTCTATGCTTATGTAAAATTCATTAATTGTTTTAATATAATTTCAGTTCAAAGACACAGTGATATTTTATATAAAGCGTTTGCGCTAGATTTTAATTTACAAAAACTGCTAAAATGATTAAAAGTCTTCTTTAATTTCTAAGACAAATATGTTTGCTATTTACATTAATTGTGTTTTCAGTTGGGCGTCAAATCGAGTGTTATATAAATATTTCTAATGTCAGTAATGAAAATATGGCTATCAAATAATTTGTAACAGCGCAAAGTTTACTATACTTTTAAATTTTATGTATATATGTAGTAATTTTGTAAGGGAATACAACTGTAAAATTGAAAAAAATACTTCTAAATATAGATTTTTAAGTGTTTCACAACTGCAAGTCTTTGAATTTTTAAGGTAAATTATTTATCTAGTCCAAATATTTTGAAATGATATTTGTAACTCTAGCGTAATAATATATTTAGGAACACCAAAACGTCTTACAGGTTGGTCAAAAAGTTAAACATGGATTAGGGAAAATATTTATGTTTCCTATCAGTTACACTGTTGGAAACTCGTCTATCTTTTCGTTTCAAAAAAATTAATTGTATGCTTCGTCTAATGATATTGCAGCTGTCCCACCTACACGCTGACGCTATCTGTCGCATTTGCGTCCTCGAGCAGCTGCCGAATGGCGACGACATGCTATTATTCCGCCCTCGAACAACCCCCGAGCTATTGTTTGCGAGTGTCGGACTGTTCCGATGTAATATATTCTGTATTTGGATTTCATCTTCGACCATCTGCCGAATGACACCGAACTGCTATTCCGCCCCCTCGGCAACGTTCGGGGTATTGCGTGCGGTTGTTCATGAGCTATCTCATAGATTATTTCTCATCTTTCTATTCCTTGGCCAAATAAAAATAACAAGTAAAAATAACTAGTAAAATAATAAGTGGAATAATAATTTTAGTAAGGTAAATCTGCCTATTAATTAGAGGTTCTACAATACGTTTCCAAATCCCGCCAGATCTTTTTCTTTCATACCTTTTATAGTGTAAGCCAGGCTTTAAATCGGCCGATGTCTTGAAAGTATATCCTATATATAATCACCAGGATGTCCTTCAAGTTTGAGACCAATCTGTTAACACTTCGACATTCCTTGAACAGCATACTCAGCAATATTTGACCACATACCATGAACGATTGCGCACTTTCATTTTCCCGCATTTTCACTTCTATAAGAGCTGCAATGAAACCAGATTGTTTCTCCGCATGGCAAATTATCTCTACCGAGTGCTTGTACAGATGGTTCAGCTTTCCAACCTTTCTGTAAATGCTATTTTACCCAGATCATTTTTAACGCTAAAAAGCCATTGACAATGTTGCATGCTCGCAATTTTTGTTGTGACGTTTGCTAACATCACCGAAATGTTGCGCAAATTTGTATAAGTAACTTAGAATTTTAATATCATTATTGCTTGATTGTGAAAAAAATATAACACAGGTCAATTTTTAGAGCGGAAAGTCCGTGTTTAAGACTTGACCTTCGAAAACATTGCCTTTATCAGGTCATGCCCAAACTTGTTCGCCATCTTTGGGATTCCTTTGCCTGCCTTGCGGGATACCATTACTTTTGATAGGATATACATATTTCGCTGAGTAATCCCACGCTAAATATTATATATTCAAACAAGAGGGAGGAAGTAATCACTATACACTAAAATGAGTTTCTTATTGTAATTATTGAAAAAAAGACATTGGTGTCATAAGCAGTTAACCGCCTACGAATGACCCCTTCGTTGAAAACACAAATGAAAACTCTTTAGTCTATAATACTAGAATATTGAATTAATAAAAATGTTGCATTCGACAGACATTTTATTTTGGCCAATCTTTTTTCTCTTTAGTTAGCAGTCATTATATTATGAAAAGAATTGTCAAAAATTGCTAGTGTATTTTGCGGGTTAAATTGTTGCTATTTTTGTCTTGAAAATAATTTTCATAAGCCAGCCCTCAATTATTAAAAGTGTTGAATTTTCGTAATATAACCGAACGTGGGATGCAAGATGTTTCGCCATAATCGCATACTAATGCCACGCCGTGACGTCCTGCAACCGGATGTTGCCAAGTTAGGCCGCTTCCGGTTAATTATTTCGTCACGCGTTAATTGGTCTGTTATTTGTTACTACGCAATGATTGTGTGTCTCGGCCAATCACAGCGCAGCCATGTAAACAAGCTGCAAGCACATAGAGTGTAGAAAACTCGCTTCAGCACTTCTCCTGGCACTTCACTGTAGAAGTTCAAATACCGAAGTCGTATAAAAACTTTATTCTATCAACCGTAGCGAACCAACCTCAAGTCCACCGATTAAACTCTACATTCAAGCTAAAAACAGAGCAAAAGTAAATCGAAATAACCATGGAACAATTTGCAACGATGCCAGAAAGCGAAGCGAAGCGATTCGCCGTTCTAACGTACGAACAAGTTGTACGTCTAGGAGAAGTGCTAAGCAGAAAAGTTGAGATACACGGCCGTGGCAACTTCCCTACCATCCAAGTCGTCTTGAAAGACCTGGTCGAAGCCGTATCCTCTCGTCTGCGTGAGAAAGGCGTGAAACTCCGTGATATTCGTCTGAACGGCGGTGCCGCGAGTTTTGTTCTGTGTCAAGATAAGAAATATATATTCAATGACTTAGATTTAATATTCGGAGTCGATTTAACCTGTCCACAGCGAATTCATATGATCTTTGACGTCGTTATGGACGCCCTCACGGATTTCTTGCCCGAAGGAGTAAGCAAAAATCGAATGTGCAGTGCAACATTGAAGGACGCGTATGTTAAGAAACTGGTCAAAGTTACAGACGATTCGAATCGTTGGTCGCTCATTTCACTGTCAAACAACGATGGACGGAATGTCGAGCTGAAATTCGTCGATACCATGAAACGACCGTTTGAATTCTCCATCGATTCTTTTCAAATACACTTAGACTCGCTTCTAAGCTTCTTTAAGCTTTCAACTTTGCCGATCAAGCCGAATTTCTTCCCGACCGTCCTCGCTGAGTCTGTATACGGGGATATCGGAATTGCCCTGCACCACTTGGACAATCGATTAATTGCGACTCGAAACCCGGAGGAAATTCGTGGTGGCGGTTTGCTAAAGTACTGTAACCTCTTGGTGAAGAGATACACACCTGAAGATCGCAAGGAGATCAGAAAGATGGAGCGCTACATGTGTAGTCGGTTCTTTATCGATTTTGGCGATCTCGATACACAAATGAAAAAACTACAGAAATATTTGCAAGACCATTTTCAACGTGAAGAACACGTGAAATGCGAATACCTGCGAATCTTGTATCGCACTATCGCCAGTTCCACCGTGTGTCTCATGAGTCACGAACGTAAACAGACACTGATGCTTGTCGAGCAAATGGCGAACAATATCGAACACGGTTTGCTCGAAATGAACTACTATTTTAGGCCGATGCCTGCGCGCTTTCAAGCAGCCAATTGCTACTACAACTACAAGGGACCAGGATTCAGGAATCACCACAACCATCACCACCATCGTTACAGATTCTTCCCTCCTTGTTCCGCGCTGGCTCCGATGGCCACTTAACTGTTGGGTCCGTATTTTATAACCAAAAACACAACACTGTATTAGTTATTCGTGCGCGATCCTCGACGCTGAATAATTACTTCTGGCTACTGCTACAATAAGCTGGGGACATGTTTGAGTCCTATATAATTATGGGCTACTGTATGTTGTTGGGATTTACTATATTGACTATATTTCTGGCTTTTTATTGCTGTGGACTGTGGTATATATACTGCATTGTTCAATTTAGCCGTAATGTAGAGTGTGCGCTGTTTATAGCGAACATTATATGGTTTGTTTACATTAGGATAAGAGAGAGGACTTAAATTGCGTTCTGGTTATTTTGGGGCTTCCTGCACGAGGTCCAATTTCATTTTTCAACTAAGTAGCACATTTTTAACCTGGGACGATCGGTTTCTTCACCAAACCGTTTTGAAGAAACAAAATATCTGTATTTTGAGCGAAGTGACAATTGTGTAATTTCACTTCTTTCAACATATTTTTGAAACCTAATACTACTTGCCGCTTCAGCACACCGCTGGAGCGGATAATAAGCTATAATTTTGTAAAAAAGACAACTTAAAAATTGTCAATATAGATATAACTAAAAACCCAAATGATTCTGTGTTTTATGCCAACCACAGTTCGAATTTGTTTTGATAACTATATGTCATATGAGCATTGGGCTTTGACCTCGGTTAAAATTTCGTTTTGTTTTTGTCAACCTTTGAACATTCAACATGAAAGCCAGCTGATTTGTTTCTAGTAATTTCGCTTTTTCCCTTATTAGCTGGCTCAAAAGTGAAAGTAAATTAGATTAACGCTCGTCGCGAATTATAGAGTATATAGATCATCGAATGTGTTGAGTTACAATATTATCGAAGTTATTTCGGGTTGCTAAGTGCCCCGTATCTGACAGGGAAGTTGAAATCGGTTGAAATAATACCGCATAGTTTCCTTACATTGATATCGCCATGGTGTTCAATTGTACACTCTAATGGAAGAGTATTTTTAACTTCGTTTATTATCACTATTTACATGTAACACTCGGGAAAGTATGTATAGAACAAGTATAATTAATGGTACAATTTAGTTTGTTCTAATAAAGCTCGGGTGTTTAATGTTTTTCACCGCGTAACACGCGGCTGCGTTCAGTTTTTTCATAAAAAACAACGCAGCCGGAAAGTGGTACTTCTCATGCAAATAACGCCTACTGCGTCTAAAGATGGCTCCTTAACTTAATAGCCTTTTCAAAGTGGCGTGACTCCTTTAATTGAAATGTACGCTCTAAAATAGTTCGGCCTTCAGATACCTTCTTCTTGGCCGTGAAAGTGAAAGCACAATTCCGTCCTTAGCTTATATGTATAGACCAAACTTTGACAGTTTTGTTCAACATTAAAAGCGTTTTTTTTGTTTTGTCTGAGCCCGCCCATATATCATATATTTATCAGATTTTAATCAGTATATATAATCAGCATATAAAATATTCATCGTATGTAAGTCTTTGAGTCTTTCAACTTTGAAGAAGTCGAAGCCAAGATAAATTTACCAGACTTATTACACTTGTAGCTACACAGCGTTCTATAGACCAGCTGCGACCTGACGTATTTTGCGCACCCTGAAACCAAAAGCTATTAAAGTAAAAATCCTGAGTAATTCCCCCCTTGAACCGTTCCCCTGCTATATTCTATCTTGTAAAAATTGAATTCAAACAGATATACTGATAATTGTGCGTCCTCGCAACAAAAGTACCAAGTTATCGCTACATCTACAATTTCTATTCCATTTTTTGAACTTTTGTCTGCTACAGCTTAATTATATTATCAGATCGGTTGAAATTGCCGTGTATATACAATATACAAGTGCACTATCCCTGACAATTATGCTCTTTTATACACTACGCTATAAAGTTACACGTAAATCAATATGGGAAGTTATTGCTTCAACGTAAAGTCATTTATTGGCGTTGTAATCCTCCTTTGATACTTCTCTCATACTTCCGATCGATGATTATATACTCGACTCTCCTTTCAACACATGCGAATGAACACAATGCTAGCTAAGGCATATTCCAGTGTTCTGACACTCGATGACCTTGTTCCATATATTGTTTCTGTCAAAATTCTAGTAACCATCATAGAAACTGGTACTTGTGTATCAGCTGTTTCAAATCGTTTCCAATAGCTACTCGAAGATAGCACATGTAAATCGTGAACGTGATGAAACCCTTTTGTCAAAGCACTAAGAGTTGATGAGAGTTAACTGGATATTATATTATCACGGGTAGCAAAACTCTCATCAAAATTTGAAACAGCTTAAAGTACTCGTCGGCGGTCAGTTGAGGTCAAACTCGAGCGAGTCTTGCAACTATCGTCATGATCAACTTTCATCCTCGTTTGACCAGGGATTTAGACCTATATACATTTAGTTCTCGATCTATTAAACCATTTGCAGAATTACTTATACGTAAATACAGTTTAAAAGCGTATAATGGTACGTTTCGTGCAGTAATTCTGCATAAATTCATGGTCTGCTGAGCGTTGAGGTTAAGTTTTTCTGGCAGTGGTTAATCTATTACGTGGGTTACTAATACCAAAATAATTACAGTTAAATATGTTCTGTAAACAGGTAGGAAAAAACGCAAGTCCACAATACAATGAAGGCAAACAAGAGTAGATTACTAGTAGGTGTTTTACGGGAAGAAAACAATGGCTTATTACAAATTAACTCTGACTTATATAGTACGGTACACTTAATTGTGCTATGCCGATAGACTGTCTCAGTCTGCCTGAAACCTTAAGACCTGGGCGTTTCACAACTAACGTCCTGACGCAGGCCTTCCTGTTGAAGTGTTTTTGATCTTTTACAAGCTTTTTGAAGTAGTTCAGCCCCAAACCACGACAGCTTAATGTTAAAATACTACCTACAATGGACTCCCACATCTATCCTAATAGAGCGAGTTTTAATTATTTTATACGTGACATTATTACATACCTTTTTTATATACGAGTTATGAAAAAGTTAATGAAACAACAAACATGCCAGTTTTTCTCAAACAAACTATAAAGCCGTTACGCTTCAGTAAAATAAGTTAATTAATTTTTTATTTATTTATTTAGCTTGGCCTATATATATATATATATATATTATACAATTAACTGCCTTATTGGCATTGCAGATAATTACTTGCGAAGGCTAACGTATTATTTTCAGTTTAATAGGTTTTTAATGAAAAGATAAATACTATAAACGTGACAGGTTTACGAAGACTAAAGTATATTTTTCTCAAACCAACTAATTAGCATTTTCCTCGCCAGTTTATGATTGAAGGTAAAATCTCCCAACTGCGAATTCCTTTGCAAGCATCTGATTGGTTCTCAATTTAGGCGGGAAAACTATTTGCGAAACATTTATAAAATTTGAAGTGAAATTTTCGCTTCTCGAAAGGCAAGAAATTTAACGAAAAAATACAAAAAGCTAGCAGAAAGAAAGAGAAAAGCGCCTGGAAAAGCCATTACAAATAAACACAGGTATTAATTTACATAATTTTTGCATTTTCCGCCAGAATTTTGTCGTAATTCTGCTGAAAAACTTTCGATACTGTGACAATTGTAAATATATGTATAAAATAGCAACCATTGTCCCGATTGTCATATTTGAACTTTATATATAAATGTGGAGTATCAGCTCACAAAAGAACTTTATTACAACATTATACATCTCCCTCATTTTCTAGAATTCAATTATATTAAATTCTAAGAATTGCTACTAAAAATTTGTCACTTTCTTAATTGCTTCAAAACACCTCCATTTATCAGGGATGTAAAAAGGTTCAAATATATGAGGAAACGGTGTGTCCCAGCCGCATACACGTTGAATAGGCGCTTCTAATGATAGGAAACAGCGCTCCTAAACAAATGAATAACAGCATATAAGTTACATTCAAAATATGACAGATTGTTTCATAGTGTTTATATTGGTTTTATGGCAGATGATTTTACATGGTGAGTCTTGCCAATGCCGAATGGGTAAGCCTATGTCTCTGGTAGCAGCAATAATGCACCCTGTTTCATTTTTTAACTGACTAATACCAAATAATTTTATTCGGTCTAACTTCTGGCAATTTGCTCAACAAGGGGAGAGCTAATGTTTCACATTAATAGGTTCAAATATTGTGTACAGGGCCGCCGAGAGAATTCGCGGGTCCCGGGGCAAAATTCTCTCTGGGGGCCACTATGACGTCATTATTTTTAAGCAGCAGAAAAAGACTAAAAACTGTGATAAGGCATATAAGGGCCCCTAACTAGATTGCATGTGGAGCTAACTGCAAGTGGGCCCTTACACCAACCCCTACATTTTGAGGGGGCTTGGTCAATTTTAGCTCTCTCAAGTTGGGGGCCCCTATTAGGTTAGGGGCCCAGAGCAAGTTCTGCCCCCCCTCCTCTTGGCAGCCCTGGTTGTGTATAAGGAAGGTATACTGACCTGTATTGTACTTGCTATCTCAGCACCAAAACCACTTGTCTTTGGAGCCTCGTGTGCGATCATCAGCCGTCCAGTTTTGTTCACAGACTAAAAAAGAGTTGCATAGAAGAAATGTGATTATTTATTTATTTAAACATATTTCAAAAAGAGTTCATCCCAAATGTGGCTTACTCAAATGTGATTATCCAAAGAGCTTTAAAAAATGTTGCATGCAGGACATGTTGGGCAAGCACAACAAACTTGCAGACAGACTGTCTGTCTTTGCTTCCTTTCCTATACGGTCTTATACACACCTGTTCAAGAGTTTCAATGTCCCAAGGTAAGATCGTCCTCAGATCTATCAACTCACAGGAAACATCCAGTTCTTCTTTTGCCATGTTAGCAACCTCACGTAGGATGTGAACCTGAGTTCCCCAACCAACCATTGTAACATCGGATCCTGGAACAAAAAATAGGTACACATTGCATACATATTCCATATAATTGTCACTTTATCATTATTATGATAGAACATGCACTTGTATACTTTCTGAAAACTTGGTGTCATTTGCATCTGTGGATGAACAGGATCTTAAGATACACATCTTAGGATGAGCATAGACAGTGTTTATATTTGCAACTGTTGATCTACACGTCTTTGTTTCTGAATACAAACCTTCTATAAGAACTTCAGCTTTTGATAAAGGTAATTCATAATCACCAACAGGCACATCCTCAACTACATGTCAACATAAAAATATTCAAAGGTCAAAACTAACTTCACCTTACAAGTTCCATTTTACAAAATTTGCAAAAAGAAGACATTTCTCTTACCAGCCTGTCTGTATAAGACTTTAGGTTCAAAGAATATAACTGGATTGGGATCCCTGATAGCAGAAAGTATTAGTCCTTTTGCTTGAATTGGTCCTCGAGGTATTACAACCTTTTAAGTGAGAATTTGAATTAAAAATGGTACCAATTCAACATTTAGGAACACGAGTGTAATGCCCTGTTTAATGTGTCAAGGGGCGCTGACCTTCAAACCAGGGATATGTGAGAAAAATGCTTCAACTGATTGCGAATGATACAGAGCTCCATGACCAACTGCCCCACAAGGTGCTCGGACCGTCAACTTGCCACAATCAAATAAATTACCAGTCCGATATCGAAATTTGGCTGCTTCATTTGTTAACTAAAAATGGCAGAATGCATCTGTGATTTAATTGGCTAAAATGACCTTGAGGTTTTGAAAGTTAGTTACTTTGGTTTCATCATTTTACCTGGTCAAAAGCAGGAAAAATGTAATCTGCAAACTGAATTTCTGCAATGGCTGTTGCCCCAGCAGTTGCCACACCTATACCAAATCCAACAATTCCTTGCTCTGATAGTGGAGTGTTAAATACTCTGTCTTTACCTAAAATTTGTACAATCACATAATCATTCTTTTTTATTCTGAAATTATAGCTGGAATCTAAGCAAATATATTGATATATGTCATTACTTGGTAGACTATATAACTAACCATATTTATCTCGAAGACCAACAGTACACCTGAACACTCCACCAAAAGCTACATCCTCACCAAATATAACTACAATAAAAAATCGAATGCTTATGCATTTAGTATTCAAAGACAACAACCACTTGTATGGTATTATTTGACAGACAAGTTTAAACATACCAGCAGATTGGTCAGAATCCAACACAATGTCCATTGCATCTGTTAAGGCCTGGAATAAATTCATCCTCTTGACCTCTCCTGATAACATGCATAAAACACCTGTGTAAATACTTGTTTGTGGATTGGCAAGATTCATAATACTGCCCTGTAGCAAACAAGAAATCCTCTTGTTACCTGCTTTTTACCCACGCCATCTAATACTGATTGCAATGGAGGCTAGGATAATTGTATCTCAGGTATGCATTTGGTTTGCTACACTGCTGTGTGAGGTGTGCTCATGAAACATGCAATTAAGATTAGACACAGGATTAGATTAGGATCACACCATCAGGGTTATGATCAATTTGATTATGGTCAGCTGGTCAGGGACAAGATTAGAATCATGGCTGGGAATTGGGATTTATATTGGGATTTATATTAGGACTAGGTGCTGGGACTTAGGACTTAGTAAACTTAATTAGACATATCACTTTTCAGTAATTATTACGCCACTTTCCTATGCCTGATAGTTACGCTACCGTGAGACTAGTAGCAAAATTAAAACTCAATGGCGTGAAAATTCACGTTTAAAATTAATATTAATACTTTTGTTTACTTTTTGTATTGTGTTCCCTAGTTCTCAATAAATGCTATAGTTTATACTAAAACAATCAACTCGGAGTTAAGTCAACTCGGTCAACCGCCTGACTATTCGCTCATAGCCAACTCGGCCTCGTTGTCTAATTGTTAACTGGGCATCAATTTGATTTTACAGTCAATTTGATGTGGACAGCAAGAGACTGGAGTGCATTACTTGATACAATAACCATTTATGAACATTTTTCAGTTATTATAGAATTTTATAACAGAATAATCAATAATGTACAAATATATGAACAATATTTACCATCAGTCTGTGGTGTTTCAGCAACATATGTAAAAGTAGAAGCATGCTTGTGTTGATTCTTTGCAATCAAAGATGAAGAAACATATTTAGAGAACGTAGATTTCTTCAGAAACCGGTGCAAGCGACACGTTGAAATTGCAGCCATGTTGTAATATTGTCCTTGCGAACTTTATACCTCCGACACTATACCCTTCGAGATTTGTACTTAGGGTCTTATTCCCTAGGATCTTATTTCCTGGGGATAGTATTTCCTAGGGACTTAACCCCGGTCGTTTTACACTCGAGATTAATACCTAGAGGCATATACCCGGGGTTTTCTCGCGTGGATTACGCGTGGCATCCACGCAGCTAGCGGTTGCATGGCAACAAAGGCTGCCATGGCAACAAGAAAAATAAAAGACAGCCATTTTAATTTTTGAAAGAAGAGTGAAAAACAAAATGGGTCAAGATTATTACAGTATTCTTGAGCTTAGAAAAGGAGCGAGCGATGCAGACATAAAGAAATCGTAAGTAAATACACTAGGCTTAGTTCTCATTTCTCAATATGGTCAGTGTATTTGTATATAAATTTGTATAAAATATTTTTAAAATGTACAAAATTTTTGACTTCATCTGACTACTGTACTCCTAAACTTCTATATATACAATATTGTCTACATCTGAAAATTTAATGATCTGAAAATAGGAATTCATATGCATCTTAAGTTTTGGTTTCTGTATAGTTTCTTATTAACCCATTATGCCATTATTAAGCTGTAATTTGCCCTATAAATGCACATTGCACCCTACTTTCTTATTTACTATGTCCGACACCAGGTGATTCTATTCTTCAAAGGAAAATATAAAGTGCTCAGCATTAATAGGTTAAGTGACACAACATCCCAAATTTATATCTTTAAAGGTATAGAAGATTGTCATTGAAATTCCATCCAGACAAAACACAAGAACCTGGGGCTGAACGAAAATTCAAACAAGTTGCCGAAGCATATGATATTCTTAGTGATCGTAAGTTTGCTATTGGGCATCATTGTACACTTGTAAATTCAAACATGAACTTGTATAATTGCTGAAATTCTATGATTTGTTTTCAGCAAAGAAAAGAGGAATTTATGACCAGTTTGGAGAAGAAGGATTGAGGAATGGAGTTCCAGACAGTGATACAGGTAGGTTGAGGTTGTGTTTTGGTATACCAGAATATATTTACACTAGGAGTTACTATAGCAAGAAAAGTACTGCCTCAAACTTCACACTCTCAGTAGATAGATTGGGAAGAGACTCAGGGCACATATCTTTTTGGGATATCTTGTGTTGTTGCTGATAACGCTATAAGCACTTAAACACTTGCGCAAAAGACACTTGGAATGCCCTGGATCGCGCAAAAGTCTAGGCATGAGTGAACTTCGAAGAAACGTAAGCAGTATGCTGCCTTGCTGCACTTTACGCCAACACCTGGATCTGAAGAGATGAATAAAATCTACTGGGAAAATATGCAGTAACATATGTATGATACCAGGGCAGTTCAAGGAGGTTGGAGAAACTGGTTTGGGGGTCACAAAAATTTAGAAAATTGCAAAGCCTGCAATATCCCATGGTGCCAATGCATGAATCATATCTTCTGGTCATGGTCAAGGCGTCAAGCAAAGGTACATTCTATGTCTAATGTACTTCTGTCAATGTTAGGAGGATGGACACCAGGCTACACATTCCATGGTGATGCTATAAGAGTGTTCAGAGAGTTCTTTGGAGGCGACAATCCTTTTTCAGGTGAGCTATGACTCTATTTAGTTGCTTTTTCATCAGGTATACTGCTATTCGTAGGTACATACAAATATAAAATGACTTACCTATACACTTAAATTATGGTTAGGTTTCTGAAACAGGCTATAGAAAGAACAATTAGGACAAGTAGTACAACTTTGTCACAAAAACTATGGTACTCTATTGCATCTTGGGTGCCAGATAGTTTCAAAATTTGTGAGCATAAGCAAGATTTGATTTTTTATGACAGCAATTCTAATTTTTTTGCAGAGCTATTTGATTCTTATGATCCTGAAATTGGATTTGGTGGTGCTCATGGGCGTGGCCGTCGAAAGCAAGATCCACCAATAGAAAGAGAGTTGTATTTGACTTTAGAAGAAGTATTCAAGGGATGTACAAAGAAAATGAAGATATCTCGGAGAGTAAGTACTCGTCCTTTTAATGGGTGACACTTTTTGTGGCACCACCACCACACCAATGATTTCCCCATTTAACAATATACTAATATAGTCTGCCATTAAACAGAGTGAAATCTAGAAGAAATGTCACATACGAAATTACAATATTCATTTATAAATATAAATTCAAACCAGGATACTTCAAAAAGGTTTATTACAATATTTATTTTTGCAACGTTTTGGACAATTTAACTGTCCATCTTCAGGCTGCTTACAAACTACAAATTTAAGACGCTGACGCGTATCATCAACCGTCATTTTCGCTGGCGTAATTCGTTTTCCCGCGCGCAATTTGTAGTTTGTAAACAGCCTGAAAACGGACAGTTAATTGTCCGAAACGTTGCAAAAATAAAAATTGTAATAAACCTTTTTGAAGTATCCTGGATTGAATTTATATTTAGAAATGAATGTTATAAACAAAGGTGAAAGTATTAGAAAAATAAATAAAGAAATGACAGGTTCACATTTTCCTCATATTCCAACAGGTGATGAACGAAGATGGTCATACTTCAAATATTCGTGATAAGATCCTCACAATCAACGTAAAACCAGGTTGGAAATCTGGCACAAGGATAACTTTCCCCAACGAAGGTGATCAAGGACCAAATAACATTCCAGGTGATGAAGGTTTTCTTATCCAGGCCTATAAAACAATAGGAAACAGACTGAACTTGTTTTGCTTATTCCTTTATAAAAAATATCCAATAATATCATTATCTTTTGCAGCCGACATTGTGTTCATCGTGAAAGACAAACCTCATTCAATATTCAAAAGAGACGGCAAAGATCTTTTCTTTACTGCTGGTGTACCTTTGGGCAAGGTATGTGCCACAAAATATGCAACTAATGGCAAGCAAGAACTTGCATAACGGTGCTTGGAACCGTGTAGGTTTTTGGTTGGTTCGCCGGGTTCCAAGTAAACATAGTTCTTTCGTCTAATAGGCTTTAACTGGATGTACCGTCGATGTGCCCACCCTGGATGGAAGGCTGATCAGTGTACCTATAAATGATATTGTCAAGTAAGTCATGGTTTAGTCAATATCTAGCTGTGTTTCATAGACATAGTATTTAGTAAATTGTGTTGCGTTGTATTTGCAAATTTTCCGCTGATGCTAGACATTCGGAAATTCTAAATTTGCGCAAAACGGTTTTATTGCGTATTCTTGCGCGGGTTAATAACGTTGGAATATTTGCGCCTCGTTTTCAGGCCTGGTTATACGAAACGCGTACCTGGCGAAGGAGTTCCAACATCAAAAGATCCAAATAGTCGCGGTGATCTTGTCATCAATTTTGACATCGTTTTTCCAAACAAACTGAGCTCGGAACAAAAACGACTTTTGAAAGATGCCTTACTGCAGTGATAATCTAGGGTTTGCTGGGTAGTTTTGGTGGAAGAGAATGTTGTTGTTGTACAGCCATGTAATACGTTAATGTAATTTCTTTGTACATATTGATCAGATTTTTTGAAATTTTAAATGGCTACCAGTCTAAGTCAGTGTTGTCCTGAAGTTCTGGGGAAAGTTGTTATCGGGTGGTCCCTGGATACCGTTCGTGAACATGGATTGCTTCGCCTACCAACACAACATTAAGATGGTCAATGAACATCCTTTTCATCACAGGGTTTGATTGAATTTCGTGCAGCCAGGTAGAGTTTCCTGTTTTTTCAGCGAGTTTGGAGCAAGAATCTTTGCGCGTCGATTCTGACTGAAATGCTTAAGTTCTATTGCAAGCCTTAAAAGATACTATATATTTAATAAAACAATACACCAAACTCACATATTTTAAGCATTTTATATTTGTTGTCTATAAAACATAGTCTATATATTTACAAAACACCAGCTTAGTAGCAACCACAGTAACTTTAGCTATCTAAATCTCTTCTACAACATTCATAAACACAATGTCCGGTATGTAGGTGTATTCTTCATATACGGCTAGAAAGAAAAATGTTTCAATAAGTTTTAGAGTCGATCTTATGCAGCCGCATAATCACTTCAAAGATATCAGGGGCCGGTCGTACGAAGGCCGGATAGTGATTTTTCAAGCTTTCTAAAATTGTCCGTTTGGTATAACCCAGATTAAATCTTAGCATTTATAAATTAAAGTTTCTTCTATTAACTGTGAGGTATATATCCGTAGTTTTATAGCTTTTCGAGCATTTTTATGCCGGTTGAAAAAATGACTATCCGGTGGATAGCGTTATCCGGCCTTCGTATACAACCGGCCCCAGAACAGTAATATGCATAAGCACTTTGATACAGCAACGAGAGTTCGGGTGTTAAAGTACACATTGTTTTAGCTAGAAAATAGGCCAAGCTACAATGCATTTGTTATGACATACCGAGAACGGAGCCATTGGACCAACACTGCTACAGTATCGTCTCATTGCTTCACGTATATGCTCTGGTTGGAGACAATCTGAATACAATTCACTTGAAGCCATCGAACTTAACTACAAGGAATGAAAATAGTCTTACATCCATCCTCTGGCAATACGAGAACAATACGATTATGGCAAGCTAATAATGATGAGTTGAAACACTGTGCCATCGTTATTTTTTATGAATATATGGTAATTATAAGGCACCATTATAAGACATAGTAAAAGGGTTTAACTAAGAAGCGCGAGACAGCTCATGTTTTCAAACTGAAACTTGGAGGTTAGTTCTCTACGTTCATGGTTGAAGAATAGTTTTGCAAAGAGCAGAGAAAAACGATCAAACTGCCTCTGCATACAGTATAGTACCTTTGCTTTCTTTTTCTTACTCTTTGACGATTTCGACGTTGTTATTAAAGAGGAACTTAGACCAGCTGTGTTTGATGACGTCACTGTTGCCCCACCTCCCGTCGTGCCTCCGGTGCTTGGGAACGATGGTGGAGCCCCTCCAGTGGGTGTTGTGGGTGTACTGGGCGGGGTAGGGGTGGAACTCCTACTTGTAGACAAGGATGGTGTGGATATGAAAGGAAGGTTGATCTTCGAAGCATTGTTTTGTCGTAGTAAAGGCATTACTGCTGATAGTTCATCACTTCTCTCCATATCTTTCTTCACGAGCAGGGCCAAATCCACAATCTGGTGGGCAGGAAAAGAATCAACAATTTATGTCTCACTTGTTAGGAATCAACGAGACTAGTGAGACTAGCCTTATTCCTTAGTCTCTCCGCCTCATTAATCCGTACTAGATCAATTGAAGTGTACGACCCCAAATACATTATAGCGCTATATTGAACTACAACGAGCCGATAGCTTAATTCATTTCAAAACCATCATACAAACTAGTCTGTCAAGTCATGGCTGACATTCGCCCATTTAACACAATTGTAGAAAGTAGCCGAATTATGATACGATGGTGACACCGTAACGACCGAGGGTCATCCCGTGCACTTTGTGCAAAAAAATCCTGAAAAAGTCCGAAAAATCCTCAATTGCAAAAAGTCCGAAAAATCCTCAAAAGTAAAAAAATCTACAAAAAGTTTTTAAAGAGTGCCTCCAAAAGTCAGAAAAATCCGGAAAAGTAAAAAAAATCCATCACAATTTCGTTCAAAAGTCCGGAAAAATCCACAAAAAAATCCGCGGATTTTAAAAGTCTGAAAAATCCCGTACACCTTTTTTTAGTGAAATGCCCCTCGGTAGCGACATCTACGTCTGGGCACTGGGACAACGCTTTACCGCAGATCACGGTTGAAGAGATTGATTGAATTTCCTCATTATCTCATAATATGTTACGGTGTTCTACATTCACCAGAAAATAATATATAAGGAGTACATGAGTTTGGTTAACGAACCTGTCCGACAGTTTCGTATGCGAGATAACTGAACACTTCCATGACTGGTGTATTTGGTTTCAAATCTGTTAGGTTTGAGTAGTCCAACCATTCTTTGAACTTCCCAGCCTTTTTATCTGAAGTTAAATATGATTAATCGTTACTAGATTGTGAGATGTTATATCTTTAAAATTGGGGTTCATTAGCTAGCTAGCTAGCTAAAGGCCGGAAAACGTATTAATGGAAGAGAGGACGACCAGCAATAACATGGAGCCACGGTTAGGTGGAACATGCATATATGTAGGTGAGACCAGGCTTTTCGCAGATTAACCATGGAACTCATTGATAGGCAAAGGTAAATTTGGTATGAGAGGGTTCTCTTATTATTCAAATCATGAATTCACAAGATGCCTCTGTTCGGATTATGTTTGTTTCACATTTCTTAAAACTGTTATATATATGTGTTTTTGGAGGGATACAACATGTTCTTGTGCTCAACTATTAAAGTAATCTGACTCGCACAAAACTGTTCATGTGGGTGGAGTTATGTAAGCTGATATTATAAGCATTAAAAAAAGGCCGGAAAACGTATTCATGGAAGAGAGGACGAGCAGCAATAACATGGAACCACGGTTAGGTGGAACATGCATGTACACAGTAAAAACAGATTGGTTAAAATGACCAAAAAAAATTGGTCGTTTGGATGCATCTGAGACAACCAGTTTAAATTGGTCGTTTTAACCAAAAAAGTAATTGGTCAAAATGACCAATTATTTTTTGGTTATTTTGACCAATTACTTTTTTGGTTAAAACAACCAATTTAAACTGGTTGTCTCAGATGCATCCAAACGACCAATTTTTTTTGGTCATTTTAACCAAATTTTAAATTGGTTAAAATGACCAAAACCAATCAAAAGACGCTTGAAAAAATAATTAATCAAATAGGTTTTAATTACAAATAAATACTAAGTTTATAATACAAAATAAATATACTAATAATTGAGAATATATAGCATGTATCTATACAGTATATTTGTCAGGTCAATTTCTGGTTAGACCCGACCGGTGGCTATATACAGTATATGTAGATTAAGAGCTTAAAGAAGCGATCAAGTCCATTCAGCATATGCACTCTGTGACGACCCTCGCAAGAATACATAGTACATGATGCACTCTACATTGAGATGATATAACAGAAACAAGAACAGATCCGTCCTGAAATAATCTTTCACTCATAATCTCACATGCAATTATACAAGGGATACTGTCAGAAGAAGTGGATCAAAGACTTTTATTACATCTTGTATCCCACATGCATGACTAAATGCACTTGACTGCATGACTCTTCATGAATCCATGCACTTCCTGCATGGTAGTTTATATATATAAAGTTCAAGTTCTATCATCATGAATACCTATGAATATACATTCTATAGATCACAGCAATACTTAGTCCAGTTTATTGCATATCAGCTTTAAATTTCAGGTAGCTGGTCAGTGCAGACTTAATCAGTATCTTCAAACAATGCATCATGGGCTTTTTGGCGGGCTCATTCCTTTACTAATCCCATAACATATCAATGTCTCATTTCTTCAGTCAACCATTGAAGACAATCTCTCTTAAATTCATCCCTACCTTCCCAACCTCCAATTCCCAAGACTCTCCTTGCTTCCTCGATGATCTGTTAATTTAAGTAAGAAAGCAAAAAAGTTTTTCTTAGCCAACAAATAGCATTATCTATGTCATACACTTATGATATCTACACATCAGATATTAGCCATAAGTTTGTTGAGGTCATACTACCAATTTTTGTACATAATATTTTTGTACCAATTCTTGCTGACTTTACAGCAGTGCTAATTTGGTTAATGGGCTAAGTGCAACACTTTTCCCTTGGCCATTTATAAACAGTATTGTCTGCAAAATAGGGTGCATTGCCACTTGCCGAGTTAAAATATTATGCACAAGGGTATATTAAGGAGGACTTTACACCCAATGCACATAGGGCCTGTGGGTTATTTTAAATTAAGACCTGGCACCCCACAAGTTGTTTATTTGGGAACTAAGCTGTCCAGCCTATGGAATATCCCTGCCAGGATCTGGGCAGAGTACTAATGCTGTATTTAAATTAATATCAATCAATCAATCAGGGCTTCATCGAAAAACACCTTCGGTTGACATGAAACCCCTGTTAAAATATTATTATCATTCATTCATCAAAATATTTATTCAGGGAACCTTCATAAAATTAACAAATACATAATAGGCCCTTGCAAGAGGATCTAAAGGTTAGCCCTATTATTGATCTGCTAAAAAACCTTAGTAGCTAAAAAATTAGTATAGATTAGTTAACAAAGTGGGCTTTTACTGTGAAATATTAATTGTCACTGAAAATTGAATGTGATTTCAGGTTTGGTACAACACAAAAAGAAAAGGTGGGCCGCACCAAATTTATCTGTGTTTGGCCCTTGTATATAGGAAGTCCAAGCAATAAGCAAGCATAAATCTGGCAGGGATGTCATTTTATCTGTGTGCAATTACCAAATATATATTTCATCTGATATATTATATATTGTGCTAAACACAGGTATGTTTACTCCTGAAAGGCCTGAAAAGTGTTACCAATGAAATTTCTCTTGGGAAAGCAAGCTAATCCCCTGGTAGCTATGCTGGCTAGGTTCCATATAAATACCTCCATAACCACCACCAACATAAACAGTCAGTATTTATAATGTGTATGGGAGGTTGTGATAAGGTGAACTTCAAAGATTTTTTTCACTTCACTTGGTTGAACTAGAATACTGGGTTTGGTGGATAATCCAAGTGAGTATATATATACACATCTTATCACAACCTGCACACCCGATAACCTATATATACAGAACTTACGGTTACAGCTTAGCAACTGGTCTCTGTAGCTCAGTTGGTTACAGCGTTGCACCGGAATCTGGCAATTCCTGCCAGAGGACCTAGGTTGCATTTTTCGCAACCGTTCCTGGCTAGGTCTTAAATTTGTGTGTATATCTACTCACTTGGATTATCCACCAAACCCAGCATATATAATGGCCTATAATGCCATATAAGATTCTGGATAGAAATGATATTATTATAGCACAATATACTGTATTATTACAAAAGAAAGGATTGTTCTCCTCTCATAGAAAGCTAAATATTTTGCTTTGGTGATTGTATTAACATCAAAGCTAAATGAGTCAATATTTCATTAAGTATCAATTCATGAATCATCAACAATATTCATACCTTAACCTTGTGGCAGGCAAACTTGTGTAGTTGTAGTCGTTTGTATTGTTTTAGACAGTTCGACTCGCTTGGACCACATATTATTTCAGATTTATTGCTTGAAATGATAATCTGTAAATACAAAGGCATATAGAAAGTTTTTAATCTCTATTAATAATATATTCTTGAAGCCAAATGGGGCCAACGACCAACGTCGGCTAAAATTATACATGAAAACAATTGATTATGTACCCTATATTTACACGCAAAATCTAAAAATATTTACATAGTTTAACACTTACTTTCCAGTTGATTGTTTCAATCTTCAAATATTGGAATGTTTCTTCGTATTTCGTTAAAATTTGCGGATGATTTGCATGTATAAAGTTTTAATTCCACAAGATTTTTGAAAGGACGCGCTGTGAGTGCACGCTCGCTACGCATCCTGGGTGCCCATATATGGCACGCGTCTGCATACCACTGAAGGCACTGATCTCAAATATCTGAACAGTCCAGCATATAAGCAACAATGATCAGCAACGATAATCTCTGTTTTTCTGACGAAAACTCATTTCACGCCAGTCTCGAAGCCACAGTAAAATGCCAAATAATCGAGTCAGCGGGGCTAGCCCGGCTTATATGAACAGGCCCTGATTCCAGGGGCTCATTATATAGAGGGGAGTTATTTGGGGGAGTATAGGGCATGTACTCCTTTCCAACCTCGAATCTAAGATAAGCCCATGAATAAGATAATTTTGACATTAATCAATTAATATAATTGGTTGTGAATATGACCAATTTATTGTTAGTTTTCAAACATGTGGATTTTGCCTATTAATTTAGTCGCTGGGGCACTTGTGCCCAATAGGTTTCCGCACCCAACATTTGACCAATTTAGAATTTGTTATTGATTTGACCAATTTAGAATTGGTTATTGATTTGACCAATTTAGAATTGGTTATTGATTTGACCAATTTAGAATTGGTTATTGATTTGACCAATGTAGAATTGGTTATTGATTTGACCAATTCAGAATTGGTTGTAGATATGACCAATTTAGAATTGGTTATAAATATGACCAATTTAGAATTGGTTACAGATATGACCAATTTAGAATTGGTCATTCAACATTGAGTGACCAAAAGAAATTGGTTAAATTGACCAATTTAAATTCATAGAAAGCGCAACCAATTAAAAATTGGTCGTTTCAACCAATATTAATTGGTCATTTCAGAATAACCAATTCATTAATTGGTTAAAATGACCAATTCAAATTGGTTACAACCAATAAAAATTGGTCATTTTAACCAGTTTGTTTTTACTGTGTAGGCCGTGAGACCAGGCTTTTAGCGAGGATGCCAAAACTGGCCGTCCAAAAAATACTGTTGGTTTGGCCACCAATTTTCGTGGTGGTGGTAAAAAACACGGTGCTGGTAAAAAACACGGTGGTGGTAAAAACACGGTGCTGGTAAAAAACACGGTGCTGGTAAAAAACACGGTGCTGGTAAAAAACACGGTGGTGGTAAAAAACACGGTGTGGTAAAAAACATGGTGCTGGTAAAAAACACGGTGCTGGTAAAAAACACGGTGGTGGTAACAAACACGGTGCTTGAAATCAATTTTCAGATGCTCATTCAGTGTGTTTTCGACAAAAAAGGCATCGAAATGTACGCAATGTAGTTGTAAAGCAAACAGCAGCTAACAACCCTCGAAGTACTCAAGAAATACATGATAACAAAGTTTATCACTTGCCAATAAAAGAAAATAGTCCGTCCATGATCGTCTATTAAAAAGTAGCCGTCTAAATTCTGGCTAAATGCCTTGGTGAGACATATACCTGGAGGGCGACAAAGGCTATACATACAACCGAATTGAAGACCTAAAGACGTTTAAGTCTAAGTAGACCTGTAAAAAGCCTCCACCATTCCCATTATTTCAAGCCACGATGTATTGTGACTTAAACATCCAGGAGCTTAGCCAGAAGAAAAAATATTCCGTAATTTTATGAATTATTATAATTTTATGAGACATTTCTTAACTCGGGTCTGAATGTCGCGTGTCTTAAATGGCATTCTCCGTGCGTTCGGATAGCGCTTTTTAAGCAGAATTTTAGACCGTCCAAATATATAAAATCTAGCCATAGTGATACTGTATGTGTGATATACAGCTCTCAATCAAAGTCATTTTGAAAAGTAAAACTCATCATAAAATACAAATTTGCCTAAGAATACACTGATCTGGTTCCCAATTCTTCTTGAGCGGAGTTTTGAAGTTGAGCAATTTTATATGTTATTTTTGCAGATCTAAATTGGGAAATTGTTAGCTAAACGTAATTGGGAAAACGACGTATAACGCCGAATTTTTTACTTTAGCTAACACCCTGACATCCTACTCCTCTTGTGCATCAGACATAGTTCAGCTACTACTATAGTGTATCTATTGTTGTTCTAATTGGTAAATTTTCAAGGATAAAATACATTCACAGATACTTACTGAAGTTTGCCTGACGACATTCAACGAATTCCAAATACTGCTGGGTGTCCAGTGTTCTAGATAGGCGCTCTGCTCTCTATAAACACAGCCGCTCAAAGATCAGTTTCACATATATGATGATGTGTGCGTGTGCTCATAATATATATAAGGGCGCATGGTTGTTCGTAAAGAATACTTACCTCACGTCTCTGGTCGTAACCATCATCTCCCACAAGGCTTGAATCGTCTGTAGTAGAGAAAAATGTACAACGAAGCGTGTCACATGCGTTCTGCCAGATGCCAGCGGAGTTAAGCATCAATGGTCATAGTGGTACAGAACGTATCTTTATAGTACAAGGCTTAAGGCTCTTTTCCACTCATCGCAAAACCAACTCGCAAACTCGCTGCGAGTTCTTGCATGTAATTAAAATAAACTGTCGAGCATTGTGATTGGATGAAAGTACTCGCAGCGAGCTTGCGAGTTGGTTTTTGCGACGAGTGGAAAAGAGCCTTTAGTCTATTCTCATGCAGATAATAGATAAAGGGTTTGGACTACTGTCTTTGCCAGAGGCAGAGTGCAGCAGTCATTACCTCCCATTCTCACAACATCTCATTCTCGCTACAGAAAACTATACAGTACCACTCTCCTCCGCAGAGGCTTCTTTGTTTTTTTCAGTTAAAATTTTTTTTTAATAAAATCAAAGGAAATATATAGTTTTCGTAGCGGAAGTAATAATGGCATTTTTCGTGGTGGAGGGTAATAATGGTAAAGTAGGGACAGTAGAGGACATGGGGGGGGGGAGGCGAAGGGGAAAAAAGAAGGAGAAGCCTCTGCCATATAATGTTCGGTTCTCAGGGATATTGATCGGTTCTCGGGGATGACCGAATTGCGAGGTGAAAACGACATTATAGTTGAGGATTTGGAATTGCCACTTGATAATTTAAGTCTTGAAGGTAAGTAGAATGAATTTCACGTTATTTTGAAGCTATTTTATAACAAAAAAATCAATATATATGTCGATGTATGCTTGATAAATCTAACTGGTTTCTTCAAAAACGGCTTGTATACTTTAAGTTATAGTATGATTTCATTGTATATTTTGACTTTCTTAATGCTAGTGTTAGTCTTTAAACCAATATTTAGACATGACAAAATGCTTTTTGTGTCAGCCGTGTTGAATCATTCACGAGCAAGAACTAGTGCCAATCTCTCACGGTAATTTGGCGCCATTTTTAATACATTATAAGGCAGAGCCTTACGAAACTTCCATCTTCCCGTCATACTTAGCGCCCCTTTTTTTTTTACGTATAAAGGCTCTGCGGAGGAGAGTGATACAGTACTGATACCAATATGTACCAACGTACCTTTCTGATCGAACGAGCCTAGATCAGATAACCTACGCTTGTTCCCTATCATATCATTTCCTGCTATAGAAACATATTAAGGAAGTCATAATTCATTTCGTGGATTTGTGATTGGGTCTTTTGGAAATACGAATTTTAAGTTTTCAAGAAAACACGAACTGCCTTACGAAAAGTTCCGAGAATTTCATCGTCATCTTGAGAAACTTGTTTCACCAACTTCTGTTTGCTTTCCTTGAAACTGAGATATAGGTTTAACTTTTTCAACTTCTCCTGCGAAAGAAAGAAACAACAAGATTGTTGTGCTTTTTCTGGAAAACTTAAATCTCAATTTCAAAAAAATCGAAAATCGCTACCTTGTCTTTTCGCATAAGAAATTTTATGTCTTCTGTGTGCATGAACTTGCCACCTCTTAATGCTGTTACTTCGGCTGTTTGGATAACCTAACAAACACAAAGTGAGTAAGTTTTTATCACAGAGTAGAGATCATACAGAGGTGGAACGGGCCGTCGTAAACACTTGGGAGACTTACGTTTTCGTGTACCCACCTGATTTCAGGCGGCCGGGCAAAAAATGATCAACTGCGCATGCTCGGCAAGTTCCCCCCATTCCAAGTTCCCAACATTCCCCAAGTTCCCAACATTTTCGGCTCTTTAAAGTTTCACAATCTTAAGGTCTTTCGCATTTTTATGCACTTCTAAAAGGTAAACTGCAGTTAAAAGCGAGCCGTCATCTGAATCGTGCACTTTAACTGCGCATGCTTGGCAAGCGTCTGAAGCATAAGTGGGTACACCCGTTACACCTCTGTATGATCTCTACTCTGTGGTTTTATAAGGATTTGTTAAGAAAACAGTCGAAATATTACCGTGTATCTGGGTTGGTTTATGGTTTACCTTGTTGTCTTTGTTTATTATTCAAATCATGAATTCACAAGATGCCTCTGTTCGGATTATGTTTGTTTCACATTTCTTAAAACTGTTACATGTGTTTTTGGAGGGATACAACATGTTCTTGTGCTACACTCAACTGCTAAAGTAATCTGACTCGCACAAAACCGTGTTCATGTGGGTGGAGTTATGTAAGCTGATAATAGGGAGCTTAAGATGCACCAAATCTACGACGCGGACGCGACTAAAAAGCAGTCGCTAATAATCGGAAATCAGTCTTTCTCTGACTTTCTTTACCAACAACAATCCGTGAAGTGGAACTGTGAATTACCCGTGAAGTGGAACTGTGAGAATAGCGGCAGTTTTTAGTCGCGTCCGCGTCGTAGATTTGGTGCATCTTAAGCTCTCTATTATAAGCATCAAAACGGGAAGTTCTTTTACCAAGTTAGAAATCTGTTGATGCACTATTCCCTCTACAAGTCGAGCAGATTCTGTGCTTGGTCTTCTTGCATCACCAAATGCATACCTGGAAGTGGAAGAGAAAGTCTAGCTGTGAAAAATGTATGAATAATTCATTACGCGGTTTTCGCCCTTGCCACGGAAATAGTTCTACTATTCCTGTCTTCTTTGTTTTACATCGTAGTTATTAAAGTGAATATTTCAATTCGGTCTAAGTGTTTCAATAAGTGTTTGTGGCTATTAGAACATAGCACGCATATTTCAGTGTATTAACTTCGACCACAGATAGTTACATAAGTATAACGACGCAGTGTCTGTAAAGAAAGACTATATCAACCTCGACTACCAGGATTCACTTCCTGCAGTATGCCGCAGTCGTCTGATTATAATTTTGTCCTCAGTCACTTGTAAGAAGAATGCTTCCTTCTGGTTCTCTTTGGGTCAACACCGGTTTCCTTCTGTACTACTGACTGAGTCAATAGGGAGCTTTAGCAACGAGTACGAGAAGCAGTATCGTTCTCTTCTAAAATAATCAGGAATGATCAAGCATCATCCATAACTGATAAATGTGGTATAAGACGGTGTTGTCTTATTATTCAAATCATGAATTCACAAGATGCCTCTGTTCGGATTATGTTTGTTTCACATTTCTTAAAACTGTTATAGGCAAAGGTAAATTAGGGAAACTTTGGTGGTGTAAATTAGCTTAAGAGGCAAGCAGTGAAGGGTCTATTATTTTTAAGGAGAATGGCGTATTTCGTCCAACAGTAGTTAGATAAACTAGATAGGTTTTATGTATATTTTCTGTTATCATAGACATAGTGTAAATTTAGGTGTTATGTATTTGCGGGGTTTGCCTTGTTGGGACTTCGAGACGGTTCGTGAATCCCTTATCTAACTTGCCTTTTGTTGTTTGTAATATCTTGTTTGTTTTAACGTATTGTTGTAAATTTTTAGCGAGTTTGATTAAAGCTTCTTATAATTATAATAACTCGTGATTTTAATTGATAAAGCTAAATTGACAATAATCAAGTGGCACTTGAAGTGCTTCTATATTTACTTTAACATGATAGTGTGGCATATCGCCAATGGTCCCATATATTTCATATTTACACGAATGGACCGGGATTGATTCGTGGCCAAGTTGTCTAAAACGGAAGAATTACTGGAAAAATTATAAGAAAGATACAAGCCCCCATGCAAGGCTTAACACGTGCATAGCCAGCCTGCATACAGAGTCCGAGAGTTTCGCAGGATATACATGTCCTTGAAGATAGGCAACCTTATGCCCTATGGTTGACAAATTAAGTAGGTAACCCTGCGTCGCAGCTTCTGACGAGGGAAAAACTGCGATAGACTAGTTCTTTAGGAAATTAGTCGCTTAGTCATTCCACTGCGGAAACTAGACGTTTTGCTTTCGTCTCGTGAAGGATATCGTGCAGTGAATGGCAGTGAACTGTCTACAGCCTATAGTTACTTGTTTCTCTACAGTGACCAGACTCCAGAGATCTGAACCTCTCATTCAGAGTGGGACACTCTTGTGGAAGACGAGGTAGCAAGCAGCAATGCTGAAACAGCGAAAAGGTCTTGCTCCTAGATTCACCATTCACAACGGACTAACAATGCAATTTGCTTGAACAAATCAGATTGCAATATATCTTAATATATTTTGGTTGAATATTCTGACTCCTGTAAATCGATTCCCTATATTGAATGCATACTAATTTTCTGTCTGGTCCAAAAATAGAAAATAAACTTAACTTAGGCCTCAATTACTATAATTGCCTCTATATAGAGCAATTTAGTTGTTTATTGCATGCTAATAATTCACGACAATTATAGACTTAATACAGCCCACATAATCAAATAATTTCCTGTCACGTGATAAATATATACCGCGAACGAGTACGTTGACGTCAGCATTGGTTAATTTAAATAATTGCGTGCAATCTTCGCACTTAAAGGATAAAAACTCTTTATGACTTGTAAGTTTTAACAATTGTGAAGAACATGGAATTAAACCAGATTACAGCACCTAAGAGCAAAAGCTCAGTACAAAAACAATGTATATAAATAGGTACAATTATGTATAGTATATTTGGCACCAGTTCATGCCAATTAATACTCAAAAAAAGTATTTGTCTTTTCAAATCAATCAATCCCAAGTTGATTGAACGTGTAGACAAAGTTTTTTTGAAAATATTTTTGGAATTGTGTGGTTGTGTGCATGAAATTTCTATAATATTTAATAGATGGGTTTCACTAACTATTTAGGAAAGCAAAAATGTGAGATAAAAGGACTGGTTCATAAAATCGTGGGATCTTAAGAAAAGGGTGTCAAGCATTATGGTCTGGTGGCAGCACTCTCCCCCATAGTTCGTTTGATACCAGTTGGTAAGCATCCTATTCTCCCATCCCTGATGATAGTGTTGGGCAAGCCGAAATCTCAACTAAAATATATTGTAATATTGTGAGGGCCGTATGTTATAATATGTTTTCCTCGTAAAGTATAGTTTAACCACTGCTACTACTACCATGTACAAGCAGCTCGAGAAAGCACATTGAAACATTCAGAAAGTACATGTATATTGCAATATCTTGAGAGTACATCGCAACACACCATTTACCAAAATAGCCAATCAGATGTATTGATTCTATTTTGAATTTTTGGTAGTTTTCAACAGTTATTTGTTGACTTGATCATTTGTGTAAAACAAATGTGTAAATATTGGCTTTTGTATTATGAACTTCACAGCACATCCCAATGAAAGGAGCAATTTTAAGACATTCAACGATGCTTAAAATAAATGAAAACATACCCATTCTATATTTGGTCTTATATACTATTTTTAGTAAATGTAGAAATATTAATAGATCTGGCAGCCTAGAATTTAAGTTTATATTTTATTTAACAGTAATATGTGGATTAAGACCAGGGTTATATTGAGTGGGTGGGACTAGGGGGTGAACATTCCCACAACTTTCATTAAATATTTGGTAAGTTAAATGAAGATTCTGTTTGGAAAAGTGTATTTGTTTGGATAAATTGATTGACAACTAAATTTAATCTTGACACTGTTCTATGGGCAGAACCAATTCTTGCTCTAACAAATAGTTGTACATAGCTACAATTTATTGGTCAAACATGCAAGCAAAAATACTTTCTATGTAAAATAACTTTGATAATATACATTGAACCCAGGGCATTTTTTAACACCGTAGCATGGTGGGGCATTTGCCCCAGTGGGCCCTTTCTATTGCCCCACCACTGAACGTAAAAAAATGGCTTGCTGCCTCAGCTGTCTGGGCCCTTTGACCAGAAGTTATGCACTGATCAAAGATAAGAAACAAGGCTTATTGTGTACTTAAATCTAGCAGGGAAGATTTTTTAACTAAAAGTGTGAATATTTTAGGTATAAAATTAGGCACTTATTCACTGATTCGTTGTGTAGGTACGATCAGTAGGTTTGGTGTTCAGGAGCTTTTCGTTTGACCAAATATTTTGAAACAATTCTTGCAATGTTGCCCTTAAACCTTCCCCCAAAGTGCATGAAATGGAATTTCAGAGACTGTAGATTTCAAAATTTTCTGGAGGAGCAGTTGCTGTCCTACATGCTTACTGACACTGGCATAGAAAGCACCGAGGCTGAGGAGCTACCATTTTGCACGTGGGCAGGGGGGGTCTATAAGACCCCATTAGGTCCACGTTCTTTAATATTTATGTGCAGCAAGTTTGGAATTAACTCTTATTAGTTCATTTTAAGTCTATATTTTCCATGGTGCCTGAACCAAAAAAGGCAACTACACAAGTCCCCACCAAATGACTATGCTGTCCAAGTTCAATTCGATGCCAGAAAGTGCAAGAAATGGCTTTTCTATGGATCCCCCAGACCACTTTTGGCACTTGTTCTAAATCTCAGCCCCCTAATGAAACCTGTGGATGTGTGTTATTAATTTAAGCTGGATTTTGTGATACTTTGCAAGACCCCAGTAATAATTAGACCCTCTCTAATTGTTAGCAGTTATATGGTGGGGACATGGGCCCTTTTGCATGTTTTGCCCCACCACTGAAAAATTATTTAAAAATGCACTGATTGAAGTATTGAACCACAAAGAAAGTTATGATAAACCAATATACAAATATGTGCTGAGTTCCTCATGACTCGTTATGGCACTTATAAAATTAATCGTTAGTTTTATCAGTCACATATATCAAATTTGAGTATGTTTTCAATTTAGAATATATTTTTATATAAATGTTAATCATGATGAATTTAAGGACAGGAAGTGAATGGCATATTTAGACATCCTTTTTTACAGTGAAAATTTACAACACAGGAAAAAACAAAATAGTTAGAGACATTTATCTGTACACACCTATACATAGTTCTCCTCAATTAAGAGATTAATTAAGAGATTAATATTAACTCATTGAATAAGATTGCATGGTGTTATAGGAGAAATAAAGTGCAAAATATATTGCTTTCCCAATGAAAGTGAACCTTACCAGAAAATTCCAATGAAAGCAAACCTTACCGAAAATTTAAGGCAAGATGCATATATCTTACTTTTTCAATTTTGAGGACCAGACCCACAAATTTTGTTCTGTGAAACTTTTATGGATTGATGATAGTGACAAAGCTACATGTTATCTTACAAAATTTCCAGAAAAACTAAATTTCAACATGCGCTACCCTGCCAGAAGATACTTTATACCATGGCACAGAATAAGACATGACCATGGCAGTTTTTAACAATCATGTACCATTACACTAAGTCACATGTAAAAACCACAACAAACAAAATATTTTGCTTTGTTTACCAATATATAATCTACATTTTATAAAATTCACATCGCAATATCACTTAATAATCGAAATATCTTCCCTTCCTGTGAAAACAACATTATGCACAATTAAACAAAAAATAAAAACAAAATACTTAAGCTATCTGCGTGCTCAACCTACACAAAACATACAAAGGTCATGAGAATTTTAATCAGATAGTGTGAAAAGCCAATATACCGGTTTCCAAACTTGAAAGTTGCGTAAAAGTTTGCGGTCAGTGCATATCCGGTTATCAAGCAGGCTTGTCGTTAAAACCGGATGTAGTTTACAAATCAAAGATATTATTCAAATACATGTGGATTAAAAACATTTAACCACATGTTAACTTCATCAGATACTAAAACCCTCATATTTTTCTACATTTTAAGATTACATATGTGAATATTTGTAAAATCCGACAACAATTACGAAAATACGACAACGATTTGAACTCACATCATGCTTAAAATTTCGGTCTGAAACCATGGCTTGGCATTATTTCTTAAATTCTGTGAAACTTGTGGTGGTTGAAGTATTTCTGTCGGGTGAGTAGACCCACTGGTCTCCAAGGCATCGATAGTTTGAACCTTTGAAGGAAGTTAAACCGGAAATTAGAGTGTGCGGTTCCGGTTTTTGCGGGTTTTTGATCAACAATCAAAACACTTGATGAAATTTGCTGAGTCACTTCAAAACACATGTACCTTGTTTTCCACGCTTGCCGACGGCTCTTCTTTCCCTTTATCAGGCTTCTTAATCTTCTGTTTAGCTTTTGTCATGATAGATTTTGTTTGCCAGCCTAGAAGAGACTTTTGACATAAGATAGAACATCGAGAATTGCTCTGAAGTCAAATGATATTAGTGTTCGATCAAATTTGCGCATGTCCATGCGCGAGAAGACACTGTTGTGACGTCATACACGTCATTTGACGAGTTGTTTTACGCTTCGGGGCCAAAGGCCAGTGAGCTGACATGGATATAGTATATTACAGTTGATTTGTAATGCTATTAAATATACAGCTTTAAATCTAGATCTTATCTCTGTTTAGGTCTTTAGCTCTGCAGACTACAATACAGCGACCATAAAAGGGTAGCATATTTATCTCCCGAACTGTGAATATATTAATGTTGTTACTGATATTCACGATATACAGGCACACTTCCATAGGCACACTACAATGATAACGACTCTATAATTTTGCAAAGCTTTCGACCGTAAGATCGGACCTTCATCCGTGCATATCCTACTAGCTCATAACTAGTTTTTATGCAGTAAGGTATTGTGTCTGTGAACTAAAATTAGCGTGATATATGTAACCCTATAAATCCTTCAGTTAAATATGTGTAAGGTACAATACGATATTGCAGTGTCATTTGTTTTGATGAAAATTCTCGCAAAATTTGGGTAGGGACACTTTCAGTTTCACGCTGCGATTTAATGAAGCCGATTCTCAGTTGATACGTGATCTTAATAGTCATCTAAAAATAAGGCAAAGTATTTTCGAACTCCCCGAAAAAACACTTCGACTTATCGAGCGAAGGCCCTTCGTGATAATAAACAACGCAATATTTACTATTTTATTGGCTTTGTCATTTAGCAGAGAAGTCATTGGTGACAGGGCCGGGAAAACAAAGGGAATTAGAGTTGGTGAGAGATCGAGGATTGTGAGGGATGCCCCTTGATGGCCCATACTGCTCGGTCAAAAGTTTGTTTTGAGTTTTTGACCGAAATTTTTAGCGAGTTTTACCGATATTTCGCCGTTGTTGGAAGCCACAGATCTGCCTGCGGAGGAGGCTAAAGTAATTGCAGTGTAAATTTTGCTACATCCGGAAAGGCACTGTGCATTTTGGGTATGCGGAATCTGAGTAAAACTTCTCTTGAATGTAAATAAATTGAAACTTAAGGCTGGGGGCAAACGGAACATTTCTTTTACACGCATTTGTCAAGACCACGTAGGTTTCAATTGCCAAATTTGGTTTCCATTTCTGCGCGTATGTAACGTGCTTGCTGTTCTCAACGTCAAAAAATATTTCAATGTTATTGTAACTATATTGTACTGTACACATTGCCACAATGTTTATTCTATAGTTCATACAAGGCACATACGATTCGTGCAATTTTGCATGCGTCAAGGAATAGCTGAAAATGTTTGACTGAATAAGGCTAGAGGTCATAGACAGGACGATAGAGAAAGGCCTTACCGAGCATTGGCGGAGAGAAAATATATAAATAACCGCTCTTTCTGTACAGAGAGGGCATGTCTCCAAATGCCCTATAAGGTTGGTTTGGTCTATGCTTAGAGTTCTGGTTACTTTCGATTAGAATGAATTCTCATGGATTTTCACTCCTTATTAAATTGACACAAATTGGCCTTGGATTGCACTCATTGATTTATTTTGTCAATACAAGGATCATTTACTCCTACTCGTGTATAAATGAAAAGATTCGAAACTAAGGTAACCTTGTAGTCCTTAATTGGGTAATCACCTTGTAGTCCTTGGGCTTGGCCATGAGATTGGCCTTGTCCCTCTTGCGTCTTTGACCGTTTTGGAAGCCACAGATATTGCAATGTTCAACCTTTGCAACGTCTGACAAAACTAGAGACTGGTGTATAAAACAGACTCAGTATACCGATAGTTATAGAGAGATGACTGCGGAGGATGATATAGTCCTTGCTTCCTCTTGAACTTAGTTGTTTGCTAACACCAACACATTGAGTAAATCAATGTGTTGGTGTTAGCAAACAACTATAAGTTCAAGAGGAATCAGGGACTATCATCCTCCGCAGTCATCTCTCTATAACTACATTGAACCACATTGCACAAACTGTTGCGCAAAATCTAAAATGAACTCCACGAGCTATTACTGGAACAAATGTACACATAAACATAGTTGAAATATCAACCCGAACCTTGTTCTCTATTAAACTAAATCATATACTTAGACATAATTTTAGTTCAAAACTTTCCAATCAAGTTACCTTGTATAATGGAAAGGAAAGACTGAGGCTACAATAGATATAGAACCTGTGCGGTTATCCGACCAGGCTGCCACGATATGTCAATATTTTCATAGTTGAAATATCAACCCGAACCTTGTTCTCTATTAAACTAAATCATATACTTAGACATAATTTTAGTTCAAAACTTTCCAATCAAGTTACCTTGTATAATGGAAAGGAAAGACTGAGGCTACAGTAGATATAGAACCTGTGCGGTTATCCGACCAGGCTGCCACGATATGTCAATATTTTCATTTATTGTAAATCCTCTTATATACGCTTAGGTTTTGCTTGCCTATGTTAGTATAGTATACCTAGTTATGTAAGCAAGTGCGGTACAAAGATAGAGATTTGCTGCATGGAAACCGGTACTATATATATATATATATATAGACAAGCTTTATCTACGTTGCATGCTGCAGTTGCCTGCTTAGAATTTAATGCTTATAAAAAATTAGAAAGCTATCCCAAGCCTATAGGACTTGTATCGTGCACTTAATGTTACATGTGGTCTTAGATAACAATCATGTAATGCCAACGGCTGTGCCCTACAAGACTAAACAAAGCTAAGTCTAGCCCGGTTATGAATATCGTTAACCAATTACAGACGTCTCGTATGATTTCAGAATTCACCATTAGGAGTTAACCGTTCTCAACAGTAATATACTTAGGCTAGAAAATTCGCATAATGGCATGAAAATAATTATATATAGATTGTGTTTGAAAACAATGACAAACTCTTATCAAGTTCGAAAATAGCCAAAGTTGACCTATTTATGAACTATAATGTTAATGAACTCTCATCAGTAGCATCGGAAACGACCCTCGAATGAGATATTTTATTAAAGACCGCAGTAAAACCACAGTAGTGACAGGCTACAAAAACAATATTAATCTAATCTTGTTTTTGATTCCCAAGTACTTGCGAAATACATGATCAATACTAAAATGGGAATACAACGTACGGAATACAAGGCTTGATCTATCTTCAGCACATCGAGAAAGTGCTTCGGCCAGTTTCGTAACGCACTCGTCACGGGATTCTCTTTGTCCCGAGCTCGAGGTGTGTGATTCTCGAAGGTTCACGAATGTTCTCGACTTCTAGACTCTTCGAATTACCGCTGGACGTGTAGAGCCACTTGGAGCCGCTTTCGATCCACTCGCGCTCTGATTGGCTAATGCCCACTAGGCGTGCTTATGACGTCATGATAAGGGGGAGTTGTTATGATGTTAGCTGCCGAAGCTCAGGCAATGTGGAACACATATATAGTAATCCAAAGCATTGAGGGCGACACATCATAGTGCATTGACCGTCTTATTGTGGTTAACATCCACTGCCACATAACCCGAAACTATGACCACGATTGAAACATCGGTTTTACCACGGAAAGTAAAAGGGGAAAGGTCTATGTGTGAGGCTTTGGCCGAGTATCCGGGCGAATTGGTGAAGACCGACTCACCGAATTTTGTATGCAGTGTATTACCGTCGCATTGGCGCTGCAATAAAACTCTCCCGGTCGCATTCAAGGTCGTCTCGCTCGGTGATATACCTGATGGAACCACGGTTCACATTTCTGCCGGGAATGATGAAAACTTCGCCGCAGAACTACGAAATGCTACGGCTTTGACAAAAAATCAAGTAGCAAGATTCAATGATTTACGTTTTGTTGGTCGAAGCGGTCGAGGTTAGTAGGAATATGTATATATATATATATATGTATACACACACAAAGCTAACACTTGAATTTGCATGTACACATTAAGTTTGCATTTGACCTGGAAGTAATTAGCTCAATACGTTTGCTTGTGTGCACGAGTATGTTGCATTCAGCTAATTGTGACTTGTTTTAATCTAATTTACTATGCAGTATTTTGAAGTTTAATATGAATTTTTTGCTCTGCAGGAAAGTCATTCACATTGACGATTACAGTTAACACAGAGCCACCACAGGTCGCGACTTACGTACGAGCTATCAAGGTTACCGTCGATGGACCGCGCGAACCAAGAAGTAAGATTTATTTATTGTACATTTTAATGAAAATCTTCCTATATTTTGAGGCAATTTGTGGTTTTCACAAAGGCAAAACAATGCTGTGCAGTATTTACATGCGGTTTTTCTTCGTTTTAATTGAGTTTTAATATTCACGAGCTTTTAAAATGCGACTTAACGCGAACCATTTGCGCAAAATGTGCGAAATACACAACAAATATACATATTATATATTATGTTCCGTTTCCTTGGCCCTCGCATAAGTAAATCGTTTGCAAACGTGGAAAATTTGTTTTCATTCCGTAACGTCCAAAATGCCGGTAGTTGCTTATCAAACGTTTATAAATCGCCGCAGAATGTAAACAAACGGAGGCAGGGTCGTCGATTCATCTCAATATTCAGTTTAGTGTGAAATTTTGACAAGCACGTGTCCAAGGACGGGCGTAGACCGGCGAAGTCTCAAACACCGGGCCTATGAGGATATACTAAAGTGATTGTAAAGCCTGAAACATTGTGATAACCGTATAGTTTCAATATAACCGCAAACAATGCATGTTTATTGAATAGATAATTTACTGCATGCTGCGCAAGGGCAGGTGATAAATACCACTAGGCCAATCGCGAATCATCTACTTACCCATTAAATAATAATCACGCGAACATAAATTTTTGATGCGAGCCCGTCTTTGTGATTTTTCAACATGATAATACCCGGCATTTTTCCATTAGTGCTGTTAATTGTGACTAATAATGTTCCACTGAATATACAGAGCCCATCTGGCGTGTCAGTTTTAACGCAGGTGTACTGAAATGCCTGAAACACTTGACACATATATAGATACATTCATATATATACATTCATATATACATATATATCTATACATACAACTTTACTTTCAGTCTATCAAGGCAATTTTTTTGCCATTGATGACTTTCAAAATTTCAGACATTTAAAATATTTCGACACACATACTTGATATATCTCACTTTTTTAAATCGTTCAGTATAAATTTCAAATCAAGCTAATTTTCCCATTCAGACATTGGTAACTTTCCAAAATTCTATAGTGACTACACCAAGTCCACCTTATTAAATCAAAGAAGGTGAAAATATACAAACTTAACATTTTGGTATACTGACGCGTTTCTCATGTCGCGACTTATGCTATTTCCTTGCGCTAGAGTAAAAACTGAAAATTTGCGCGAAATGTTGTATGCGTGAAATTATTTGTCACATGAGATTGTCCACAATATCTCTTTGAAAGAACACTTCTAAATTCACTCATGCGTTCGTCTGTCCAAATCCTTCATAGGTTAAAATTTTCAGTTTACTACGTTTTAAAGCATACAGAAATACACAAATTGAAAGAAAGTGTAGGAAAATTCTACATCAAGACCTAAAATTGGTTGAACTTGTTCTAGTTTTTCATAATTTTCTTCCGTGACATAACTGGCATTGTTTTGAAAGTTCAAGAGACCGGTTGAGTGAGCGTCTACTTGAGTTGATGTCTTTCAACAAGAAAATACTAGTGCATGTTTTCGGGACTCCTAAAGTTCTTGTAAATATTTTGCAATGTAGAACGACACACAGAAAATAACATGTTTGTGTGTTTTATATCTTTGTGAATGGTTTCAAGAGCTTTTAATATGTTTCACTTTGTTTATGCAAAATAAGCGTGTTTTTTAATACTGGTGATTGATTATATTGTTATATCCTTTTAGCGCAGACGGACCGGCCGGTCTGTACCTCGAGGCTATAAACGAATAAAAATCAGTGTACAGTTCGTATACGTACAATATAGCTTCAGTTTTGGCTTTCGCAAATTATTTTATGTTTTGTTTGAATTTGAAAGAAAAACCGTGGGTTATAATGAAAGAATAATACTTAAATAATTAATTGAGTTCACTGCACGATGTATTATTGGATCGCATCTGGCTCGCTCATGACGCGCAAACAGATGCCGTATGATTACACTCGAATGGAATGGCATTTTTCAATGTTTTATTAATTTCGTTTACTTCATTTGCCATTGACTTTTGTGATAAAACGATATGAATATTTAACCTAACACGACAAAGGTGATTCTTAAATCAAAGAAATTGACTTGTTTTGGATATTTACTAGCTCAATTGAATGTGTCAAATCAGTGCAGTTCATCTTTCAATATCTTGATATGATACATTCATGCTTCCTCATTTCTCCCAACTCGAATTACACTATCCCGGAACAGAAAATTAAAATACGAGGTTTTTAATTTGTCAATTTGAAATTTCTGCCAAAAAATTCTGGACTAAATAAATTAAACCAGATCAGATGCAATATAATGTCTCAATGAAAATCTTTTCTTCTCCATTTTAACGCAGAAATTTTTTGAATAATTTGAACAGGACTGAACGGTTGAAAGAGTGAAAGCTAATTTACAGAAAAGTCAAAATAGATTGATGTACAACATTATTAAAGGCATGTCATATTGGTTCTACTCTTAGCAGAACTTTATTATAATAATGATAAGTGAGTTTGCATGTAGATTGTAGTTCAAAAAACCGAAAGTGGAATACCATATTTCAACGGATAAAGTTCGACTTCCTAATTCTTAAAACGAAAGGTGCCATCTCGAGTTCCATTCTTTCTACATTGAATTTTAATAACCATGTTAATTACTTTTCAAAGGAACCTGCGAAGCGTGTAGGCAACGAAGCGAATAATTTTCATTCATTATTTACGTATTTAAAGAGTCTTCCGGAAAACAAGTGACGAATTTGAAAAATACATCTCGATATGCTTTCTTTACGCCTTATTCCGCGTGCGGCGAAATTTCTGTGACGTCAGTTTAAGTCTTAAGAACGTTATATCGAAACTTCTTAACGGAAAAGGATTGCCCATATTCGCTCAGTTCTTGTTGATTTACGCTGTAACTCTTTAAATTAATGTAACACTGTAATGTCTATATATGTAGATACCGTAGTTTGTCTCTGAACAACCTGAAAAAGATTGAAACGAATTATACTAAGGCAGCCACTACCGTCACTGGACACCCACGTTTGAGTAAATTACGTACAATGTCAGCGTAGACGTTACATAAACCATATCAGAACATGATTTTCTCTTTCTTATTTGGGTTTACAACTTGAATATATTTGATTTTGTTGAAACACCATTTATTTAGCAATGTTTTGGATCCGTCGCCCAGATCTTCATCTGTGCGATATTAGTTATATTTATCGCATCCAAAATTGTCTACACGGAATTTATAACTTTAAAAATACACAAATTTAGTGAGTTTTAACCATTTTCATAGATTAAATTAGGTCTATATAAGGCTGACACAGAGCCAACGAGTTTATTCTATTTAAGTTCTTTGTCTGATTGGAAAGGTTTTTGGCAAGTTTCCCTTCTGCTTGTTTAAAAGCAATAATCCTCTATTAAACAAATATTTTTCACTTAATTCCAATATCACTTTAAAAAATCTTTTGGCAAGAAATGAAAAAAATATTGATGAATATTAACTTGATTTCCAAATCTTCTTACAAACCAAATGTTGGTCTTGGGAGAGTATAAAAATGTGATGTTTGATTGATTTAACTTTGGACGGTATCAACTAATAACAACTAAAAATATGAAAATTGCTAAAATGGTGGGTGTGCAACCGGAAAAATGCGTTGGTGGCTACCGTAATGAGTGATGGAATATTCCAAACATTTCTTATTTATAGTTGTTATATAAATATTCTTATATATATATATATATTATTTGCGTTATTTATAGTAAGGGTGTACAAATCACTATTCACTTGAATATTTTTTCAAAATCATTACTATTGAGGTAGTATGGATCCTAGTATAGATTTCAAAAATTTTTCCAGTGATTAGTGATATGCAGTTATTAGAAACCAATTCTTAACCATTTCATTCTTGTTCCAGGACACCGTGCTAGAAATGATGAACGAGACATGCATCATTCGTACGAGCCATATGTTCCACCATTGGATAGACTGACTGAGTTAGATATGAGAAGAAACAACTTTGGACCATTTACTGAACTGCAACCAAACACTCTGCAACCATTACTGCCAAGTAAAATGCCCACGGATACTTCGTCATCTTTTGGTCTACCTGGAGGTAATTGTCAATTTTCTGTCTTTGGTAAAACGTCTTGAAGTTTTTGCCTATTGACAGTGGGTGGCACTCAGTTAGTGAGCCATATAGGGCAACAGAAGATGGCCAACTTCAGCAGTGTTGACACTTTTAGGAGCAAGCAAATTAAACTACATCTCTCAATTCAAGTCATTAACCTCTAAATACAAGACTACTATATATAAGGAAAAGTATTAACATCATTTCTCACTCCTTTAAATGCTGGTTGGCCACCATCTGCTACACGATTTTGTTAATTAAACCTGTCCTATGAATTGTTTTCCGGCTTTTTAATTACCGGCTAATTTTTTAACTTAAGTACCTCAAATAAGTAAATTGTTTATGGCAATTATATTAAGGCGAGGCTAGAATTAATCACTGACAATGATTCAGCAGTTTTATATCAATAAACAACATTTGGGTGGCTTAGGAGACTTAAGATGCATATCGTTTTCCGGAAATACGTACTTCCTTATATAACTAGTTTTTTTTTCGGAACTATGGAAAACGAGATACCAGATCTTTCTCCGCAGAGGCTTTATTATTACGATTATTGTGATGACGCATTTACTACACTTTACATGGCGCATTACGGGAATATGAACCGCTGGGCGAAGGAACGAATAATCGTAATAATAAAGCCTCTGCAGAGGAGAGAGATACCAGATCATTAATTGATATACTAATTATCAATTTATCTTGATATAAAAGAAGAAAATATTCGACATCAATGAAATTTTAAACTCAATATTTTTTTCCATTTTTCTTTCAGAATTACAAAGAGCACAATCTTCATGGCCAAGTTTTCATACCATTCAAAATCTGGTTAATCCTGCATCAATGAACAACCATCACAATGTCCCAGACAACAGCCTAGTATACAACAATCTACCACAAAACCTCCTCTCTTCACCAAAACAAACACCATTGCTCTCAGCTATGAATGGTGATAACATGTCTCCACTATTCCCACAAATGTTCAGCTCTGATACGCGATACCCAAGCTCCTCGCAGTACCCGTATCGCACGAATGCCACGTCATCACCCGCGATTACCGCGAATGTGACGTCACCATCCCTCGGATTGTTCTCGACGAACACGGGTTTGGATGTCAACCAGAATGTGGTGAACGGAGGACTGACACATATGACTAATAATATGAACATGTTGAATAATCAAGTGACATCATCTATGGTAAACAACACTAATGGTTTGTTTGCAACGACAACCGCTCTAAGTGACCAAGATCTTTTAAATCACGTGACATCAACCACGCCCAAAGGCATGTACCAAAACTCGTCTCAGACCTCTGCCAACGCGCTGTCTCTGACCCAGTCTTCTGTGTATTCAAACATTGGCAACACATACCCTCTGCTGAGACCCGCGTCCTCTCTTATGAACCCCGCCCTAACTCTCCATGATGTTGGTGGCGTGAAACTTCCATCAGCAAATGGGATTACTTATACAGATCTCACTAATTCAACTACAAACATTAATGGTTATGCATATTCACCAAAAGATGATACTCATGGTGATCTAAGCAAAGTCTCAGATGTTATGAATCAAATTGATAATCTTAATCATGCACGCATCAAACTCGAAACCGAAGCTGTACGTAGTACATCGCCCAAAGTGTGGCGGCCATATTGACTATTGGACGATTATTGCGACACATTGAACTCTATAAACAACTGGACACTACTGTGTGCGTGAAATATAGAATTTAGAGTGTAGAATGAGTTATAGTTAATATTATAGTTCAGTCCAAACAAGCTGAAGTCTACTAATAGTATTGTGCTAAATGAACGATCGTAGATAAAAGCATTGTCAATGCTCACATGAATTGAAACTTTCATGTTTGTCAAGCTGATAGGCTGAGCTATTTGAAAACTTCAAAAACTCGTTACAAACACTGAAGTTTCATGTGAGAATACACAGTGTTTTCATCTGCTCATTCATCCGTTCGCGCAGTAGTGATTGAAATTCCAGCTTCTTTATTATGAGTTCAATGTAGTTGTGACATTAAAACCATTTAATTTATCGTAAATATTTATTTGTAATATAATTTCTGTAAATTATGCCTTACTATATAAGAATTTAAAGAGTTTTTAAAACATGTAATTATATGCAGTCCTTTGGACGAAATTAGAATGTTGACACATCCTTATAGATTTGGTCGTCATATGAAATATACCCACGACCTGTATTATATTATTGTAAAGAGATATCTATATAATTATAGCATGCATCATTTTCAAATGTAAATGTTCGTTTACGAAACTCTTTCGAGTTAGACGATCTTTTTATTAAATAGATCAAAAAACATTGGCTTGTGTGTTTTGTTGGACCAAAATATGGGTATATGTTACGTAGCTCTTCAAATTGAAAAAAATTCTGAACTCTGATTAGATAAGAGCAGTGTTGTCGGTGCAAAATGTATTCACTTGAAATCGTGAGCAAAGCAAAAAATAGAATTCAGAGTTCTATTGCCCATTTTTGGAACGTTGATAAAATTTTATTCATCTTTATACATAATATATTGATTACATTTATCCCCATCAAGTTACAAGAATTTATTAGTTTATCAAATATTCTCAACTCTAACTCTTGCTACAACTAATCACGCTCTAGCTCAGCTCTCTTCAGGACTCCTTCTTCAAATCAATAAATCAAAAAACTTTTTCAAACAAGCTCACAGAACATGAACACTGAACGTGGAACACTCTACCAATATCCAATTTGTCTTAACTTAAAAACTTAGTTTTATTTAACTACTACTTAATTACTACTTACTTTTTATTAACTTTTAGTTTTTAACGCCCAGAATTGCCACACACACCACACTGTATCAATGTATCAAGCTCTTCGGTCACTCTGGACTACCTACACTCTGCTCTGCACTCTGTAGTGTACTTTGATATTCTGTTATTGTGAGACCTTTTTTTTTATATTTTGTTTTGTTTTTGTGTACTATTTAGTGTTTAATTTTTTTTTCTTGTATATTTGATATTTTATTGTATTTTGTACCTTGGGGAACCGTTGATTGAGCTTGGCTCCTGTGTGGTACGCCCTACCTGTATTGGGTGAAATAAATAAATAAACTCCCAGCCTATTAGTGGTTTTCAGACAGTAAGCGTTGGTGGTCGACTTCAGAAATGCTGAACTGCAAATAGCGGCAAGCAAATTAAACTTATCTTTTATGTAAACATAGCAGGAGGTGAGTTATCAATATATAAAACGAGGCGAAGAGCGAAAGCCAGTGTTTTGTATCTGATGATGTGAGTGTTGTTCATTTCATAAAAAACAAACCCATAGTATTAGCTCATATAAAAACGAATTTTGAAAATTTGAAAATTTGAAAGCCGAGAAATTTCGACGAGAAAAACGAGCGGGTCTTTATCACATATAAAGACACTGATTAAACATTAATTTCTTTTGTGTTTAAATTTCTTCATGAATTATTAATGAATTTTGAATTCTATTCGTTGAACACTAAATACAAGACTACTAAATAAAATAATTTACATAATTTTCTCACTCTGATCGGTGCTGGTTGACCACCATCTGCTGTACGATAGTGCTTAGTGAAACCCATCTATACTGAAAAGGCGATAAAACAAAAAACAACCACCAAATAAAACTTCCAAGGAGAGCAATTGTTCACAAGGCTAGAACCAGAATTTCGTTCCCCTGTGGAAGGTGTTGTCTCACGGTTCATATTTCCTGGATTTGGAGAAATAGTGGCCATATTCATGCTCTGTGTTTTCCGTGTGCACGTTTTGACTTTTTTCCGAGAATCTGGTAGGCGACTGGAAGGCCCCGGGGACGAGAATGACGAATTTTGTTGAATTTCGTTCCCAGGCTTCTGCGCGGTTGTGGCGGGAATTTCGTCATGGCGGGAAGATGAATTTTGGTTTTCGTCTATGGCTGAAGTTTTCGTTGGCAGAATTTTGGTGGATAACTTTATCCTTTGGGCCATTATGTTGTAGGAAAGCGAAGGTAAGGGTTTAGTGGTCATTATTTCATCTTTTGGTTGTATTGTTGAGCATTTTGAGAGCGAAGAAACTGCAAATTAGAACACATGAAAATTACAAATATGTTGTACAAAAAGAATAGTTTTATAGATAGTTTAGAGTATAAACTATAATATATTTAAAGTTATTTAGTTTTGAACTGTCTAGTTTGTCACCTGAGTTCTGTCTTTTTGAAAACATTAGTCATACAAGTGATATGGTTTGACCGCGAAAAGTTTGTATTCAATGACACCGGACATTTTTCAATACGCCAAATTATGTGGTTTTTATGCCACACAACGCCAGCAAAAGCAAGGAATATGTTTATATTGTTAATTTCAAAAGTTGAAGTTACATATTCAGAAAAAAATTAACAACGTTTATGGCAAATTTGGCATTGATATAAACTACGGTGCAACGCGCCAACTTTTTTTTAATATGGCGGAAAAGTCAAGTATTGGTGCTCCAACAAGAAGTCAAGAAGAATGGACAGATTTCAAAACTTTGGTGATTACATTATTTTTAAACGTGGGGGTCTGGTGAAGCCATGTACTGGTTGTATTCTACAATAAGCTGCTGTGGTTTGTGTTTAAACTACCTGAAAAATGTCATTTTTAGCAAATGTCAAAGCGTTTTAAGGTTTTCAGCCCAACTGCATATAGTTGATGGATGCTGCCCCTGAGACTTTTTAAGGGGAAAATGTGACAATTTTTAGACCCTGAGGTTTTTTAAGGGGAAAATGTGAAGTGCTTTGTGACTGAATTTTTAGACTCTAGCCTGCCTATGTAAGTAGATTCTATATGAGATACTCACCACAGTCGTACTGCAGCACAACATACTTAAATGCCTTCTCACAATATTCAGAAATATCTGTATTTCTGTAGAATGGCTTGCATTCTATTTTCTCTCCATTACATTTCTTAAGTATATAATTTTCCACATCCTTTTTGGTACAGTTGTTGTTGGGTGTAGCAGGTGGGACCGGAGGACAGTAATCACTTTCGGTCATGCCAACGTCAATAACTGTGATACAAATTACGCTGATTGCTGCATTTTTGCATTTCAAAGTATTTTCAAAATTGTCACAAGCAATATAAAAATTGTTACTTCCTGTAAAAAAAATATAATGAGAACCAATTATTATAGCAAGTTAATAAGATAATAATAATTTACCCTGGGTTGAACCTACAACCTCCAGAATAGTAGAATAATTCCACTAGAAAGCTAAATTCCTATTCAGTTCCTGGTAAAAAAATAATAAAATCTCAGCTCCCATTTTACTGCTTCACGACCCTCTAAAAGAGTAGTGTGGTTGGATAAGGTGTGAACAGTCCTTAAGAAACTGTGCTAATTGGGAAAAGAAAACTCGGCTATAAAAACATATTACTGCAAAAAGAGATCGCAGTCATATTTTCTTGCAGAAAAGGGATTTACGCGTTCTCAGAAGAAAAGTTCATCCCGCCTGGCCGACATAGAGTGTTTATATGGGATCCCGTCTAGGCGGGATAGAAGCGGGATCATGTAAACACTCAATAGAGTTTATATTACAAGCGGGATCTCGGCAACTGTCCCGTCCCGCCTAGCCGGGATGATATAAACAGGCCCTTAAAGTAAAGTGAATATTTACTGGAAACATCCTGTAATTGGTTGGCATAGTTGTAGAATTGAAACTTTTCAAAGAAGCCTTGGTGACTACACATTATAAGCAAGTCAGCTCAAGCCATCGTGTATTGGCTAACGTTGGAAAATTTCAAGGAAACTTGCTTTCCTATACGGGATTTTATACGTCGATATTTTTTCGTATGGACAAGGGAAACTTTATGAGGATATACGTTACTCAACAAATCAACTTGTCTATATAGTATAGGAAAATGTTCCGTCAATATATTGGAAAAAAAATTCAATGAAACTTGCTTGTCTATAGTCCGTTTGGACTATCCGACTATGTGAGGCCCGTTTACACTACGCACGATTATTGGCACGGCACGGATAAAAATGTTACCCGTGCCACTTTTACCCGTGCTGAGACTACCTATTTAGGTAGTCTCAGCACGGATAAAAATGGTACGGGTACCATTTTTATCCGTGCCGTGCCAATAATCGTGCGCGTAGTGTAAACGGGCCTCAAGTATCATTTTTATTACAAATTATATATACCTATACATACCGTTAGCAGCGTTGACAGTATGAATATCACATAAAACCACCAAAACCTGAAGTACAATACTGACACTAAGCACACTTAAAGAAAGCTCAGCTCTCATCTTGGACACTAGTGAGTGAGAATTCAAGATTCCGCCGAGCTTTGCCTGAAATCACATCTGTTTCTTAAATTAAAAGACAAACACTAAAAACGTTTAACGCATTTTAAGAAGATCGCAACGGCTGATAGATAAGGAACCACTAAATAATAAAACATTTTCAAGAGATAGTTTTAAAGATAAGTTGGTTAACAAAAACATTTTTAGTCCTTCAGATTTACTTGTTCTCGATGTTTTAATACATAATTGTGACATGAAGCGGGTTTTGACTATAACTGAACAAAGTATAGCATGATTTAGTTACATGCATTGATTTCTAGACATTGTTTATTTAAAACATTTATAAATAACAAGTATCACTTTATCAGTTTATTTGTGGTCACCGTCGCGTTGATAGATTTTAAGTTAATTTTTGTTTCCGAGTTGATTGCGAAAGATAGCACCAAATACAAATTTATATAAAATAAAAGACTTTGCATGTGGTGTAAATTTGTTCTAATTAAAATATCTCTAATTACAATGGTCCGATTTATACTCAAGAAGATCACCGTCAAGAAGGTATCATCTAGAATATCAGACTAGGGCAATTACTATAGGTCAGTGTCAAAGCCGGACGCGCATCTCCTCCTGATCTCAGCCCGCGCGCCCGATCTTGATCTCAACCGCCTGACAATTGCCTGATCGCCTTCATCGTGTAAATGAAATCTTTGTGTTGATGGCTGATCCGTCTGATGTTTCCTTTGCCCTCCGTCCAGACGGATTGACCAGCCAACTGCATTCGTGATTCTACCAATATTCCGGGGGGGACACTCCCATAACAATGTCATTCTCTTCAGAGAAAGTATATGCATCAATGAGTGAGTGACCTTGATGTCATTTTTATATAATCAGTAGTGATGAACGGTGGAATGATGCACCCCTCCCCCCCCCCCTTAGCAGATGGTCCGCACCTGGTCACAAGCAATTTTTAGACACCAATTAAGTTCTGCGGCGGGTTGTTCAATGCTCGATTATCGCTAACCCTGGGTTAAATTTTAACCCACTGTTTTGGATTATGTATTTCTGTATGGCCGTTCGTTTCAAAACTTTAGAAAATAAAACTTCTATTGATCCAGAAAAGATTCCTGGAAAAACATATTCAATTTTATAAACAAGCTGTTGGAAAGTTTGATTTGAAGATTTTCGTTAACCCAGGGTTAGGCTAACCGGGTTTTGAACAACCGGCCCCTGTTAAATATGCTGACACGACAGACACGCTGATAACAGGCCTTATATAACAAGAACACAGTTAAGATATACCCGTCTAAATAATTTTATTTCACTCGACCATTTCTACATTCATGATTCATCAATGCGGCTTACTCTACCGCCACAGTTATATATAAGTAGCAAATTAATTATTTTGTGTACAAGTTAATACAGTGGTTAATACAGCATATATTATCATAAAAATACAGTAAATAAATTATTAGGGACCGGTTGTATAAAAGTCTTAACTACATTTTAACTACCCGTTTTGTAGTTAAATGGTAGTTAAATGTAAAATTCGCTATTCTGATTGGTTAACTTTCGCACAACCGGCCCCAGTAATTAAAAACGTCTGATTTGCTAGCTCACTCAGAAGCTCAAAGTTAGACAAATTTTTAGGGTCTTTTAGGCCACTCCAACTTAGACGTTTCCCGTCCACCGCCCGCATATCCAAGAAGTGATAGCGTAATTTTTGCATTATTGAAACCTTGTTTACGTACATTATTTCACTTTTTGGCAAAATATACAATTTTTTTCATTGATTTCTAATAGTTTTTGAGAGAATATGTGAGAAAAACTTCATGACTTGTTGCATAAAGATGTTAAGATTCTGACCCACTCTCGACCGTTTCATGGCACGTTTCAGAAAGCAGCATGTGGTTAAACAATTATGTGTATTATGAAAATTGCAAGGAAAGTGTTTTGCAATGGACTATCATGAGTTTAGATGATGGCAAAATTAATATTAGTTTTTGTATTCTCAATGGGGACGGACGGGAAACCGCTAAAATCTCATTTGTAGCGTCTTTTACAGACTGGACTCAGCCTCGTACCCAGGCTCGAAAGAGAGAAAAAATAAATAGAGATCAGTTGTTGAGCGAGCGCGCGGGGATGCTTGGGCTCGCTCAGCATAACCACTGATCTATATAAAACACTGGAGTAGTGCTTTTTTTTTCTCTTTTGCGCCTGGGTACGAGGAAACTAAAATCTCATTTGTAGCGTCTTTTACAGACTGGACTGTTCAAATAGTGCCTACTGGTTTACTATTTCAAGTTTTTCGAAGTCAAACTCATAGACTCCATCATAGAGTTCCAAATTTTCCAAGCTCTGTGTATCTGAACATAGCTAGCCCAACTGTAATTCGTAACAATTGATCCTTTATATTCGGTCAAGGATGAGAATTATAGATATATAAACATATTATTGCTGTAATCTCATTAATATAAACTACTAAAAGTTCCTAACATTCCTACAAATAATATGAACAATCCCACAGGTTGATTGGAGGTCGATCCATCATGCTGTGAAAACTGTACACCACTTGTTCTTGCTTTCTCGCTTTGCATAACGAATGTCATTGCTTTCCTTTTAGATGATTCTTCCAATGGTCGTCGTGGTTCATTGTCTTCAGGTTCTTGTATTTTCACTAGTCACAAAGAGGAACTGTTATGAAATTAGTCAGAACAGGTATTTATTTCTATATTATTCTCAAGTATTTCTACAAGTAGTAGTACACGCGTGAAAATCTCACATTTTGTCAACAAGACGTGTTCGCCACAGGCTTGTAGCAAGCTTGTCAACAAGTTGCAGCAATGTTGTTATTTAATCAAGTTGCTACAAGGTTGTTTGCCGCTCACACTTGTTAACGAGTTGTTGAAATGCAGGATTGTAACAACTTGTAACAAGTGTGTTGAGTCAACAACCTTGTAGCAAGTTGTCAACAAGCACAAGCTGGGAACATCATGCTGATAACAAGTGGTTGAAACAGCATTGGTACAAGTCTGCTGCAGTTTTGTTATAACGGCTGTCGTGTGCAAGCTATGGTCGCCAATGAGAAATAGTCTGGATCTGTGTGTTGTATATAGTTAATAGTAATTAGTCTTTAATGATTGCAGAGATATATTAACACTCTATATTACATTGATCATCTGGACATGATCGCTACTGCCGCTGCGACTAAGTGGAACCAGGCTTTATAAAGCTTTTCTTTCAGCCGACATCTAATTCTTTCAGTTAACACATACGTATATAATCCTAGAACAGGATCCCTCCCCGTGCGCCCGAAGGAGGGAAAGGCAAGTCACACTATATACTCAAGTTATTGTTTGGTCAAATAACAAGCAGTTGGCTATAAAGTTATTGTTTGGTCAAATAACAAGCAGTTGGCTATAATTTTCTCTTGAATAATGTATGGTTTTGAAACGTCCCTGAAAGATGTGGTCAATGCTAACTTTCTCTTTGGAGGTGGAGAGGGGGTTGTTCAAAATTCGTGGTCTCCCTTCGGTGTTGTATACTCCCTCCCCCAGGTACCCCCCTCCCCAATGCAAACAAGGTAAACTTACCACATTCAATATGCATTAACAAATATTTCTTCACATTTCGGCATTGCTCCATCTCTCCAAAGTTGGTCGGATTAACGATAAAGTAATCACACTTTTGCTTTCCTTCACAAACTGGACTGACTATATCATAAACATCTTTCATGCCACAAACCCGTGTGCTGTTCGCATCACTTTGACACGTCATATGAGAATCGGCTCTTCCATATTTTGCTGATTTGATCTGAATGACGTGGTTATCTTCGCATTTCAGCCACTTAGAAGTCGAAAGATCGTCTCCTTCGCATTGCACTACTAAGGCATCTGGGAAAGAAGTGAAATCGCTTATATATATCTTACTGTAAATTCAACTAGCTGTATTTATGTACCGGATAGCTCTATCCATTCTAAATTGTTCTTCAGGTCTAGTAAAGAACCTGAACTAACTGTCATGTATTTATATACTGAGTAGAGTAGCTCTATCAGTTCTAAACTGTTCTCGCTAGAAGTCCAGAATGGGCCATCCTTCATTAGGCCAGTTCCTTCCTTTATACTTGATAGCTCTATCAATTCCAAGTTGTTCCTCCTAAAGATACACTAAAGCCCTTTCCTTATTAGGCCAGTGTTACTACAGGGGAAGACCTAGTTGAGGCTCGATTCATCGCATTTATAATGGATAGCTCTATCAGTTCTAAACTGTTCTCTCTAGAGGAGTATTGATCCAATAAGGGCCATCTTCTTAGAATTGTAAATACTGTCTTACAAATGTTCTTCGGCTTGTTACGAAAATGCCCCTATACGTATTGTCGTGCAAACTTTCGGTTTGGAAATTTTGAAACAGATGTGCCGAAAGGAACTTCCAAAATTTCTTAACATTAAACCAATCTCTTTGACATTCCGTCCCGGCTATTCTTCTCTATCCGTGAGGTATTAAAATGAAGTTTTTGAAACATATGCTATTGATAAAACTAAGCAAAACATATGATATCTATAAGTTTATTAAAAGATAACTAAATCAACCGCGAGAAAATCCATTGGGGTATAAAAGAATTACTCTCTCACTATATGCTGAACCCAAACTTTGGGTTTCTATGAAGATTATTACCAGAAATGCAATCTATTTACCTGTGGAGAAAATCAGAAACACAAGTGCGATGAAAGCTACTGTAAATTGTCCCATGTTTAGCGAGAGCGAAGCTTAGTTTGCTTTGTATAACCAAGTGAATATTCTCGTTGAGTGTTGGCCAGTTTGTATGATGCGATGACCGCAACATCTGTCAATTATTTATCCATGGCCAGCCATCCTGTCGTTTTACACTTGATATGCTATTGTGTTAAACCAGAATCTCTAGTTTACTGTTATTAAACACGGTTTGGTCGGGTCAAAGCAGCTTGGAATCAAATCGCGGTCATTTTTGAGTGTTTTGTTGTCACAAACATGATCTTTTTTCTGACTGAATTCATCATCACCTTTCACCACACTTTTTCGTGTTTCACCTTATTTTGCTTTATGAGAATAATATTTTGACTACAATTCAAGAACCCAATAATTTGTTCCATATTTCTACGAAATTATAGTTCAATGTATACATTTTGGCGCCTTGTTGCTGTTATTAAAAAGCATGGTGTATATTTCTATATAAACTGCGATTATAGACAGATTCTGATTAATTTTGTATAAGTTTTAATTTTTAAACGTATAGTTTCATTTCGAAATTAGATGTTCCTGGCTGTAAAACTATTATAAATCTTGCTAAAACGCTGTTAGTGAAATTAAAAAAATATTAAAACCTGTTTCAACATAAAATTGTTTATTGGTTTGGCGTTATTAGACCAGATAAGTAAGCAATTAATTTTTGATAGAATAGAATGGGTTTCATTTCAAAATCAGTTTTTTCTACTTGATAATTGTTATAAACTCACTCAATCATGTATAAATAGCACTGGGGCCGCATTGGTAAATTTTCGTACTAACTATAGCATTAACATTGGATCATATGTATGCAGTATATGATTCGAAAATCCATGAAAAGCAGTCATAAATCATACAATAGGCCATCAGGCCATGTTTGTCCATTACGCACTACTGTCAGCTCCTGCATGTGTAAACTATAATGCATGTGTTTTCTTTGTCTATATTCTATACATCTTTGGCAGATGTCTGTAGATATTGTTTTTGAAGATCATAGTTCCACTTTTTTGAATAAAGCAACTTCAATTTTAAATTCTCGTTGATCTTGCCATTCAATCTCACCACATCTGTCGTTTATTAAATATTGAAAAGTCTTTACTTCAGTGGTTTTCACTCCGTCACCGCAAGTCATTTACTCAGTTGACGTTTTTAAATAAATCACGACGTTTGCAGAATAGAAACAGACAAGTTTTGTTCTAGTGTATATTTGACTATTTTATTTCCTACCGAGGGCTCAGTAGTCCTAATTTCACTTAATTAAAACTTCATCCAGTCCTAAGACTTGATCAAACTTCATCCAGTCCCAGGACTTGATCAAACTTCATCCAGTCCTAGGACTTGATCAAACTTCGTCCAGTTTTAGTACCTGATCAAACTTCATCCAGTTCCAGGACTTGATCAAACTTCATTCAGTCCTAGGACTTGATCAAACTTCATCCAGTCCTAGAACTTGATCAAACTTCATCCAGTCCTAAGACTTGATCAAACTTTATCCAGTCCTAAGACTTGATCAAACTTCATCCAGTCCTAGGACTTAATCAAACTTCATCCAGTCCTAGGACTTGATCAAACTTCGTCCAGTTTTAGTACCTGATCAAACTTCATCCAGTTCCAGGACTTGATTAAACTTCATTCAGTCTTAAGATTTGATCAAACTTCATCCAGTCCTAAGACTTGATCAAACTTCGTTCAGTCCTAAGACTTGATCAAACTTCATCCAGTCCTAAGACTTGATTAACTTCATCCAGTCCTAGGACTTGATTAAACTTCATTCAGTCTTAACATTTGATCAAACTTCATCCAGTCCTAAGACTTGATCAAACTTCATCCAGTCTAGGGACTTGATCAAACTTCATCCAGTCCTAGGACTTGATTAAACTTCATTCAGTCTTAAGATTTGATCAAACTTCATCCAGTCCTAAGACTTGATCAAACTTCGTTCAGTCCTAAGACTTGATCAAACTTCATCCAGTCCTAAGACTTGATTAACTTCATCCAGTCCTAGGACTTGATCAAACTTCATCCAGTCCTAGGACTTGATCAAACTTCATCCAGTCCTAGGACTTGATTAAACTTCATCCAGTTCTAGGACTTGATCAAACTTCATTTAGTTCTAGGACTTGATCAAACTTCATTCAGTCCTAAGACTTGATCAAACTTCATCCAGTCCTATGACTTGATCAAACTTCATCCAGTCCTAAGACTTGATCAAACTTCATCCAGTTCTTGGACTTGATCAAACTTCATTCAGTCCGAGGACTTGATCAAACTTCATTCAGTCCGAGGACTTGATCAAATATATACATATATTTATTTTTTTACATAATAATTATTCACTTTTCTGACGATTTAAAGTGGACCTTTCTTACTGCCGTACTTGAAGGATTTTTATCTAAATTATTCTCGTCTTTGGTCCTTGGTCCACGATAACCACTCATGCACATGTGCGGTAGGGGTGAAATGGGGATCAGAGGGGGTGGAGGGGGTGGCAATGGGGGTAGATCATCATCGCCATTTGACAACTTCTGTCGTTTTAAACTTGACGGTCTTTGAGGTCTCTGTTCGACTTTTTTGCCAGAATTTTGTGAGCTAGTAATGTCTGCAGGATATTCCACTAGAGGTGACGTATTGTTGCTATAGTAACCTGAACTTGCCCGACTGTCAGTTGGTGATTTTTTAGGTTTTGTGACTGGTAAATCTTGAGGTCCTCCATTTTGAGCTTGGCCTTGCGTGTTTGTTTTACCGTGGACTAAAACGTTAGGCCAAAGGCTTGGACTGTTTCTGTTTTTCACAAAAGGTGGGGGGTTATTTTGGTGTTGCGTTGTGGGGCTGTGTGCTGTGGGGTTTTCTGAGGTAGGTTTGTGTAATGGGTTGTATGTATGGTGCAAGGATGTTATCTCTGATGGAGAATAAAGGTCAAGGCTCCGACTTCGTATCGGTCTTGAACGAACTTGAAGTCTTGAGTTGGTCACCGGATGAGCCGAACCTTTAAGATCTGAAAGAAGGCAAGAAAAACTGTTAAATTACTATTATTTACCTTGAGCTACCGTGGCTTGTGAATGGGATTGTAGACACTTCACTTAACGTATGCCATACTGCCAGGTGTCAGTTCGCTTGAGACGGTCGACGTGCGATTCGACGCTAGTTACCCATCGATCAGGCCTTCACTCAGAACTTCGAAGTGTTTTTAACCATTTTCAGGCAGTTCAGACACAACCCTCGGCAGCTTATGGTAGAATCACAGTATAAAGACGACCAGTAGGGCCACTCGGCGATGCAACATGTAGCCGGCTATGCAAAAATATGCAGTTTACTGGCCAGGAAAGTTAGTCCAGCTTGCTTATTGGCCAGAAAAAGCAATTGACTGGCTGCCAATGCGTAATGTGCGGCCACACAAAATTTCAAATGAGTGGACCTACTGGTCGTCTCTATACTGTGGTAGAATACTACCAACACTGGACCCCCACGTTTGAGATAATATAACCTACCTTGTTTGCCTGGACGACTAAGCTCCTCACTGAGATCCTTGTTATAAAGACAGGGTGACGAAAGAGCTGTATTACATAAGCTTGGTGAAGGACATACATCTTCGATATTTAAACCAAACTTTGACAGAAGTTTGTTTGAGGGAGATTTATAATTACTGGTCGAGGTACTTGGTTTTTCGTCTTTCAATTGGTTACCATTATTTTCATCAACTTCCGGTTTTGTGTTACTGGTTTCCGTTTTTGTGATACTGACTTCCGGTTTTGTGTTACTAACTTCCGGTTTATTTGTTCTTGTTGGTTCCGTGTGAAAGATTTTCGGATAAGGGACTGGGTGCGAGGGGATTCCGACTGGTATTGAATTCACGAGGTTATCACATTCGGTAATACTTCGTCTCTTGTTCGTGGGTACTCGTGATGGATCGATGTTATTCGTGGAGGCTTTTGATTGCTCTGGGTTGGTGTTAGAGGTGTCTGGTTGTTTGTTGTTGTTGTTGTTGTTGTCGATGATGGTGTTGGTATCGCTGCCACTGTTCCGTTGGCTACTACTGTTGCTATTACTACTGGTTCTGTTACTGCTACCATCACTATTATTGCTACCATTGCTGTTTCCCTGACCATCACGGTGGTCAACGTCATCTGTCTCTGCAACTCCACTTAAATTCCAAGGTTCAGACCTACTTAACCCTTCCCTCTCATCCTGACCAGTGTCCAACTCTGCCTCCCCACCTTGTGCTGTTAAACTTAAATACTCCTCTCGCCAACCTCTCCACAATGGATTAATATACAGTGAAGTGTCTGCTTTCAACAGATCTGACCAGGAGCCCATCCCTGGGAAATGTTTTCCTACCGGCGTGTTAGTTCCTCTGCTTGCTAGTTTCTCGACAGCTTGTTGACGTCTGTCTAAGTCAGGTGACTCTGGGAACTGTGAGGTTGTGTGAATGGTGGGACTTTCTATCTCGCCTTCCTCTGTTTCTAGTTGACTCAGACGAAAGATGTTTTTGTTTTTAGATTTTCGTCTCAAGCCGAGGATAAGGAATGTTATGGTCATTATGAATAGGCCAAGGAGCATTCCGATAAAGCACCACATTAATGCCATCGGTGGGTCTTCGTTGGCTGCCTCTAAAGAAAATACAGAAACATTTTTCCATTTACACTCTTTTACATATGAATTACATAAGATGTGACGTGTTGCCGATGGTCTGTCACGTTACTAATGAGTGCGTTGATTGCCGTCCCACTCGAGGTACAAATAAACACACAAGAGATCGTTGTTAGTGTTCTTTACTGGACGGCAACTCAACAGCAACTGCTGTGTAAACAGCGCACACGCTATTTACACAATTACATACGTCAACTACAGAATCACGAATACAAACATATGACGACTACAACTACAGTCAAACCTGTATTAAGCGGCCCTGCATTAAGCGGACACCCTGTATTAAGCGGACACCCTGTGTTAAGCGGACACCCTGTATTAAGCGGACACCCTGTATTAAGGGGACACTTTATTACGCGGACATAATCTTTCATAATCTTTACAATTTTTGCGCTTTAGTAACTATATTAACGATATTCGGCAATCGGTTCAAAGTCACACAAATAATAATTTCTTAACTTTATTACTCATAAACAAACTGTCGTCTTTAAGAACCTGACTTACCAAGTATTTTGCCATTTTGTTATTCATGTTAAAGTTAAAATCGTTTGTAAATATACGCATACCGTTCATTTGTTGAAATTCATGTTTATAATTATTTATTCACGAGGGGGGTTAAGCGGACACTAATCTATTCCCCGAGGGTGTCCGCTTAATACAGGTTTGGCTGTAGTTACAAGTCTATGTACCGACTGCACGCAACAAAGAGAATCTTTTTTCTGCCGATTTTATTGTTTATGAAGATCCATAGTCGAGATGTGGGTGGCACAAGGGTAGCATATTTGCCTCTGCTTCTGAAGTTCGATTCCTGCAATATGAAGTTGTCTGATTATATTTTAGTCTTAGTTGCATATGAAAAGAGTACTCCGATTTTCTCCTGAAGTAATACTACACCATTAAGGGACGATGCTTGCTGGATCTCTACTAGAGAGAACAGTTTAAAACTGATAGAGCTAACCAATACAGATAAAGTCAGTGTGCTAACCATTGTAGATGACGAACAGTTCCAACAAAAGAAAGAATGCTTGGTTTCTTCCACGCACAGACTGTGCAAATAATGTGATATTCTGAGCACTTTCTTTGACCGAGATGGCGGTCGTAAGAGACTGGGTTGAGGCAGGCGTGGTTGGTTTGATTGTCATTCTGATTGGTAGATACGTAGAGTTTGTGACATTTTGCGACATTGATTGACCAATCGTTGTGAGAGTTGGCGTGGGGTGTATGATAGTGTATGTGGATGAGGTTGAGTTTGGTTTCCTGGGTATACATTTTGCCGTTGATGTTGTTCTCGCATTTCTTGTGTATCTTCGACGACAGTCTGTAAATGATAACAAACAGTTCTCTAAATATTGTTATTTCAGCTTACTACGAATATTACCGTCTAGTATTATCTTGGATCTGCCCCAGCTGGAATAAAATGTTATCTTTTTTCTTTCAGTCTATAGAGTTATCTATGTGGAGCGAGAATCATGGAGAAATATCGCAGATCTTATACAGGTAAGTGTTTTATGCTAAATGACCGTTTTATGATGGGCGGGGGGATAATACTAAACCAGAATACCTTCTTACCAAAATATCGACCTGGGGCCAGTTGTATAAAAAAGTAGTTAAAGTTAACTATAGTTAGTGTGAAAGTAAACCAATCAGAATCGCGAATTTTAGAGTTAACTACTATTTAACTACAAAACGAGTAGTTAAAATGTAGTTAAGACTTTTATACAACCAGCCCCAGGCTTATAAGATTCGTCTCGGATCAGCGAATTATATTTAGACCTGCACCTTAGCGAAACTTTGTGAAACATATTTAAATATTTACTTGTTAATTGAAATACTCGACATTTGAAAAACTCGACAGCATTGAATCAAAATTGATTCGCAAATGTACCATCTTAAATTTGATCTTTCGTACGATGCAATAACACAAATTCCAACATATGTGATGTTAAGAATATAGACAACCTCTACTTACGGCAGTTAAATGAAGCCAACATGTACTTGTACATTTCGGGACACGGATCATGAAAAGTTGCATTGTTCACATTGAAAACACATGGTGCTTGACCATCACAGATATTCGCCACTTTCGCTGCCACATTTTGTACACAAGTAGTGACGGGTTCCGTCGGGTTTGGGGTTGTACCGGGCCTGTTGCATAACTGTCTCTCGGACATTTTCCTTTCAAATGTCGCACTTGTAATTTGCAGCCAAGGTTTTTCCTTCGGGCATGCTAGAGTGATGTTCATTCCTTCGCAGGCCATTTTATATCTTTTCTCTGCAAAAAAAATGCGAAAAACTACAATTTAAAATCTGAAAACCCGATTGGATTACAGTATCTGATCTGTCAGTAGACAAATTTAGCCTGTCTATAACCTTCCTATCGCCATGCCTATAATCAGGAGCGCAACTTGAGTCTAAACATTGGGGGGTGTGGATAATTTTTCCCGACGAAAGGGCGTGGTCAACCTAACCTGGTTTGGGGTTAGGTTACCAGGCCTAGTGTATAACTTTCCCTCGTTCATTTTCCTTCCAAATGTCGCACTTGTAATTTGCAGCCAAGGTTTTCCCTTCGGGCATGCTAGGGTGATGTTCCTTCCTTCGCAGGATACGCTATATCTTTTCTCTGCAAGAAATGTGAAAATGCGAAAAACTACATGCAGTATTTCTGCATGTCAGTAGACAAATTTAGCCTGTCTATAACCTTCCTATCGCCATGCCTATAATATGTCATTGTTCTATAGTATAGGAAACAGGTGATAAATCGACGAGGCACGCGCTAAATAGCCACAATTTCTATAAGGTTGACAATTTGGGACTTTACAATATTTCATAGAACTTTCTGTTAAGTTTCTCACAATGGGACCAAGACCCATTGTTACTACTGGAAGTGTTAGAGTCGAGTTCTATATCTTTCTCAGCTAACACAAACAACCGTCGGCTTTTTGCATATAGACAACTACGGTACCTACACTCAGGGACCTACGTTTGTTAGATTTTAAGCTTGTTCAATAGACTTCAAACTATGACTAGCTAGGTCCCATTCTCAACTACGCGCAAAGCAAAAAGCTTCTCTCCAATTACTCTCGGTCACGAAATATTTGAAACCATTGAGCATAATTTTTTAAAAGTGAAAACATTGGGCATAATATTTTTACTATGTTTTACAATAATTAGTTAATTGCTGTTTTAGTCGCACGTATAGTGTTTTGATGAGGTTTAAATTGCTCAGCAATCCTGCTGGGAAGCAATTATTTTCACTAACAAGATAATTGCAAAATAATTTCGGCTGCAAAAACACGAAAAGCACACAATACAAAGCTTTGAGTATATTTACAGATGTTGAAAATACAAGCATATGTAAATATGTAACTAGCAAAATAGCAGATGATATGCTGATTTTTGTCAAAATATCTTGAAAAAAAACCCAATTTCTGAATAGTATAAGTTGTTTTAGTTTGTCATTTAGGTTGTATCACACAATAGGCTAAAGTAAACTAACTTTATTTATACTGGATAACTCTACAGTTCTAAATTGTTCTCCCTAGAGGTCCAGTAAGGGTCATCTCTTATTGATCCAGTGTTACTACAGGAGGAAACCTAAACTAAACTAACTTTATTTGTACTGGATAGCTCTATCAGTTCTAAACTGTTCTCCCTAGAGGTCGAGTAAGGGTCATCTCTTATTGAACCAGTGTTACTACAGGAGGAAACCTAAACTAAACTAACTTTATTTATACTGGATAGCTCTATCAATTCTAAATTGTTTTCCCTAGAGGTCACTAGGGTCATCCCTTAAAAAATCCTTGACGTGTTACTTCGCAGAGATAACCTGCATGTGATGTTTGGTACAGTCAAATTGCAAAAACCAGAAAATTGCGCACTGCGTCTGACGATTCTCACATTAACAAGCAAAATTTTTAAAATTGCCATAAAACTGTAAATTAGGGCCTGTTTATATGATCCCGTCTAGGCGGGACGGGACGTTTCCATCCCACCTAGCCGGGAAACTCGCTTAGGCGGGATGGCGTGTTTATATGGACAAAATACATTGCCGGGATGAAGCCAGTTACTTGACGTCATATTTTCTTGCAGAAAAGGGATTTACGCGTGCTCAGAAGAAAAGTTCATCCCGCCTGGCCGGGATAAAGTGTTTATATGGGAATTTTTCGTCCCGGCTAGGCGGGATTCCGGCAACAGACGCCGTCTAGGCGGGATAGATGCGGGATCATATAAACACTCTATAGAGTTTATATTACAGGCGGGATCTCGGCAACTGTCCCGTCCCGCCTATAGCCGGGATCATATAAACGGGCCCTAAACAGTCCAGTTTTCTATGAGATCAATGGTATTTTTCGCTACTTAGCGTCAAGGTTTAGTTATTTTGAAGCAACGATATATACGCATTCATCTATTATTTATTGTAATTTTGACAGCGAAAATGGATATGTCATTAGTCAGAGACGTAAACATAACAGCATGTGCCTATTAAAATTACTAAAATTAAATTTTTTCTGCACGCAAATACATTGTGGAGATGATTACTTCAAAATTATCAAGCCAGCATTGGCGTAGACGCGTAGTGCTCCTCGAACGTGCGCTGCGCTGTAATTGGCCAGCAAATTAATTTGAAAATAAATTCTACTCTTTGACTCTATTTAGTCTGAAGGGATTGAACAAGTTTCGTCTGTGCTTTTCATATTCGTTTGTACGTCAATGAACTTGTATATATGGGTGGCTTTAATGTGTGGCATTTTATTTTTTGTACATCTTGTATGTGGAAAAGCGCTGAATATTTCAATTTTATAACACAGAAAACAACCGAATTGCCATGTTCTTTTTCTGGGGTCGGTTAGCCTAACCCTAGGTTAGCGAAAATCTTCAAATCAAACTTTCCAACAGCTTGTTTATAAAGTTTTCCAGAACTAATCTTTTCTTGATCAGTAGACGTTTTATTTTCTAAAGTTTTTAAAATAATGAACGGACATGCAGAAATACATAACCCAAAACAGCGGGTTAAAATTGAACACCGGCCTCTGCATGCTATATACATAACCTTCGACTATTTTTTTAATTTGGGCGTACATGCATGTTTACGAGTACAGTATTGTCCAATACTAATATGAATATTTATCTATACTCATTAACCGCCATAAGTCTAATAGCATCACACAGATACAATAATATACATAAGGAATGTAAAAAGATGCTGTTTGTGGTTGCTAAATATAGAGTAACTGATTATGGAGTCCACATTCAAAAACATTGACCATACCCCAGCATGATCTAACCATGCTTTACTATGCTGCGCGTTTTGTACAAAATTAAGTCACTTTATTGTAACCCATATTCAAGAACATGTACTACCTCTACAGGATCTACCTTATACAGGGCCTTTTTTAACTAATGTACTGGAGGGGCCAAAGCCCCCCCCAGTCCCCATGTTGCCCCCCCCCCCCAGTAAGCTATTTTGGCCCCCCCAGTGAAGGTCCCTTTTGTCCAAAGTATAAGCAAAAAAGGGGGGGAAACTGAGTTTGGAGGAAAGTTATGGTATTCTCACAACAAAACCTGGCTCCGTTTAGATGGGATATATCAAAATATACCCCCCTTCAGCTTCCCACACCTGTAATACACCACCTACGTGTTACGTCCCCTTTCGATTATGGTCCCCCCCACCAGCGATTTCTTAAAAAAGGCCCTGCTAACTTATGATCTAAGTATGCTTAACTCAGCAGTGAGAAGCAACGCGCATATAAACCATGCACTCCATACTTATATCTACATAAATTATAGTAATTTTTCTACATATAGTAATGTTTTTCAACACTTACAAATCGCAGCTGCTTTAGTCCTAAATATTTTATACATTTCACCTTTTTCGTACGTAAATGATATCAGAAAGCGAACTATATTTGGATTAAAAGTTCATTATGGGCACACATATATTATACTGACAGTGATTTATACGGCCAGTGAACTCCGATTAGCGATATCGACCGACGGGATTTCGAGTGTCCGTCGTTTAAACGACTTTTTTATGAGATACGACGCATGCAGTTAGTAAGCATATAGTGTAACCGCAGACACACTTAACAAATCCAAAGAGAGATATAGTTCACTCGATATAGATTCACTATCGTCTGATATCGTATGGGTTTCCATTCAGGCCAAAATTGACAAATCAAAGCGAAGCTTTTTGCTAATAGCGCAATACTTTAGATATCACTCCAGTTACTATATAGAGCTTATTACTCCAGTAAAATCATAGATCAAGCCCACTTGTTCAACTTCATAATCATTACTGACAGTAACTCACTTGTCTATACCTGTACTGAAAATATTACTCCAGTAATATATAGAGCCCATTTGTTCAACTTCACTTTTAGTACTGAATACTGATATTACTTCAGTAAAATAGAAAGCCCACTGTTTCACTATGAGAGATGTTAGTCCAGTTTTATATAGAGCTCTTGCTCTCACACACATACATGCATACACAATGCTATTTTCTTAACCCATCTGCCTACACAAAAGCCTTATCTTCTTTTACTTGTTTGTCTAAAATATCTACAGCAATTCACATTTAGGCGGAATTAAGATCACTATGAATAGATATTGGACGACTTATCGTCATATCTGATGTTATATATTTGAACACCTGGCCCGCATAAGAACTGCTCTGCGTCAAGGGTCAAATATACTCGCGCTTTATACTACTAGCTGTGGCACAGTTTTAGAACAGACCATTTTAAAGTATTTTCAAGTTCTTATAATCTTACAGTTTTATCAGAGTTTGATAGAAACCCTAATCTTAAACCTGCATATCATGGGGGTCTAATGATTCTGAATGTTGGTAGTATCTGATAATCTTCTGACAAAGATCTTCCTTCGAAAGCCTGATCGAAGACTCGAAGTGTTTTTAATCCTTCTCAAGTAGTTCAGAAACCAATGTCTCCTTAACTCTTTCCTGTATGGACAACGATGCTGACTTTAGTATTTTACTCTGTCTAACGCCAGGCAATTTTACTTGTCAGCGGGAGAATTCTTTGCCGGGAAATAGTTAATAAGTATTTGAATAAAGTAATTTTGTAAGAGAACAAACCGCCTTACAATGATTACAATAATCACGCAGAGACTACTTCCAGTCACAGCTATTGCAAATTCCATGTATAACTGTTTAATAACGGATATGTGACTAAAAATAGTTCAAGAGTTTTGACATTTTTCTTTGCATTTATCAGTTATGATTCTCAACTTTGAAATGTTGAAGACCGTAGTTAAAGCCCCGTACAGACGAGCAAGTTTTCCTTGACAAGTTTTCCTTGACAAGTTTTATTTGCCCGTGTGTACGGTAAAAAATTGACAAGTTTTCCTTGACAATGAGCCTTGTTGAAAAGCTAGTCATGCCAGCTTTTGAACAAGGGAAATTGTTCGTGTGTACGGCCGACAAGGAAAACTTGACAAGGAAATGCGCAGTACGCCACTGCACACTTATTTTCGATCTAGTTGAGCGGCCATTGCCACTATACACATTAAATATTCACTTGTGTCGTTAATACACGTGCTCGTAAAACTTGTCAAGGAAAAATTGATGGAAAAAAACTTGTTTGCCGTACACACGAACAAGTAAACTCGACAAGGAACTTGTCAAGGAAAACTTGCTCGTCTGTACGGGGCTTAACGTTTTTTAAGTCTTGAAAGCTGGTCATTTGATGGCAGATGTGTACTGACTCACTCAGTCAAAACATTTGACGTCTTTCATCTATCATTTCGCTTAGTACTACGTCTACCAATACATTGTGGACTCGATAGAAGATAACGGTTTATCTTTTTTAATTTGTGGTTCAATGAAGTCAAAATAATATACAGTTATTAGTCTTTACTGCATCTGAAAAATTTCTAAGTATATGTGATGACATAAACCAACTTAGTCAGAATATTTTGACAAATTTCATTACTTAGTACAAATTAGAAAAATATTTGAATTCAATCTCGTATTTGGAATCAATCTCGTATTTGAATTCAATCTCGTATTTGAATTTCTAGGAACTCGACAAAATTGAAAATGCACTTGTATCATTGATTTAACTTTGTTGTGCATGCAGCCATCTCGTTATCAACGGTGTTGTTTTCCTGACAAAACACCAATACAGTACATTTCCTTATAAAGATACCCTGTTTTACGGTCTCCCTGGTTATACGGGTAAATTTTTATATTATCTCAAACGTGGGGGTCCGGTGAAGATAATATTCTACAAATATCTGCTGTCGGTTTTTGTCTGAACTACTTGAAAAACACTTTGACGTTTCGTGCGAAGTCCTTCATCGGGAGGAGGCTAGTTGTCACATTTTTAGTGCATACGTGATCGTATTAAAGTGACTCCACTCTACTTGATGACAGATATATTCCTGTTGCGCCATCCCAAAATTCTGAGACATCTTACAAGCTCACTTCATTCCATACAAATTTTGGCCTAAATAACACCTTATTCAAATTTGTGGTTCATTGAAGCCGAAACAAATTATGTATCTTTACTAATACTATTGCCAAGTAACAATATACAACTCGTGCCTCATCAATTAAGTTGCGGCAGTTACCTCTCGATATATTTCAAATTTTGAAACGATCTTTCAAAAAACGGAACGAAAATTTTTTGTAACAGTCAAAAAATATTTCGGCGACCTACGCACTAAGCCCTACGGCTAAAAGATTTAAGATAAAAAAACTTAGAACAACTTTGAGATAATATCAGTGAAAATTTTCTAGCAATCCAAATTTTCAAAAACTTTCTCAAAAGCTATGCTACTGGTAATGGACTTGTATAATGGTTATACAGCTATGCTCACGAATAATTTTAATGGCTTATGCAAAATGTTCGGTTTTCTTACCTACTTCCCCGCAATCAAGTTGCTGTTTGATAGCCACCCGGCATTGAGTCATCCACAAGAGGAACAGAATCTATAACATAAATCATGTCGCGTTAACAAGCTTGCTTCGTGCAAACTTCGATATAGTTAGGCCGCATTTCGTTAGGAATTACATAAAACGTTTACAAGTGAAGCTTGAAATTTGTTAAACGGTGATATATTTGACGTTTACTTGAAACAGATTAATAACACTGTCATACCTTGCTGAGCAAAGCCGAGGTCATTTTCAAAGATCGAGTTCCGTAGCATATACCATTCATCCCGAATTGCCTGGTCTCAATCTGTAATACTGTCTCGTTCGTTAACGGAATTAACCTAGGAGTATATGCACTCTACTGTGTGTGCTAGCCATAACGTCAGGCACGCTCCGTCGCTTACCGTGGTCGCTTGAAGCAGCTTATCGCCTGATTAATGTTAATTTATATTACTCTCGATTTTCAAGTGGTTCGTCGTTATGCTTGCCTTTTTAATTACGAAATACGAATATATTAGCATGTTTAGTAGATGCAATTTGAACATTAAGGCTCAACAACTCCGTATTTTGACAACTCGTGTTCAATGCCCGCTTGCCAGCATGCAATCTAATGAAAAAATAACTTTGATTGATTTTACAAACAGAAGCAACAAATGCCTGTTCCACCCCCTGTGTAGATTTGCAAATTAACTTTGTCTTGTGTATTCTAATACATTTTAGCATAAATACGGCAAATTGACTCAGTATTGGCGTCATGAAAATGATTGTTTAAGTCTTTGTAAAGTCGACACTAATCCGAAATATTCTGTGCGTTGACCCATAACTTTGTTAAACAAAGACGAATTATCGCAATGTTTCAGTATATTGAGTGTCTGAACATTCAATACGTTGCTTGGTTTTAGGTGCAAATGTTTTCATTAAAATAGAGGTCAAACTAGCAACGATATTTAATAAGGCGATGGCATACAACTCATAAACTCCCATCACATTTGATTGATTGTCGAGTGATGGGTGTTTCATCAAGCTACAAAACGAGCGTATAAGGGTTTTCTTCTGATCTCTAAACTATACTGGATAAATCCGTGATTGAAACATCAGGCCGAAGTCCCGATGTAAACTAGAATCGGCAACGTCCGTTTGTTTACATTTTAAACACGCTATATTTAAAAAAATATGATGTGTTCTGGTTCGCTAAAGGTTCGCTATGCTTTAAATAAATACCGATTCGAGTTTCTGATTTAGAAGATGTCGAATTTTAGTCGAAATAACGCGAAATTTGGGCATTGTTTACATCGCGGGACCCCCCATAGCACATGCGCAGAATGGACTTGACATGGTCTTTAAAGATACTATTGCCCCCCAAATGTTACTAAAAGTTACTTGCTGGCAATAATATTTCTCTGTTTCTCTTACAGTTACAATTACTTCCTACTCCTTCTTTAAAGGAGGGATGCCGGTAAGGGCAGCTCCTTCGTGAAGTGCACTTTCCACCAACGTTCATGTAGAAAATTAAACTAAAGTGTTAGTTTGACATTAATTTGAGCCACCATCATCGCCTGCGTATCCTAATTTTTGGAAAGAAGTTAGATTTTTGACCAGGCTGTAGGGAAATGATGTTTAAACAGTACAATTTGGGTGATTTGGTGCAGTTAGGTACGACAAGGTTACTTGAACATGATAAAAAACTACTTATAACAAGGGTGTTAAGTGCCTACATTCTATAAATATGAGGTTTTTAAAGCCCAACCTCCAGTCCTCGTACTGGTTACCCCTCGCTACGAGCGCTTGTATCTGATTATGAAACTCGCAGTAGAAAATTTAATACACTGAGTGTTAGTGAGTTCTTTTCAATAAGATGCAAGCGCTCTTAGCGAGCTGCAAGTTGTTTCAATTGCAAGGCAGAATTAGGCCCCTCTTGTTATCTTTTGAATTATTCCGCAATAGCTAGCGACTTCTTTTCAAGTTCAAAACCAGCGGGTGTACCCTGGTGTAAACGACCTCCGCAGATGTCTTTGAAAGTCAAACACTATTCTAATTGTTTTCTAATTACCTAGTAAATACCTCATACCTATGTGGCGCTCATTTATGCACAAGTTTGAAGCTCACTTGTTTGAGTTGAAAAGCACGGAAACTGTTAAGCATATTCACCTCCCACTGCTGAGTATCCCGGCATTTAGTTATGGCGGAACATCATGCTGAGATAGTTCATAAACATGGCCTACCTTAGCGTTATAATACGCTGCCATGCCCATGGTTTGTGTTTGAACTACCAGAAAAAGATACACACACTTCGATGTTTCGAGCGAAAGCCCTTCGTCAGCAAGTTAACTAAAAGCGAAGTTAAACCCTCATCCAAACCTGATCATAGTATAAATTTCAATGAAAATACACTCATCTATTTTACCATAATTTACTTCATTTCATGCATGATTTGATGCTATATCTTAAAGTAAGTAGTCTAAACAAATATGATTTGATAATCTAATGACACACTGTCCGTTATATCTATAGTTTACAACCTGCCATTACATTTCTAAAGTGTACAATCTATATTATTTTACTTGGTGGCTCGCACACAACATGCACTAACATATCTAAGTACTGTAATAAATCGTCCCCAGTCTTCTGAAGAATATTATCCAATGTCAGGACATTACTTGACATCACTCTCAGCCCGACCAAGTTTGTCCGTCTACCAAATCCAACGGGAACTATGTTCACTCCAGAAAGCTAAAAGAAAACGACCTATCATTATGATTTTTTCTCGCCATCTCGTTCGATAAGACTAATAGTAGAAGGTGTTTGTAGATGCTGGAATACTCGAATGAAAATTTATATACATTTTTTAGACCTAGCCAGGAGCAGTTGCGAAAAACGCTACTTAGGCCCTCTGGCAGGAATCGAATCTGCGGCCCTGCGATTCCGGTGCAGCGCTCTAACCAACTGAGCTGCAGAGTCCACTGAGCCACAGAGTGCTGATATTAGAAGCATAAGAATGCCTTTGTCTAATAATTTGAAAGATCTCTTCCAAATTTCAGAACTCTTTGAGTTAGCATGAAAGGACTTTTTACATATATTTTTTAAAGATAAATATACCTGCAGTTTCAAAGAAGGTAACTTCAAGGTTTCCTCTCCACCATAGGTATACCCATCTGTCACAATGATCAGTATCTTCTTCGATGTTGGCCGTGCTCCATATTGGGGCTTGGAGAACACTTGTAATGCTTCATCTAGGGCTTTCTGTGTCAAGGTTGCCCCGCCAAGCAACGGAACCTGAAAGATGGCTTCTTGGACCGCGTCTACATTGGAGAAGTGTGGATCCTCAAATGTGAAGTCGGTATGTATAAAGTGATTGTAGTGCATTAGAGCAAAGTGGACTTCGTTTATATTCACCGGAAATCTTGCCACAAAATCTGCGAGAAGTTGTTTTCGTTTCTCAAATTCAGGCAAAGAAATACTCGATGATATGTCCAACGCAATAAGGATATCTGCGGTTTTCATACAGTCTATATAAGATTCAATTATACAGTTAGTTAATAGAGTTTGGATAAGTTAATGTGGTACGTTTTGTTAGCGTTGTCTTTAACTGCGATGTTAGACATCATTAGATCATATAGGGAAATACATTTTCTTGAATGTGGGATACTATCATGAACTGATTTTATACTGTACAGAACTCACTGCTGAGTTACGCAGATGTAACACCTTTTCTTCATTGTGGGCTGTCCTAAAGTGATCTGATGTTGTACAAACTTGCTACTGAGCTAAGCATGGTTAGATCATGGTCTTGAAAGTGGGCTAATTTAAATTAATCTGATGTTGTACAAAAACGTCTGTGAGAAGGTTTTACTGACTCGTTCTTGTACTTTCTCTTGGTTGTTCCTTCATATCTGGAGTTTTTACTAGGGTGGAAATATCATGGGAGGTTCAAGAAAACCTGTTACCTGGCTTATTGTCTTCTGTTGTAATCACTGCTACTGGTTCAGTGGTTGTCGGAGGTTTGGTTGTAGTTGTCGGAGGCTTTGTTGCAGTTGTCCGAGGTTTGGTTGTGGTTGTCAGAGGTTTGGTCGTGGTTGTCGGAGGCTTTGTTGTAGTTGTCGGAGGCTTTGTTGTAGTTGTCGGAGGCTTTGTTGTAGTTGTCGGAGGCTTTGTTGTAGTTGTTGGAGACTTGGTTGTAGTTGTCGGAGGCTTTGTTGTAGTGGTCGGGGGCTTGGTTGTAGTTGTCGGAGGTTTGGTTGTAGTTGTCCGAGGTTTGGTTGTAGTTGTCGGAGGTTTGGTTGTAGTTGTTGGAGACTTGGTTGTAGTTGTCGGAGGCTTTGTTGTAGTGGTCGGGGGCTTGGTTGTAGTTGTCGGAAGCTTTGTTGTAGTTGTCCGAGGTTTGGTTGTAGTTGTCGGAGGTTTGGTTGTGATTGTCGGAGGTTTCTTGGTTTCATGTTTGGACTGGTCTGGTATATAATAGATCAAATTCGTGAAGCGAGTACCGCTACATTGCTCGGAATCAGCTTGACATATTCCAAATGAGGAATTTACGCAGGATTTTGATAAACCCAATTCGACAAAATCTTCAGGTCCGGCCACACCACTCCAACATTCTGCATAGTATTGTATACCGAAGTATTTAGTGCCCGTAGAAGCAACAGCTTTAGCACAGTCACAGTTAAACCTTCAAAAAATAAACAGGATATATGTCTGGTTATTTAGAGAGATATGATACAATGCCGGTATGTACAATGTTTAGATAAAGATCCGATTCGATCTTCGACCCGATTCAATGTTTAGATAAAGACCCGGTCTTAGTTTTAAGATCCATTATATAAGAATATAGCTGGTGAGTTGCTAAGAAGCACTAAGCTTAACTAAATAGCTTTGTTTATACTGGGTTGCTCTATCATTTCTGAACTGTTTTAATTAGAAGTCCAGTAAGGACTTCATCCATGCAGTCTCCGAGAGAAATCAATAATCTTCAGTATATGTACATTTTAATTTCTACAATGGTAAAAACCTACCTTGGTAGAAACTCTTGATATTTTTGAATATCCCAAGCGATTGAATATCCAGGATTGTTTCTAGCGCCTGAATATCTGGCATTGAGTAACAGGTTGGGAAATGTTCTAGGATTTGGCGAGTCAATGTAGCATCCAATCTTGTAGTACGATATCTCACATGCTAAAAGTATATGACTGTGTTAGAAATATAGCGACTTATTAAATGTCACATATAAATGTATACCGATAGGCGATACTCGATAGTTGAAGAAACTCTCGTTTTCAACTCTTGTTCTTCCATGACCATGACCATGACCATGATGTCATGCGATGAGAGTAAGGAAACTCTCATGTAAATTCTCGCTTGTCAACTCTTGTTCTTGTAGCCATGCGAGTTGAGGAAGCTCTCATATAAACAGTTGCCTCTCAACTCTCCTGCAACTCTCGCTTACCAAATCTCATCCAAAATTTATATTGCCAACTCTCATGTAAACTTATGCTCTCCATCTCTCGTTTAACTCTGCCAAACATTGATAGCATATATTTTACTCACCTTCGGAAGCGAAAACAGCGCTTGTAAGGAACAAAAGGGCTGCTATCTCTCTTGCACCCATCCTTACTTTAAGCTTGAATGATATATTTTGGGGGAGCTTTCATCTTTTATAAATACATTGCTGCCATAATATATAGTTCTGTTGTTTCAACATCGTGGAACAAAAGACGCTATGTCTTAAATGCATTCTCATTTATCAAATAACCATTAAACTCAAAATCCAGGTGTTCGCTGTGCGCAATTAACGTTCAAGTTGTTCAATATATGTAATTTATTGATGAACTGAAAAATATAAAGTGTACATTCAAAATTGATTGCGTGTATCAATTAACTTTAGAGAATGGTTTTGATACTGGGTGACTTTTCTTGGACAAATATACTTGATGAATGACCTATTATTATGTGACAAAATATTGAGCGAATCATTGTATTCTGTTATAATTGATTGATAACTAATAATGATTACGGTTTTATCTCACATATTTGTTACAGACAACATGAACACCAAGACATCAAATCAATTAATTTTGAATTGTTTTTCTAATTTATTCTTTCATCTTTATCTAACATATTTTATAATACTAATACTAGCTAACATAGGTCACAAACAATATTTTCCTACCATAATATAATTTACAATTAAAAGAAATTTGTAAAATAAGAATCTGTTTTGCTTTTTAACCCTTGAAGTGGCCATGAATCTGCTTCTAGTTTTATCTTACTTTTTACATTGTCTAACTCCGGACTATTTAACTCGTCAGTGCATGGGTGACATCTACCAATGGGCACATAAAGGGTTAAAGATCATTACACTGGCCGATAATTTTACGAACCAATGACCCTAAATTAAGAAGCTGTTCTCTCAATAATTAATGATAGCCTTTATCTCCTTTTGTCCTTAAAGTTCTTTGTTGTTATTCCTTCTCAATCCTATTATTTTGGGCAGACCATGTATGCGACTCTATCAATATATCTCTCGACTTGCCCCAGATCTTGCAATGATGGTATTATAGCCAAGTTAGATTGGTTCTCTGCGATTAATAACAATGAATAGCGATCTAGGTATGATTCACTTCCAACTGATACTGCTGTCACACGTACACCACTCTGGTAAAACGAAATTGAAAAAATTAATAAGATTTATTTTTAAAAATACTTTTACGAGTAATGCGGCTCGTTGGATTAGCGTCTATCGATTTTCTGTAAGGCTAAACGATCTCGTGTCATTTTGTATTTTTAGATATTATCCACTCTACCGCTTTTCTGGGGACTGTTCACTAATGACGATTGTTTATATAGATTTTATGCCCGGCTGTTAATATATCGAAATGTTGACAGATAAAACCGCCTTTATCAAAGAGTGCTAAATCTGTAAATTATTGTGGCAGTAACCATGCAAAACGTTTTACCATCCTTAAATGGCCTGGCCAAAACATGGAGTGTCTTCGGATAAAACGTGATCTAATGCGAATGTTAACTGAAGTATTCTGCTATGTTATTCTTTTTACCAAACTACAACCACGTTCTCACCTCACGTAATTTCTTCAAAGGCTCTCTCAAAGTCTGTTTCCCACCATAGGTCCTACCATCCGTGAACAAGATCAGTATCTTCTGCACACCCGGATCATTTCTTGCACCGTTATCGAACAATGCCTTTGCTGACGTCAGAGCAGCTTGCGTCAACGTTGCCTGACCCAAGTACCTCATATCAAGAATACGATTACGTAATGACATCGAGTTCGGGATCTGATCTAGGAGCGTGGCACTAATGATGACTCTGTAGTTGTAATGCAGTAAACCGAAGTATGTTGGCTTGAAACTTGTGAAGCGCCTGGTCAAACTGCTGACGAAGTTCCTGATTCTTGCATAGGGTATTGACATCACACTGCCTGATGAGTCGACCGCAATTACAATGTCCAAAGCCTTTTTGCACTCTAAAAAGAATATAGTTTTGATTTAGAATTGAATCAAAGTTTGCAATATCCCAACAACCCCCTTCCCTCCCAATAATTTCTGAAAGTATTTGAATGATAACTGTGATTTCACAACCATGACAGTAATAAATAAGCTATTATTAACACAAAAATTTACATGAAAGTTAAGCCAAGATTTTCAGCAACAAGAGGGTCAAACACAACTCAATAAGCGGGGTGAAATTTTTTCATATAAACAAAAGTTTAACTTAACCTCACTTACTGAGCTGTCTCGCTAAGCAGACCAGGCTGGCTCCATACATATAAACAGTCCGTAATATGAATTATTATATACACAAGCTCTGGATATGGAGTATTCTGCAATCTGATTGGTTCTCTACTAGCAGGATATTAGCTCATATCCTACTAGTGGAGAAAAGTAGAAAATTCAAGTTTTACTTGAAAAGGTACGCCAAAATGTTCTGTTCATATCCAGAGCTTGTGTATATAATAAAACAGTTATTCTACTCTCTCTCGGCTATCAGCTCATATACGACTCGAATTAATTCGTAGAATAACTGTTAAATACTTACCAAAACCAGGTGGAATGAATGGTGTCGGCGTTGGTGTCGTCACTGGTGACGTCACAGGTATGGTTCGACTAGGGCTTACAGCGGGAGATGATGGTGGTGTGACAGGGGTAGTAGGAGATACTGTTAGTGCCGTCGTAGGAGCAGGAGGTGTTGAGCGGGCAGTAACTGTGGATATTGTAGGACCTGGTGGGCACGTGGGCAGCGCGATATCAGCACGTGCATATACGTAAGCATTGCGTGGACTGTCGCCTGAACACAGCATGGAGCTTTTATCTGAACATACGCTCTTTCTTTCGTTCATACAACTTTTTGATTGGCCATATCTCTCGTACGTACACTCGGCCCTAGGCCCACTCCAACACTCGCCATAAAACTGAAGACCAAATATGGAGTAACCGTTGGTGTTCACTTTGGAAATACAATCACAGACAAATCTATATGGAGAGAAGAATGATTTTACAATCTTTTAATTTTTGAAAAGCTCATACTGCTCACACTTATTGTATAAAACTTGTATAACTCATTCCTACATATACAGATCTTCATATTTATCACACAAGCTCTTCACTTTTCTACACCAGCACACTGTTTCGGTCATTTTACGCAATTTTTTGCACACACCCAAAATTTTTGTTACCTACACTAAAACCATGCATTTAAGATATAAGAAAACCTTGTTCAAAACATAAGCTAGGAATACATTGGATTCGTTTATTTATTTTACCTATTTTTTACGTTTTAGGTGAGCTGCTTTGGAGTTAACGAAATCATGGAAGAATGCAGGAAAAAGACTCTACGCGTAAGTCGTTTTCATGAGCTAATAATAATAATTATAATATTTATTTAGTCATGACAGTTATTGCAGCGCAGCTTATGCTAATCAAAGATCGTTGCTCTACTTCGATGTATCCATTATACTTCTATTTATCTATGTATGCATTCGGCAGAGCGTTGACTGACTCTCTTCAAGTGAATGTCTTGATTTCGAAACGAAAATCGAGCCCAAGGTCTTAGAGTTGAAAGGCCGCCTGCCCTACTGTGCCACCGAAGCGCCACTTTGACTTCTTAAATGTTGAATTTTTATAATTCTAAATGCTTGTTGGCTTCCGCAAGTAAAGACAATTTTACCTACCTGTCAAGGAATTGAGCATAATTAGTTGTATCGATCTTATATCCAGCATAAACATTGCTTTTCGAGTCCCTTGCGGTGAGCAGTAACTCTGGGATTGCTCTGGGCATATTGCTATCACTTCTCTCAGACCAGCATCCTAACTTTCTGAGTTTGTATTCAACATTACCACATCTTATTGTAGGGTTTGGTGGGGTCACTGAGGGTGTCGTAGGGGTAACTGATGGTGTTGATGGGGTAACTGAGGGTGTTGAAGGGGTAATCGAGGGTGTTGGTGGGATAACTGATGGTGTTGGTGGTGTGGTATCAGGGGATGTCGTAGGACATGTAGCTCCTCCAGGTAAATTAGTGGGGACATAGACGTATATTTCTTGACTGCTGTGTCCAGAACATATCTGAGTACTTCTGTCTGAACATTGTCTGAGTTTTTCATCGACGCAGCCGTCAGATTGACCAAATTTCCTATAAGTACACGCAACGCTAGCACCGCTCCAACACTCCCCGTAAAATTGAAGTCCAAACACCGAGTAACCTTTTTGTTTTACTTTGGTTACACAGTCACAGGCAAATCTAGTGGAAAATCAAATATACGTTTTATTAAAAATTGTTACAGTCATCTTTATCAGCTGCTTTACAAGAGCATCAAGGAGAGCTTAAGCAATCGATGTTTTATTGAGAACCCTTAACTGGTAATGTCTAAGAATGTGTTTGAACAAACTCTGCTCCTATTCAACCTTGGATTTCCAGTTACTCGAGGCCTCATGTTTTTTTGCGGTTAAAACATTTTCTCTTTTTTGGTGAAGAAAATTGTGGAAGCGCCGTACGCGGCCGTTTTAAGGTCGTTTTGCGCGCGTACGATGTATAACTTTTTTTAAATACTTTATTGGACGATGTCCAAACGGTAGCAGTGCGAACGGGACTCGAGGTCCCATGCAAGGCATTCTCTGATTAACATACAACGACAGGCAGTACATAGAATAAAATATACATAACTACAGTCGTAAATAAACATATGCCACTAGCTCGAAAATCAAGGCTAAGATTAAATTAAAATATATATTGATAAAATGGAGCTTAAAATTGAGTGAGAGCAATAGTAACTTGAAATGATGTAAGGAACATTCAAATAATTTTAGTATCAAGCTATAGCATATGTTTACCTCACATGTTAAACTCTATAACATGAACAAGTTCGATGTAATATGACCATGTACAGGTCATATCTACGTCGTAACAAGAGATTAATAAATGTAAATATGTTCTTGATACAAGCGATCTAAACATAGTTAGGCTACGTAAGTCTGAAGGTTGAGCAACTTAACCTAAGTCCAAGCTGTAAATTATAGATTTACAATACATGTTGTTTTGTCTTACCTTTGGATGAAATCTTCAAACTTTTGTTTTTCAAATTCATATCCGACATATACACTACTCTTCTTATCTCTGGCAGTGAGAAGTAATTCAGGTATAGCTCTAGGTGGCTTAGTATCTCCTAATTCCTTCCAGCAACCTAACTTGGTCAGCTTATACTCAACATTTCCACATTGTATTCTCGGGGGCCCAGTGGGTGTAGGTGTCGGGACAGTAGTGATGGATGTAGGTGGTGTCGAGGGACATAAATCAGCAGGAGGTGGATAATAGGGTACATAGACGTACATCTCTTGGCTACTGTGACCGGAACACAAACGAGACGTGGTATCTGAGCATTTATTTAATTTCTCATTCACACATTCATTAGCTTGACCGAATCTCTTGTAACTACAGCCAACTCTAGGTCCGCTCCAACACTCGCCGTAAAACTGCAGACCAAAAACTGAGTAACCTTTTTGTTTTACTTTTGTTACGCAGTCGCATATAAACCTGGAAATATATATATTGAACTGGTTTTAGTATAGCTTGTCTTTATCTCTTTTTATGTTATATTATAAGTAAACCTTTTATATGACGCTCATTTAACCTCACAAAACATGCGGACCCAAAATAGACCCTTCTGGTACTCCACGAAAACGACAAGATAAACCTCATTTGGAGCTCGTTTGCCTAATTATTTTCTAGAAAATTAGAAAATCAAACTAAAATTGGATGAAGTATTTAAAGGTAAACAGAAGCACGAATATTACCTTTTAATAAAAATATCATAGCCCATTTTATGATATTCATAACCCGCATAAACACTGCTCCATTTATCTCTGGCAGTCAACAGTAACTCAGGCATTGCTCTGGGTGGAGTTATATCTCCTAAGTCTTTCCAACATCCCAACTTGGTCAATTTGTATTGAACATTTCCACATTTTATTATTGGTGGACCTGTGGGGACGGTCGGCGTCGTGATCTTATCGGTAGGAGTCGTGATCTTAGGGGTTGTCTTAGGTGTCGTCGGGGTCGTTGTAGGACACGTAAGGCCACCAGGTGTGTCAGCAGGGATATATACATAGATATCCTCCTTGTTTTGTCCCGAACATAACCTCGAACTCCTGTCTAAGCATTTTCCAAGTTTTTCATCCACGCAGTTGTAAGATTTTCCAAACGTTTTGTAAGAACAAGCAGCTCTAGGGCCGCTCCAACACTCTCCATAGAACTGTAGACCAAAAACTGAGTAGCCTTTTTGTTTTACTTTGGTTACACAGTCACAGACGAACCTAAAGAAGGAGTTGAAAGCGTTAGATAATTTCCTACACGTTTTTTGACAAAGTGTTTTTTCTCTGTGAAAGAACAATTTTCCGTCCTTTAGAGAAGACATCTTTCGTCGGAGAGTTAGTGTTTCTTATTATACGTGAAATAGTGAAATATGGAGTAAACCTATCTCATCTAAGCAGGATGAAATTCCTTAAGGACGGTCATGCGTACTGATTTGAAATTCATTGGAAAAATTTCTGACACCACGTCCAAACCATGTTTTTCATCTTTTTCATGTTTTTCATTTGTTTCCAGAAGTTACAAATTCATTATCGTAAGGTGTTCATTCTGATAAGTTTTAATTAACGGACTTTTCATCTACTTTATAAATACCTTTTAATGAAGTCTTCATATTTCTGTTTATAAAATTCATATCCAGCATAGACACTACTTGACTTATCTTTAGCAGTCAACAGTAGTTCTGGCAAGACTCTTGGTGGTCTGGCATGTCCAAATTCTTTCCAACATCCTAGTTTTGTGAGCTTGTATTCGATATTTCCACATTTTATTACTGGTGGACCTGTGGGAATCGGCGTTGTTTTCGGAGTCGTGATCTTATCGGTAGGAGTCGTGATCTTAGGGGTTATCTTAGGTGTCGTCGGGGTCGTTGTAGGACACGTAAGGCCACCAGGTGTATCAGCAGGGATATATACATAGATATCCTCCTTGTTTTGTCCCGAACATAACCTCGAACTCCTGTCTAAGCATTTTCCAAGTTTTTCATCCACGCAGTTGTAAGATTTTCCAAACGTTTTGTAAGAACAAGCAGCTCTAGGGCCGCTCCAACACTCTCCATAGAACTGTAGACCAAAAACTGAGTAGCCTTTTTGTTTTACTTTGGTTACACAGTCACAGACGAACCTAAAGAAGGAGTTGAAAGCGTTAGATAATTTCCTACACGTTTTTTGACAAAGTGTTTTTTCTCTGTGAAAGAACAATTTTCCGTCCTTTAGAGAAGACATCTTTCGTCGGAGAGTTAGTGTTTCTTATTATACGTGAAATAGTGAAATATGGAGTAAACCTATCTCATCTAAGCAGGATGAAATTCCTTAAGGACGGTCATGCGTACTGATTTGAAATTCATTGGAAAAATTTCTGACACCACGTCCAAACCATGTTTTTCATCTTTTTCATGTTTTTCATTTGTTTCCAGAAGTTACAAATTCATTATCGTAAGGTGTTCATTCTGATAAGTTTTAATTAATGGACTTTTCATCTACTTTATAAATACCTTTTAATGAAGTCTTCATATTTCTGTTTATAAAATTCATATCCAGCATAGACACTACTTGACTTATCTTTAGCAGTCAACAGTAGTTCTGGCAAGACTCTTGGTGGTCTGGCATGTCCAAATTCTTTCCAACATCCTAGTTTTGTGAGCTTGTATTCGATATTTCCACATTTTATTACTGGTGGACCTGTGGGAATCGGCGTTGTTTTCGGAGTCGTGATCTTATCGGTAGGAGTCGTGATCTTAGGGGTTATCTTAGGTGTCGTCGGGGTCGTTGTAGGACACGTAAGGCCACCAGGTGTATCAGCAGGGATATATACATAGATATCCTCCTTGTTTTGTCCCGAACATAACCTGGAACTCCTGTCTAAGCATTTTCCAAGTTTTTCATCCACGCAGTTGTAAGATTTTCCAAACGTTTCGTAAGAACAAGCAGCTCTAGGGCCGCTCCAACACTCTCCATAGAACTGTAGACCAAACACTGAGTAGCCTTTTTGTTTTACTTTCATTACACAGTCACAGGCAAACCTAGAGAGTGGAGTTAAAGGGATTAAATAATTTTCTACACGTTTTTTGGTAAAGTGTTTTTCTCTGTGAAAGAACAATTTTCCGTCCTTTAGAGAAGACATCTTTCGTCGGAGAGTTAGTGTTTCTTATTATACGTGAAATAGTGAAATATGGCGTAAACCTATCTCGTCTAAGCAGGATGAAATTCTTTAAGGACGGTCATGGGTACTAATTTGAAATTCATTGGAAAAACGTCTGACACCACGTCCAAAACCATGTTTTTCATTTTTTTCATGTTTTTCATTTGTTTCCAAAAGTTACAAATTCATTATCTTAGGGTGCAGTTCATTCTGATAAGTTTTAATTAACGGACTTTTCATCTACTTTATAAATACCTTTTAATGAAATCTTCATATTTCTGTTTATAAAATTCATATCCAGCATAGATGCTACTTGACTTATCCTTAGCAGTCAACAGTAGTTCTGGCAAGACTCTTGGTGGCCTGGCATGTCCAAATTCTTTCCAACATCCTAGTTTTGTGAGCTTGTATTCGATATTTCCACATTTTATTACTGGTGGACCTGTGGGAATCGGCGTTGTTTTCGGAGTTGTGATCCTATCGGTAGGAGTCGTTATCTTGTCGGTAGGCGTCGTTATCTTATCTGTAGGAGTCGTGATCTTAGGGGTTGTCTTAGGTGTCGTCGGGATCGTTGCAGGACACGTAAGGCCACCAGGTGTATCAGCAGGGATATATACATAGATATCCTCCTTGTTTTGTCCCGAACATAACCTGGAACTCCTGTCTAAGCATTTTCCAAGTTTTTCATCCACGCAGTTGTAAGATTTTCCAAACGTTTCGTAAGAACAAGCAGCTCTAGGGCCGCTCCAACACTCTCCGTAGAACTGTAGACCAAACACTGAGTAGCCTTTTTGTTTTACTTTGGTTACACAGTCACAGGCAAACCTAGAGAGTGGAGTTGAAGGGATTAGATTATTCTTTGTACGTACACGACTGAAGAGAAAATTTACAACGTATGGAGTTCATATAGTTTAGCAGTTCGGAGAATTCATCACTTCGGAGATTACCGGATTTCAAAATTTCTACCTACTTACCTTTTAATGAAATCTTCATATTTTTGTTTATAAAATTCATATCCAGCATAGACGCTACTTGTCTTATCCTTAGCAGTCAACAGTAGTTCTGGCAAGATTCTTGGTGGCCTGGCATGTCCAAATTCTTTCCAACATCCTAGTTTTGTGAGCTTGTATTCGATATTTCCACATTTTATTACTGGTGGACCTGTGGGAATCGGCGTTGTTTTCGGCGTCGTTATCTTATCGGTAGGAGTCGTGATCTTAGGGGTTGTCTTAGGTGTCGTCGGGATCGTTGCAGGACACGTAAGGCCACCAGGTGTATCAGCAGGGATATATACATAGATATCCTCCTTGTTTTGTCCCGAACATAACCTCGAACTCCTGTCTAAGCATTTTCCAAGTTTTTCATCCACGCAGTTGTAAGATTTTCCAAACGTTTTGTAAGAACAAGCAGCTCTAGGGCCGCTCCAACACTCTCCGTAGAACTGTAGACCAAACACTGAGTAGCCTTTTTGTTTTACTTTGGTTACACAGTCACAGGCAAACCTAGAGAGTGGAGTTTGAAGGGATTAGATTATTCTTTGTACGTTTTCTGGACAGAATCTCTCTAGCCAAAACACGAAAGAGAAAATTTACAACGTATGGAGTTCATATAGTTTAGCAGTCGGAGAATCACTTCGGAGATTACCGGATTTCAAAATTTCTACCTACTTACCTTTTAATGAAATCTTCATATTTTTGTTTATAAAATTCATATCCAGCATAGACGCTACTTGACTTATCCTTAGCAGTCAACAGTAGTTCTGGCAAGACTCTCGGTGGCCTGGCATGTCCAAATTCTTTCCAACATCCTAGTTTTGTGAGCCTGTATTCGATATTTCCGCATTTTATTACTGGTGGACCTGTGGGAATAGGCGTTGTTTTTGGGGTAGTATGGAATTTTGGGGTTATTTTTGGAGTAGTGATCTCTTTAGGGGTTGTTTTGGGTTTTGTAATGATTTTTGGGGTTGTCTTAGGCGTGACTTTAGGTGTTGTTTGAGGTTTTGTGGGGACAGTAGTAGGACATAACGCTACATTGGAGGTATCAGCAGGCACATAAACATATGTATGTTTTGCACTGTCTCCTGAACAAAGCATGGTACTATCGTCAGAACATCTCGCGTGGTTTTCGTTCACACAGCCGCTAGCCTTTCCAAATTTCTTGTAAGTACATCCAGCACGAGGCCCGCTCCAACACTCGCCATAAAATTGAAGACCAAATACTGAGTAACCTTTCTGGTTTACCTTGTTTATACAGTCACACATAAATCTAGAAAGAGTGAGAAATAAGATATACGTGCAACACTTAACTAACTTTTATGTATACTAGCTGGATAGCTCTATCAGTTCTAAACTCTTCTTTCTGGAGGTCCACAGTAAAAATAATCTCTTTATGGTCCAGTGTTACAGCAAGAAGAAACATAAACTTAACTAACTTTATTTATTTATGCTGGCTGAATAGTTCTATCAGTTCTAAACTGTTATTTTTGAAAGCCCAGTAAGAAGAATCTCTTTATGGCCAGTGTTACAGCGAGAAGAAACATAAACTTAACTAACTTTATCTATGCTGGCTGGATAGTTCTATCAGTTCTAAACAGTTCTTTCTGAAAGCCCAGTAAAAAGAATCTCTTTATGGCCAGTGTTACAGCGAGAAGAAACATAAACTTAACTAACTTTATTTATACTGGCTGGATAGCCCTATCAGTTCTAAACAGTTCTTTCTGAAAGCCCAGTAAAAAGAATCTCTTTATGGTCCAGTGTTACAGCGAGAAGAAACATAAACTTAACTAACTTTATTTATACTGGCTGGATAGTTCTTTCAGTCTATAAACAGTTCTTTGTGAAAGCCCAGCAAAAAGAATCTCTTTATCGCCAGTGTTACAGCGAGAAGAAACATAAACTTAACTAACTTTATCTACGCTGGCTGGATAGCCCTATCAGTTCTAAACTATTTTGTCTAGAAATGCAGTTAGGGGCATCTCTTATTGATCCAGTGTTACCACAAAAAGTCCCGGCGTACCCGAATATAATCTGCGTCTGCGATGTTTGGTCAAGTCAAACTAGAATCACTCTTCTCAAATGCGATTAAGACGAACTTATCACTAATTCAGACAGCTTCATACTCGGTTGGAATCAAACCCCAGTCGTAGAGGAGAGAGACGCATTTACTAAGCCCTGTAGCACTAATATCCCCTTTTTGCGAGTCTGGTCAAAGATATACCGTTAATAAATCACGCAAATCCTTTGTGACCCTTTTTCATCATTAAAGGGTTGGGTGGGTGGGTTTCTCTTTTTATGTTTCTCAAAGGCGGTTGAAACCAGAATGAACTGAGATAAAGTTTTGGCAAGCCTTTGCTGATGACAGAAGAATGTCGGCTTTAAATGAAGACGCGATTAGTGTCGTGGTCTAAGTCAAAACGAGTTGACAGAAAGTTGAAAGTTGTTGCCAAAGGCAAAGCTCGTTTCCGTTTAGGTTAACGAGTTTTGGATACGGATGTTGCGCCCTATTAACCCCAATTTATTTTGAAAATAAATTGGCACTATATCGTGCAACAACGCTAAGAACACGTACGATACGTACCTTTTCAGAAATGCAGCATAAGTATGTCTGTTGAAGTCGTATCCAACATAAACATTGCTCCTTCTATCTCTTGATGTAAGTAATAATTCTGGCATAGCTCTTGGAGGTCTAAAATCTCCCAGCTCATTCCAACATCCTAACTTTGTGAGTTTATACTCAACATTCCCACATTTTACCACGGGTGGACCTTTGGGAATTGGTGTTGTCACTCTGGGTGTTGTTAGGATTTGAGAGGTTGTCTTAGGAGTACTAGGGATTTTAGGTGTGATCCTTGGGGTTACTTTGTGTGTGGTGATGACTTTAGGGGTTGGTTGAGGTTGTGTGGAGATACCGGTAGGACAGGTGACAGGGGTATCAGCAGGAACATAGACATACGTCTGTTTTGCACTGTCTCCCGAGCACAGCATCGTGCTGTCGTCGGAACATGTCGCCATATTTTGATTGACACAACGGTTTGTTTGACCAAACTTCTGATAAGTACAGCCAGCTCTGGCTCCGCTCCAACACTCGCCGTAAAACTGCAGACCAAATACTGAGTAACCTTTATTCTTTATTTTGCTAACACAGTCGCAGATAAACCTGAAGAAGAAGATGATCTTCAAAATGCGTTTCTTTATACTGCATAGTTCTATCAGTTCTAAACTGTTTTTCTTAGAGACCCAGTAAGGGTCATCCCTTATTGATCCAATGTTACTACAGGAGGAAACCTAAACTAAACTAACTTTATTTATACTGCATAGTTCTATCCGTTCTAAACTGTTTTCCCTAGAGAGCCAGTAACGGACATCTTTCATTGCCTCAGTGTTACTACAGGAGGAAACCTAAACTAAACTAACTTTCTTTATACTAGATAGCTCTATCACAGGAGGAAACTTAAACTGAACTAACTATATTTATACTGGATAACTCTATCAGTTCTAAACTGTTCTCCCTAGAGATCCAGTACGGGTCATCTCTTATTGATCTAGTGTTACTACAGGAGGAAACCTAAACTGAACTAACTATATTTATACTGGATAGCTCTATCAGTTCTAAACTGTTCTCCCTAGAGGTCCAGTAAGGGTCATCTCTCATCGCCTCAGTGTTACTACAGGAGGACACTAAACATAACTAACTTTATTTTTATTAGATAGCTCTATCAGCTTTGTCTAAATTGTTCTCCCTAGAGACCCAGTAAGGCTATCCCTGGTTGGTTTAGTGTTACTACAAGAGTTAACCCCGGAGTAAATCTGTGGTGTTTGCTAAAGTCAAATAGAAACCAAGATCAACCCAGATTGGCGGTATCTTTTGAACAACCGGTCCCTGCAGATTTCAATATTACGGATATTAACTCCAGACGTACCTCTCCAAGAAAGCAGCGTAGTTATGTCTAGTAAACGCATATCCTGCATACACTTTACTCGTCTTATCTCTTGCTGTAAGTAACAGCTCTGGTATTGCTCTTGGTGGCCAGAAGTCTCCCAATTCATTCCAACATCCTAACTTTGTGAGTTTATACTCAACATTCCCACATTTTACCACGTGTGGGCCTTTGGGAATTGTGACTCTGGGTGTTGTTAGGATTTGAGAGGTTGTCTTAGGAGTAATAGGGATTTTAGGTGTGATCCTTGGGGTTACTTTGTGTGTGGTGATGACTTTAGGGGTTGGTTGAGGTTGTGTGGAGATACCGGTAGGACAGGTGACAGGGGTATCAGCAGGAACATAGACATACGCCTGTTTTGCACTGTCTCCCGAGCACAGCATCGTGCTGTCGTCGGAACATGTCGCCATATTTTGATTGACACAACGGTTTGTTTGACCAAACTTCTGATAAGTACAGCCAACTCTGGCTCCGCTCCAACACTCGCCGTAAAACTGCAGACCAAATACTGAGTAACCTTTATTCTTTATTTTGCTAACACAGTCGCAGATAAACCTGAAGAAGAAGATGATCGTCTTAATGCGTTTCTTTATACTGCATAGTTCTATCAGTTCTAAACTGTTTTCCCTAGAGAGCCAGTAAGGGTCATCTTTCATTACCTCAGTGTTACTACAGTCTACAGGAGGACACTAAACATAACTACTAACTCTATTTTTACTGGATAGCTGTATCAGCTCTGTCTAAGCTGTTCTCCCTAGAGGTCCAGTAAGGCATCCTTTATTGCTTCAGTGTTACTACAAGTATAACCTGCGGTGTATGGTAAAGTCATTCAGTATCAACCCAGGATCAACCCAAGATTGGCGCTCTCTTAGATGAACCGGTCCCTGCAGATTTCAATATTACGGATATTAACTCCAGACGTACCTCTTCAAGAAAGCGGCGTAGTTATGTCTAGTAAACTCATATCCTGCATACACTTTACTCGTCTTATCTCTTGCTGTAAGTAGCAGCTCTGGCATTGCTCTTGGTGGCCTGAAGTCTCCCAATTCTTTCCAACATCCTAACTTCACCAGTTTATACCGAACATTCCCGCACGTCACACTTGGCTTTCCAGTGACCACTGGTTGGGTCGTCTTGGGATTTGTGACTACTTTGGGGGTTGTTTTGGGTGTGGCAATTGTAGTTACCTTTGGGGTTGTTTGTGGTTCTGTGGAGGTACCACACGTTGTGCCATCTTTAGAGTCAGTCAAAACAAAGGCGTACATAGATTTAGAATGAGGGGAAGCACAAAGCATTGAACTACTATCAGAACATTGCCACTTCTTTTGGTTAATACAGTCATAAGCTCTGCCGTGTTTTTGATAGGTACATGCTACCTTAGGGCCGCTCCAGCATTCCCCATATTTACGCACACCAAAAATAGAATAGCCTTTTGTAGAGGCCAACGATGCACAGTCACACACGAACCTATAAAATGGAACAAGCGTTAGCGTATATTTAACTTATCGTTTCCAAATCAACTGAGGCACATCGAGGCAGCTGCTATACTGTATGCTCCTAACTATAGGTCTTTGGCAGGAATTGAAGTTACTTCCTGCGAATCGAACCTGCGGCCCTGCGGTGAGATGCCACCAAAATCTTGATATTTACCCAAATCCAAGGTTTGTTATTAAAAGCTATTTGAATGGCTAGCTGCTAATTTTGAAGTCTTGTTTCTTTTTGAGTATTTTAAGTGAATTATTTTTCTTTGTTTAGGGTCCTTATTTGGAAACTGTCACTCGGGGCCAATTATCAACTCCAAATATATTGTTCAGTGGTTAAAAAAGAATGGAACAAAGTGTTTAAAGGTATGTGCCATGTTTTAAACCCACCTTTGTAAGAATGTTTCATAATTCTTGGTATCCAGATAGTATCCAGCGTATAAACGTTGATTATAATGATCGACAGCGGTTAACATGAGCTCAGGAAACGCCCTGGAGCCATCTTTCTCATTCCAACATCCTAACTTTCGTAATTTATATATAGTATTACCACATTTCACAGAGAGACCAGAGGTAGGCGCGAGTGTGGTGGATTGGGTACTAATACTTGGCGTTACTGCGGTGGTTGTTATGCCTGTGGGGTTGGGCGACTTTAAGGTGTATACAAAATGTAGGCCCCCCGTCCCTGCACACGGCCCAATATTGTTGGTATCACAATGTCTTTTGTCCCCGCGTACACAGCCGTCAGCACCTTTATACATATCATAGGTATTTGCTACGTTCTTGCCACTCCAGCACTGGAAGTAGTTTGATATACTGAAATGTGTGTAACCTTTGCCTCGGACTTTTTCTGCACAATCGCAAATAAACCTAGAAAACGATACAAATAGAGTTGTAATTCTCATTAATAGTTCATGAAGAAAACACAAAGAAAATCATGACCGTGAAGGAGCTTGTATATCTGATACAAAATCCTGCGAGGGGCAAATCACTCCTAAATAGTGTACGAGATTAAAAAATCATGTGATTCTTTTTGTGATTTTTTCTGTGCTTTTTTTGTGGGTTTTTTTGTGATTTTTTTTGTGATTTTTTTTGTGTTTTTTTACATTTATCTATATTTTTGTGATTTGTCTATTTTTTCAGATTTTTTTTTCGTGATTTTTTTGTGATTTTTAAAATTATTTTCTGATTTCCCCCCCTGATTTTTCTGAAGGTGTACGAGATTTAAATCAGTGATTTGCCCCCTCGAAATCCTGCTGATTTACATAAACTTTAAGTTCATTTTTCTCACAAAATATCATTTATGTCTTTAATATTATTAAAGGATAGGAACGTATCTCACACAATATGTCCACTCATGGTGTATATATTATTTAAATACACTCTCGAGTTTAGGGATGGTTTCTACTTTAAATTGTAACGACTTTTGTTATCGGGTAATGGTCGACGATGTGAAATAGCGCGGTCCATCTTGTCTTTTGCGTGCTGTATGCAAATCAGTCTTTAATGATAGAGATATATCTATATAGACACTATTACATGTCTGACCATCTTAACATGGTCGCGGCTGTATTGATCAAGTCATGGTAACTGATGTGAAATAGTCTGGATCTATCTTGTCTTTTGCGTGCTTTATGCAAATCAGTGTTTATTAATCGCAGAGGTATATCGACACTCAATCACATCTGCCACCTTGACATACCTTGCTAAGAAATCGTGGTACGTTGGGAATGTAGCTCTCTCGTATCCAACATATTTACCACTACTGGAGTCTGTTGTTAATATCATCTCAGGGACAGCTCGCGGTAGATAGGGTTTACTAGGATCACGCGCATTATGACAGCCGAGTTTTAATAGGTTATAGTTGGGGCATCTCACCATGCGTGCTTCTTTTGGGTCGTAGGGAGGGTGAGCTTAAGAAAAAAGAATAGATGTACATATTAGTACGTGGGACTTCTGTGCAGTTGTCAGACTCACTAGTTCTATTATAGCTTGTGACGTCATTACCCTAGACAGCCATCTTGTATAAAGATGCGGCATTCATCATGTCGGTATAGTGTTTTTTTGGAGAGAGACTAAAAAAGAAAGTGATTTACTTACTTTGAGGCTTGTACCAACCCGCATAAACACAAGGCATAACATATAGTAAAGCCAAACACACGCGCAGCATCGTGAGTTTAGGTGATGTCTAAAATTACAGAAGACAATATGAAACAATTAAAAAATCTATATTAACGTAAAAATAATTTTATCCCAAAATATAAAACAATAATTGTCGTTAACTTTGTACTGGATATTTTCAGTAACTCATGAACATATTTTTACTAGTTCTATGCATGATAACCTTAACTCCTGATTTATATCACTATTCATATTCTATATTGAAAACTGAATCTCGTATTTAAGAAGTTGGCTCTATTTTTGCCAGTTTACGACGATAATTTTGTTCAATATTTATTGGTTGAAATAGGAATAACATGATAATATATAAGTTTCTATAACACCATTGTAACGCCATCACTTACCTTTTAAAATTCGAATACTGTTACTTAGGTCCTCTTTGCTACAAAACCCTCTTTACTTGATAAAAACTATGTGCCAAATACTGGCACAATAAAACAGCAATTGACTTATAATGACAGCAAAACTAATCAATAATGATAAGGGTACTTAAAACTGACATGAAATTTTGACAGTCACGGCAAAGCAAGATTGATAAGACGACTTAAAGTTATTGAATGATTACTAGGAAGAGACTGTGAATGAAATATTACATGAATGAAAGCTCTTCTATGACACTTGACATTCAACAATGAAATCCAGGACATGTAGCAATATTCAATATCCGCTTGCATTATAGTAAAGAATCACGAAATATTTTTAAATTCATTGGTTAAGCTTTATTTTCTCGTGATCTTATGAATCTTAATGGCGGATGAGAGTCGAGGAATCCCCCTACATGGAGCAGTATCTAGTTCATGACAAGTTAAACACTGATCAAACGAGAATGAGAGTTGATGAGAGTTAAGGCCCGTACAGACGAGCAAGTTTTCCTTGACAAGTTTTATTTGCCCGTGTGTACGGCAAAAAATTGACAAGTTTCCTTGACAAGGAGCCTTGTTCAAAAGCTAGTCATGCCAGCTTTTGAACAAGGAAATTGTTCGTGTGTACGGCCGACAAGGAAATGCGCAGTACGACACTGCACACTTATTTTCGATCTAGTCGAGCGGCCATTGCCACTATAAACATGAAGTATTCACTTGTGTCGTTAATACACGGGCTCGTAAAACTTGTCAAGGAAAAATTGATCGAAAAAACTTATTTACCGCACACACGAACAAGTAAACTCGACAAGGAACTTGTCAAGGAAAAATTGCTCGTCTGTACGGGGCTTTAGCAAGCGAGAGTTTGCATGCGAGTTTCATCAACTCTTTATGCCCCAGTCAAACGAGAACAAGAGTTCCATCGAGAGTTGGCTGGATATAACCACGCGTACCGGTCAAAACGAGCAAAATGTCTCATCAACTTACTAGGCAATTTTCCATTACGGTCGCTTTGCCCGCGCGGGCGGAGCGACCATGTTTCAACTCGCTCTTCGTTTTTAACGATTAACGATTAACATTTCTATAGCGCTTTACATGCGAATATGATCACGCCTGAAAGTTGGCCTAACTACATTCAGACTATCTTGGCTTTACCGATTGTGACTATTATTCTTAACTGTGATTATCCGAATCCACCCTGTCAACTTCGCCCGCGCGGGCAAAACGACCGGAATGGAAAACCACCCATCAACATTCGGCAGAGCATTGACCGACTCTTTTCACGCCACCGACGCCCGACACGGACCTGGAACGTTATACAGCGTTCGAGAATGGGGAGTGACACATTGGTTAGTGCATGTGCATATCGCCTCTGAGACCAGGGTTCGATTACTGTAATATGCAGTTCCTATGAATATTATTTGGTGCCTTAGTTCCATGTGAGAAAAGTACTTCCAGTCTGACTCTACCAAACACTGCAGGTTTTCGCCGGGTACTCCGGTTTTCTCTTATACAGAGTGTGGTAACATGGAACCAATGACCCTTACTGGACCTCTAGAAAGAACAGTTACAACTGTTAGAGCCATCCAGTATAGATAATAGTTTCGTGTAATGAGCCTTCGTTCATTAAGCTTGCATAATTAATATAATTTATGCATACGTTTCCATGAGAAAGGAAACCGTTAAAGAGGGCTTAGTGTCACACGACCAATATACGTGGAAATTGAATTTTAAATGAAAGATGAAGAACACTTGAGTTCAGACAGAAATATAGCTTTCATGTACAACCAAAATGCTTTTTCTATTAATTTTTTATTTGTCTTCTATTTCTATTAATTTTCTATTTGTTCAAAACACGATTAGCGCTAACCCTGGGTTAAAATCTAACCTGTCGTTTTGTCTACACGTTATAGTCTATTTCAAAACTCAATTCTGTCCACGGGGTTGTCCCATCAAGTCTTTGATTCAGTATTTTTATATAATATATTGAAATGATTACAAGATCCAGTATTTCTATATTACATTATATATTATATTATTTACAATGAAACCAATGATTTAAAGATTAAATATGTTCACCGTTCGTATTTACTACAATATCAAAGTCTGGTTCACACAAGTGAGATAAGCATGAGCAGGAATAGCAAAGAAAACTTTACCGTTGGGACTTTTGAGATTTTTTTTATCTCGCTTTAGGTCTTAGGCGCTGTTTATATGATCTCGGGAACTAGGGACACCCTACCCCCCAAGCTACCCTGGGATTCAACAATTGAATTGAGAGAATTCAAAAATTGAATTGAGAGAATTCAAAAATTGAATTGAGAGAATTCAAAAATTGAATTGAGAGAATTCAAAAATTGAATTGAGAGAAAAAATTATATTCATATTATAACAGCTAAAACGCAAGTGTTTATATGGAAAGATTTAAACTCGCCTCGGCTGGTAGGGTTACCCTGGGGGTAGGGACACTCTGTTTACAAAAGAGGGTGACCCTAGAGGTAGGGACAATTTTTGTCCGTGTAAACGGTTTGTCTCGGTCTCCATGGACAACTTTTCAGGCACACGCATGCGCATTACGTTGAAATATACGAGTCAAAACTGTACGTAAGCTCCATAACAGCCACCAGAAAATAGAAACAAAATTACCCAGAAAGACTATGCGAGTTTTCCAGAGTTCAATTCGCTCAGATAACATCAGAGATCTGTGCTGGGGTTTGCAAATATGGTTATATGATTACATAATATTGTGACATGTGACCTTGACACGCGATTCGTTGTTCGTTGTAATTCTTTAACAAAAGGCATGCTTGTAAATATGAAGCTATTTTAAAGCATTTTCTTCAATAAAACTATCTATCATTTGTTCAAAACATTTGTCGTTTTGTCTACACGTTATAGTCTATTCAAAACTCAATTCTGTCCACGGGTTGTCCCATCAAGTCTTTGATTCAGTATTTTTATATAATATATTGAAATGATTGATTACAAGATCCAGTATTTCTATATTAAACCATTATAATTTAAAGATTAAATATGTTCACCGTTCGTATTTAAAATATCAAAGTCTGGTTCACACAAGTGAGATAAGCATGAGCAGGAATAGCAAAGAAAACTTTACCGTTGGGACTTTTGAGATTTTTTTTATCTCGCTTTAGGTCTTAGGCGCTGTTTATATGATCTCGGGAACTAGGGACACCCTACCTCCCAAGCTACCCTGGGATTCAACAATTGAATTGAGAGAATTCAAAAATTGAATTGAGAGAATTCAAAAATTGAATTGAGAGAAAAAATTATATTCATATTATAACAGCTAAAACGCAAGTGTTTATATGGAAAGATTTAAACTCGCCTCAGCTGGTAGGGTTACCCTGGGGGTAGGGACACTCTGTTTACAAAAGAGGGTGACCCTAGAGGTAGGGACAATTTTTGTCCGTGTAAACGGTTTGTCTCGGTCTCCAGGGACAACTTTTCAGGCACACGCATGCGCATTATGTTGAAATATACGAGTCAAAACTGTAAGCTCCATAACAGCCACCAGAAAATAGAAACAACAACAAGTTAGGCAAGTAAATCTTATTTAAAAAATATATTTTCATCACATATTTTTACCATAATACAATCTTTACATAGTATACTATAAATACAACTCTACCCAACCAAACCAATTTTCCGCCGCCAATGGTGGTCTGTCCTCATGCATGTCGCACACTTAATTGCATCTGCTTGCCATTGGTCTCTTCTTATGTTTGGGCTTATCTGACACACGCGTGAACCAGATTTGAATCACACAACTGAAACCATTTGTACACGTTCTGTCGAGGAAGAATCCTCCGTAGCTAGTAAAATATTTGTCGGAGATGACCCATTTCCCCCTTGACACGACCCACGCCGGTCCAATGACCATTTTCGAAAACTCAATCTTACTAAGTCCTTCCTTGCTTTCTTTGAACAACGAAGAAAAGTTTTAAAACCCTCCGCGAACTCCTGATGTAGTGCACCGTAGATGATAGGGTGAGACGCACTCGTTGCAGTTAGGATGAGCACGGAGAATTTCTTGGCCAGAGAGTTTTTGATGCCATATGTATTCATTTGCCATGTGATGTGATAGGGTAGGGTCAGGGTGATGTACACTATTACAATAATACAGATCATTCTTATTGTCTAAAAGAGAAAAGAAGCATATGTTAAGGGCGATGATATAGGGACAGACGAGGGGCAAATCACTCCTAAAAAGTCTGCGAGATTAAAAATCATGTGATTTTTTCTGTGATTTTTGTGATTTTTTAGTGATATTTTTTGTGTGATTTTTTTTGTCATTTTTCTATATTTTTTAAATCAGTGATTTGAGTGATTTGTCCCTCGGGGACAGGTTTACATTTATACAATGATACTACAACAGTAGAGTATACAACGTTTTAAAAGTAAAAATTTCCTGAACTGGACAATCACATTCATGATGGAACATCATTTTTATGTTAATTATTATATTGTACATTTTAGTCTTTCATCGAAGACAAGAAGAAAATATCCAGGATGTTCCCGTATCGTTCTAGTCAGAGTTATCACAGTTTATGGTAACATCGAAGGTGAGTGTTAGCGTAAGAGGCAAGGTTAGGATTGGAGTTTTACTGCCCTTCATATAAACTAGAGTGTAATGTGTAGTTAGCCTAGTTTTTCCAGCCTTCAAAACGCGAGCGATTTGCAGGCGGTGCGAAGTTTGCCGACTTCCTCTTCTATCTTAATTCTAGACAACCTGCAAACCTCGTCAAACTATCCTAAAATCGTAAGGCGGACGCGAAGGCTAGATCAGTGTTTGGAGCTTATCTACCGGATACGCGATCCAGGTATAACTCTGATACGCTCCATGAATAAACTTAAAGTTACATTCACTTACCCTGCGATGTTTGTTCCGATTATTCAACAGCCCAAGACGTCTCAACCTGTAACGAGTCTCCCGTAATATCATCGCCACTTTAATATATATCACGACCATAACAATAGCCGGTAGTAAAAACTGTATTATAAACAATGCCGTGAAATACGCTTTCTCTAATGTTTCTGAGGGCCATATGTCTGTACACACTGGTTTACCTTTACGATAAACTACATTTAGGAATATGTTAAACGGCAGGGTTATAAGACATGATATTACCCAGAGAAAGACGACCTGTAATTTTCGAAACAGGCTTACTGACTCGTTAACAATCGTAAGAGACTTTATAGTCCTATATCGCTCGTATGATATCGCGACCAAAGTCAGTGAGGATGCGGTAAGGAATAAATATGTGAACATAGGGATGACTTTGCATAGAAACTGTCCAAACGGCCACACGTAATCGTTCTCTTGATAGGCCAAGCGAAATGGCAGGTTAATGGATAGTAAGGCAATATCGGCTGCGGCTAAATTGCATAGCAGTAGATTATGAAACGTTCGAGCTTTCTTCTTTCTGATCATTATCCACATAACGATAGAATTTCCACCGAAGCCGACGATAAACACCAAAGCATACAGCACAAACTTAATGATTTTCACAGCTAGAATTTCTTGTCCAGGTGCATTTGAATTTGAATGTCGTAAGAAACTAGGTAGCGAGGAATTGTTGCTTCCATACACATCCATCTTCTATTTTGGATGTAGCTATATGACGCTGGTTTTAATACATCAAAGGGATAGCTAGATATACAGAATATATTTGATCTTAGATAATTATGTAAATTACATTCATTCAACTTGCTATATACTTTCTCATTGCGAAATGTGTTCAAGTTGGACTGGATCTTTCTATATTACCAGTTACGGGGCCTGTAGGCTAGGTAAAATCGCGGGCCTTGAGAATGATATTTTCATGCCTGTAAACGGTGACACATCTTCTAGCGAACTCCGGGCCATGTTTCGCCTAAATATTTGGAAATTTAAGGTCTCGGAAATGCTATTTCCCGCTTTCTGAGGCTGTTTTGCTGAACTAATGTCAATAATAGTAATAATCTAATAAAAAGTGCATTCTCTGATAATCACGGGCCTCTTGAAAGCCCGGCCTGTAGGCTTCAGCCCACTCTGCCTACTCAGTCCACTCTGCCTACGTCAGCCCACTCTGCCTACTTCAGCCCACTCTGCACTCATACCCTTGATATTATTTGTAAATTACATGAATCAATTACTGGATCTTTCTAATCATCTGACAGAGCTGCTATTTCGTTTTCTATATATAGTTTTCATCACACCTTAATTACGCTTGAAATTTAGCTTATGACTATGCACTAGATACTGTTGTTGTCAACCAAGTGCATACTAGACTTACTTGCTTCGTCTTTCAACTGCACTATTGTTTTTCCTGCGTTGATTTTAATGCTACTCGAGTGTTACAGGGTTCCTAACGCCTTTGGAGTAGAATATTCGGAAAGGCCACCTCTTCAACTGAAATGTTCTGACTCATTAAGTTTGGTTTTGCACAAGTTGATCTTGCCTCAACCGTGATCTTTACGTTTTCTGTTCTTCCTCACCGCTTTACGAATGCTTTATACTCAACGGTTCGGCGACTGTAGAGAGCACTACTGTATATCAGTTCAACTGTAGCTTATGAACAACTGAAAGCATACGCGAAGCGTTGTTTGTGGTTTATTCTTGAAAGAATTGGACTTGTCTCGTTCGTTATCTCCGTATGCTTTTTCCACTTTTTCTTAGCTTTACGAGTGCTGTATATTCGACAGTTTGGTGACTGTAGGGAGCTGTACTCTATATCAGTTCCATTGCATCTCGTGAATAACTGAAATGTTCCAAGTTTATAGTCGCACGGGCTGATCTTGTTTCATGCGTTATCGCTTTAGCTCTCTGCTCTACTGATCCTTTATCACAGTTTCATTGAATGCCTTCTTATGTATGCAAAAGCTTTGGAGTTTTGTTGCAACGGTGTTTTCTGTACCACTTCTATTGTACCTTGTCAGCTGTTGTTGTTTTCATCTTGTTTGGCTCTTGTTTGCCCTCTGAATATATCCCTTTGTCTAGAATTGACAGTGTTGATTTCTAACACAGTTCAGCACAGACCCACAAATGAATACGTTTCAAATAGTTATCTGTATAGCCTGTCGAGGTATTTATTAAACCTGGTAAGGTCTTAACCGTGAAGTTATCCTTGTTGCATCTTGTATAGATCTGAAATCTTTGTGCATTAAATTTTCATTGAATAACAATCGAAAGTCAATTCTAACACATCCCATATAGGTGACAAGTCGTTAGTGCTGGCTGCTTGCAGCTTTTAAGTACAGCACTGGCTAAGGGAATGGCCTCGGCTGGGATATATAACATGCAGCCAGGTGCGCTTCATCAAATCTACTTTACTCAGAAGTGGCGGTCTCCTTGTGAATATGAAATTAATACCGGAGAAATGAAATGCATGATTGAAAAGTATCATACCCACGCATAACTAAGAAACAATACTTTAAGACTTCCGAAAGGCTTTAATGAGCGGAGCCATTAATTTGAATATGAAAGACTGAATATGTTGAGATTCATTTTGAACTGACAAAACAATAGGAGTGAAGCTCGTTAAGTTTTGTACATTTGAATGCGAATTTTCAATAGCTTGGGTTGTTACTTGATCGTTTTATGTTGGATTTTGGGCTGGGTTTTGTTGGCCCATATAACATGCAGACTTTTCATAAGTTCTTCTCATGTGCTATCACCTTCCCAGCACGTTTGTTTTAGTTCGTGCGCCGCAGGACAAAAAGCATCAGTGAATAAAACTCCCACGCTTCGTTTAACTTAAAAGACTAAAATGAAATCTGGCCTTTTCACTTTGGTTTTTTTAATAAAAGAATAGATATATTTCTTGTTTTGGACTTTTAACAACAAAATCATTGTAACTTGCAATAGAAATTTTTGCGCATTTTGTCTCGGGTGTTGTAACTTATGCGTGAACATTTTCACTAATTAACATTAGTTGAAACCAGCAATCTCGTTGTTCTTATTACTTCATCTTTATACATCATATAAATCAGTATTCTCCTTAAGCACACCTATCACGCCCAGTGGAACTATTAAACTGCGGATTTGACGCGTACCTTTGAATTAAAACTATATCTTTAAAAGAGGTTCAAACTTTCACACACTTTGACCATGGATAGTTTAAACCAACCGTATTAAGAAATTTATTGGAGTTTACATCAGAAATATAAGTTTGTAACATGCATGTACTAAGGAAATATAAGTAATATATACAAACCGCGCGAGAGGTCTTTATCTGATTTAAAACATCGAGGCGCAGCCGAGTGTTTTAGATCTGATAAAGGCCGAACTGCAAGGTTTGTATATGACTTCTAAAATGACTCGTTTTGTATACGCTCACTGGCGTTGGAATTTTGAAGATTGATGTTATCTACGCTGTAAAAATTGAAGGAGAAAATTTGAGCAAGTCTATATCAAATATATAGATCCGCTACGGGTCACGAGTTACGTTTCCTTTGTATTTTGCTTATGATTAATGAATTTTAGAAGGAATAAATCAACTGTAAGGAAAATTTTCTTTACAAGGAAGTATTTTAGTTCCCAGTCTATTGAGTTGTAGCGGAATTCAAGATGGCCGCGTTTTGTTATTATTTTTCGAAAACAAATTTGGATTTTAAAATTTGCATTTTATCTCGAATAATTTTGTAGTTGGTGGATAGAACTTTTGGGAGTGACAAAGATTAGATAATGAGTGGGAAAATCAAGCAAAGGACTAAAGGAAACACAAAAGTAAGAAAGGGTTTTGCGATATAATTTTGTGTCTAGGAGTGACTGAGTGAGAGCTGTCCCAATGTAATTAAAGACACGTGTAGTTATACTTTTGATGTTCCTATCATCAAAGTGTGTTTTGGTCAAAATGTGTGACAGTGTAAACACCTCTTTCAAAGAACGCAGAGACAGAAACTTTTTTAGTGTAAATCAGTCACTTTCTCTGGGTTTCAGTTTTGGTATAGAATTAGATGTTCACCAAATTTAAGAGTTCGATAAACTTGTATAACTTGTGTCATTTTAATACAACTACCAAATTAATATTACCAATGGAGTAAGAATGTTATAGGTGGGGTTTGCTATAACCCATCAACCATAGGCAATGATTGAGCCCATATCATTATGGTCAATCCCTCAGCCCTAACCACTAATCTCAGCCCTAACTTAACCCTAATCAGTTGTGCGTCAATCATCGACAATAACCAAAATCAGCTGATCCTTGATTATTGCCCTGGTGATTATAGCAAATTTCCACAGGGATAGGAGAACTAACAGATTGATGGATATTATTTTCAGCCTTCCAGCAGTGGCCGTGCAGCAGAATTGTTATCTCGAGATGGCTTGAAGGGGTTTGTGGGATTCGGAGATACAGGGAGCTCCCCAGATGGAAGTTCGTTACAGTTTGTACCTGCCAGTGCAGAGCATCCTGAAGCATCAGTTCATTCAGATTTCCTCGTTGTTATGAAGAAACTTAGCAAACGCGATGCAGTCACCAAACTCAAGGTACACTCTAGTGAGAACAGTTTAGAACTGATAGAGCTGTCCAGTATAAACTAAACTAGTTTATTTTAGTTTAAATTCTGACTGAATTAAGCGATTCATTGTAGTTAAGCACATACATATTAGGGGTGCACCGGATAGTGATTTTTACTATCCGGCCGGATACCGGATTTGCCGGATATCTGAAAAAAATCAGGATACTGAATATTTTATCAATTTGAATACTTGATAATTATATTGGTGCGAAGTTTGGGATGTTTTAGTTACTAAACGTCATTAGTCGTTTATATTAAGTACTTACCGCAAATTATTTTTATTTGCAAATTGAAATCATCTGTTTGTTTGAAATTATAGTTAACCATATTACCACCACCAACAATATTTAAACAGTAAATAAATCAGATTGTTGTTTTGGTGTATTAATGTCTATTTTTTAGTATTTTTTATGTTTCAATTAACGGAAATTTAGTACACTTCAGGAAAAACAAATTATCTGGTATCCGGCCGGATAATAGTAATTATTATATACACAAGCTCTGGATATGCGGTAATCTGCAATCTGATTGGTTCTCTACTAGCAGGATATTAGCTCATATCCTGCTAGTAGAGAAAAGTAGAAAAATGCCTGGCAGATTTGGACAATTAAATGAAGAGGAAATTCAAGTTTTACTTGAAAAAAGTAAATACCAGATCCAGAGCTTGTGTATATAATAAAACAGTTATTCTACTCACTCTCGTCGTATATGACTGATAGCCGACTCGGCGCTATCGCACCTCGTCGGCTATCAGCTCATATACGACTCGAGTTCGTAGAATAACTGTTAAATATCTGGCCGGATACCAGATAGTACAATTTTGTCACTATACTATATCCAGTGCACCCCTATGAACACACTTGTTTTAGCACAGCTACAAACTATATACAGTTGCATGAAAATGTTATATGTTTTTTTAGGGTGTTCAAGAGTTTGGAGAGTTATGTAAGACAAGTGATATGAATGCTGTCGTAGACGTGATGAAATATTGGCCAAGATTATATAGCAAATTAGCTTTGGTAAGTTGCTGAAATATATTTTGACCCAGCCAGTAAGCTGCAGTGTGCCCTAAAGCACCAAAATTTTACTGTATGATGTTATTCTATTCTGTTTATGCCAGACCATTTTAGGGAAAAGTGTTGGTGTGAATAGGTCAAATACAGAATACAGTCAAACCTGTATTAAGCGGACACCCTCGGGGAATAGGTTAGTGTCCGCTTAATAGAGGTGTCCGCTTAATAGAGGTTCTCGTCACCAGGCCCCTCCCCTCCCCCGTGAAGAAATAATTAAAAACATGAATTTCGACAAAAATTTCAATGTTTGAACTACGGTAAAAATTTTGTCTTAACGCATGCGTAATAATATACTAGTCGAATTAACAAATAGACTTTGAACGTTAATATAGTTACTAAAGTGCAATAATTGTAAAGATTATGAAAAATTAAGAAAATTTTGTCCGTTTAACACAGGTTTTTTGTGTCTTTATAGAGGTGTTTAAAAGCGGACACCGCTTAATAGAGGTGTCCGCTTAATAGAGGTGTCCGCTTAATAGAGGTTTCATTAACAGGAATTATATGAGATTCAATTCGGGACTTTACAAAGTGTCCCCTTAATACAGGGTGTCCGCTTAATGCAGGGCCACTTAATACAGGTTTGACTGTATATCATATACAATCAAGTTATTATATTGGTAACGCAAGATGAAGATTGTTTATTTATACATAGGATATTGATTATCGTGTCCGAGAAGCAACACAGCATGCAATGAATCAAATGACATCAAGAGTTGGCAAAAATTTTGCACCACATTTGAAAAGTGTCATGGGTGTATGGCTGTGTTCACAGTGTGATACGTATCTGCCTGTCGCAACAGCAGCACAGAAAGCTTTCAACACTGCTTTCTCTGAGAACAAGCAAGCTGAAGTACTGGGGTTTTGCAAAAAAGAAATCAATGAGGTGCGGCAACATAATGTAAAGAACAAGTACTTTACATAGTCTGTCCATTCAGGTTTACTGACTAATGCATTGGTAACATATATTATATAATTCTATTTTATTGCATCTATCTGCTGAGTAGTATTGTTAGATTAACACAGAAACATAACCAAGTCTTGTAGCATTAAAACCTTTGCTATCTATTTTGTATAGTATTTGGTAGACAATCTAATGAGCCAGACAGCAGATACACTCAGTGATCCAGAGTAAGTACAATGAGAATTACTGTAAATACAGTAATATGTAGTGCTGGAATTCTTAACATGATTTAGTTCTTTGTAAAGGTTGGTCTGTCTATGTGTATATATGGGGCTTCGGTGGCATAGTTATCAGAGCAAACACCTTTCACCTCTGAGTCTTGAGTTTGATTCTCGCTGAGGACTTTACTCATCACACTCATGTGAAAAGAGTAAGTCAATGCTCTGCCGAAAGTTGTGGGTTTTCTCCAGGCACTCCGGCTTCTTCCCATAGGGAAACTTGACTGGGTGGGTTAGGATATACAGATTAGCGGAAATTAATATCACAATTGTTGTAAAAATAGATAATGTAGGCTAAGTACATAATATAGGTGTAAGATACTTGATGTAATCGGTCACTGAAAAGCCCGGAGAGTGAGCTGAATAATGTATGTATGTATGTATGTACTGTATGTATATATAAATACAGCATTGGATCGGGAAAATATCAGGAATGGTTTTTCCAAGAACCATTGCCAGTTTATCTATATCATGCTACTCTATATAGCTAGTTTGTCTTGTATTTATGTTGAGACAGATGATTTGTTAAGGTATGATTGCATGCTGCGATTTGTCGGCCCGATTTTATGATGAATATTGTCAGTTGATGATGTTGTCAGATGATGTTTGCCACATATTTTTCAAATATCATTAACGTGTATCTGAAATCGGCCTGACAAATCGCAGCATGTAAATGAAGCTTTAGACAGATATGATCCATCTCTAGTGTCCATTAGTGCATTGATACTGTGGAAGGAGTATGAGCTAGTGAAATGTTGGGTTAATTTAGTGTTGTAGATGAAAAAGATAGAGCAGCCAAATATGTTCGAGTGATTGCTGCATCGTTACAAGCTTTTGGAAAATTTCTAAAGATGGTGGATGGAGATATCAGTAATGAGATAGTTCATTATCACACAAGTCTTACATCAGAGAAGAAATTCTGGAAATTTGGAAGACACAAATCACCGCAGGTTTGAATCATACTCTATTGTATTATTGTATGTACTGTACTGTGCTGTGCTGTGCTGTGCTGTGCTGTGCTGTGCTGTGCTGTGCTGTGCTGTGCTGTGCTGTGCTGTGCTGTGCTGTGCTGTACTGTACTGTGCTGTGCTGTACTGTGCTGTGCTGTGCTGTGCTGTGCTGTACTGTACTGTGCTGTACTGTACTGTGCTGTGCTGTGCTGTGCTGTGCTGTGCTGTGCTGCGCTGGGCTGCGCTGTGCTGTGCTGTGCTGTACTGTGCTGTGCTGTGCTGTGCTGTGCTGTACTGTACTGTGCTGTGCTGTACTGTGCTGTGCTGTGCTGTATCGTGTGCTGTGCTGTGCTGTGCTGTGCTGTGCTGTACTGTACTGTACTGTACTGTACTGTACTGTACTGTACTGTGCTGTGCTGTACTGTACTATACTCTGTACTGTATTGTATTGTATTGTCTGTTTAGTGTATAAAGTTTACCAGTTGCTCTTCACTGCACTGCATTGGAGGGTGTACTCTGTACTCTACTATATTGTGGTCTCTTTGATGCAACATGCAATTTTTCCTGTATTTCTAACCATAATTTTCCCCTCTAGATCAAAGCAGCTTTCTTTACTCTGATATCTACCTACTGTCAAAAACAACCAAGCATTATTGAATCATGTTCAAGTTCAGTTTGTCCCATTGTACTGGGATCCTTGGATGAAGCAGATGCCATTGTCTCAGGTCCGCTATGGGAGGCTGTCCTGCAACTTGTCAGTTTGATGAAGGTATACCTACTGACTTATTTGCCTCCTATCCTCCGACTGACTGATGGGCAGACTGATTTTTATTCTGGCTGAATGATCAACTAACTGACTGTCCAACCAACCGAATGATTGACCAACCAACTGACTGACCAACCAACTGAGATATGAAAATATACATTTCAATATTTCTATTCTGGCTGAATGACCAACCAACTGACTGTCCAACCAATCGAATGATTGAGAGGTGTAATTATACATTTCATTACTATTCTGCTAGGATTGTTGGAAGCATGTAAACATGGAGAAAGCTGTATTGCCAAAGTTCTGGCAGTTCTTATCAAATGCTGCATATGGCAATGCTCATGTCGTCATGATCACTGTATTGCCATTTATAAGTACATTACCAGAAGAGGTGAGTAAAGGTATCTCAAATGTGTAGTGTAAAAATAGTAGTTGTCCAGTGTACATAAGCATTCCACAATAAGTTACCAGGGTTTGTTTTTAAACTACTTGGAAAACATTGGTGAAGGCCCTTTGTCAGGAGGTAAGTAGCCACTACTCTAGGACAGCATTCGATCAATTTAACCTTGGTCGAACACTGTGTAACCATTTACACTTCAAAAAACTAACTTGATTTACAGTTAACCCACGTAGAACCCACTTAATTCTGCAAATCGGGCAATATAATATTCACATTAACTGAAGGGAACCATAAATGGAGGGAACCCCGTTAAAAGTTTTGTTATGCTTGCCAGGTTGTTTCTCCGAGCTCAAGTTTTGCACAGAAGTTACTTGAGAAAATTGTTAATGGTTTAAAGCTACCCAAAACGCAACAAAGTCCTTCTGAGTGCAAAGCATTATTATCGTCGTTCATGGATTGTGTGAAATACTTCGTGTCATTTGGATCAAGAGAGTGGCAGATTGAGATAGAACAGAGCGATGTTCAACAGCTTAGAACTGATGTTATCAACATGGTATGGCTGTGGCTTTATGCTTTGTATATCAGGCGTTTATCGCAGAAACAAGTCTAAACTAAACTCTAGAGGTCCAGTGTTGGACCAGTGTTGCTACAGGAGGAAACCGGAATATCCAGAGAAAACCTGCAATGTTTGGTGAAGTCACACTTGAAGCACTCTTCTCTTATGCGACTGAGGCGAAATTCTAATCACTACAGACTTGCATATTGCAAGAATCAAACCCTGGTCACGGAGGTGAAAGGCACTGACGAGTGCTGTGCCACAAACCTTAAATCTGTACTTATTATTTTACATTTATTTTCAGTTAATAAATGTCATTGAAATGTCACTTACTCCGAAGACACAGATGCGCCTGTCTTCGTCATTGCTTTACGAACGTCTGGCAGAATTCTTACGAGATACAACTGAGAACGCAGATATCCAAGACCACTTTTGGCAGGTTTTTGATAAATTAATTCAAGATAAAATTGGATGTTCTGAAAAGGTAATTTTCAAAACCATATGATCATATGTGACCATGCCTCACCTTACCATACCATACCATACCTTACCATACCTTACCATACCTTACCATACCAAATCAAACCATAACTTACTGTACTTAACCATACCTTACCATACCATACCATACCACACCACACCACACCACACCACACCACACCAAACCATACCATACCATACCTTACATTACTATACAAACTAATTAAACCATATCTCATACAAAATACCAAAAACTATTTCAGCCCCCTCTTCATTTTCCATCTCAATTGTCTAGGACATGGTACCAACACTCCAGTCAATTGTCAACCTCCTGTCGTGTCTAAAATCAAGACGATCATTACAAGAATCTCAACCGTCAAAAGTCCGTTTCCATGAACCAAGTAACAATGAAGATCAATCAACCAACACTAAAGTCAAAACTAAAAGACGCGCCAAAGTCTCTGATGTTGACGTGAACATACTCTACAGAGGAAGACTGCTGGCCACTGTTAGCAAAACGGTGTGCTCATGTTTTGAAAGAGTTTGGTCAGAAAACTCTGAAACTGATCTTGTACTCGTTACTGAACTGCTGACAGAATTTTTCTCCACCTCAATGTTAAATGACATCCTCATCACCTTGAAGTCACTTTCTGCAAAAGACGATCTCGTTCAAACTGGCACTTCGAACGCTACTCAGCTCTCTAGCCTTTGTATTGATGAGATGATTTTGCCTCTTCTGGATATAAGTCATCACAAACCAAATGAAAAATGGCTTTTGTGTGCTATACAGTTGCTGTTTGTGCTTCTGATTGAGGTTGAAGAAAGCGAGCGGAAATGTGTATTTGAACGTGTTTTTCAGGTAAGAAAAACATATGGAAAGTTTGTATGGAAGAAGTGCTTCAAATATCATGAGATGCTGCACACACAGAAAACTATTCTCTGGCTCTTTCGTTCCTCGCCGGCAGAAAATAACACTTTTAGTTTGACTTTACCGAACGCTGCAGGGTACCTCGGTTTCCTCCTGTAGTAAAACTGGACTTATGAGGGATGGTCCTGGCTAGACCTCTAGGGAAAACAGTTAAGACAAAAGTATAGTAAAGATACAGCTATCCAGTATAAATATAGTTAGGTTCTTGATGGCATCTATTTCTTTGTTTCTTAACTATATATTTTGCCATGTTTTTAGATGAACTCGTCGCCTGAACTGCTATATCTTATTGTTAACGAGGTAATTAAGAATGAACGACTCGCACCGGCAAATTGACAGTACATTATAAAAATATTAGTTAAGTAACCGTTTGAAATGTTTATATATTTAATGCTGTTTAGATATTTGAAGTGGAATATTACCTTCATCTGTCATACTTGCATGGAATTCAGATTGGAACAGAGTTTGTAGCAGTTTTGAAAAATTTCTTACCCCGCTCCAGCGAGGAAACAGCAGACAAAAGTGGCGAGAGATACCTATGGAAAGCGCTAGATCTATGCTTTTTACATTCACATTTAGTAGGTGAGAAAGATTACATTAATTTGGTATAATTATATAACAGCGTATGTACAAAAACTTTCTACAAGTCTATCTAGGTTTGATTCCTGTAGAACACATTAGTCTCATAGTCATAATTTCGCCTCCGTCGCATATGAGACGAGTTTTATCTAACCTTCTCAAACTCATTAATAATTCATGAGCAAAACACAAAGGAAATCACCACCGTATCGTTGTCTTGATACCACGGTAATAAACACCCATAAATTAACTCAACTTTCGCGTTGAATTTCTTTTTAAATACTGGTTTGTTTGAGAAGCTATATGATACACTCGAAGTCGTTTATTATAGTGATTTAAAAACACCTCAAAGTATGTTAAAAAACTCGGCTAGCGCCTTGTTTTTCAACACACTTTTCGGTGTTTCAAATCACTATAAGAAACTCCTTCTCGTGTATGATATATTACTTCTCACTTTTGTCCCTTTCTATTTCCTTGTAGAATTTTTCTTCAACGAGAATGCCACTAGTGAAGTATTCCACGTTTTCCACCTTGTTCTTTCGCAAGAAAACAATGCCTCGTCAACTGTCATTTCTGTTGTTCAACTCATCGAGAATTATGTTCAGAACAATGAAATCACTTCCAAACAGGTATGCAGTCTAATATGTCGCTGCTAGAAGGCAGTAAAGAAGTCATTGACAAGATTTCCCCCTTTGTTTTATATGTAAAGCACGAAGCATTGTTAAATAAAGTGTTCGTGGATGTTGTTCAGTTAAAGCTTCAAGGACAGGAGCAAAGTAAGTGCAATTATAGTAGACTGGCAGTTATGCTGGCTTCATTTTGATCTTTTCGAGCCGATTATTTTTTGGCAATCGATTATTCTTAACAATAATCGGATCATTGACATTGAAAACAACCATACACAGCATGATATTTACCTAAACTTTCTTTCTGGAATTAGGAGAAAGCAAAGATATAAGCATTCAGGTGCTCTCATTGCAGTCAATTTAAGATAGGCCCATTGAAACAAGTCATTATTGCAAAAAAAAACGGTCGAGTTGGTCGCGACGTTAATACTTTTCGAAACGTCATGTTTTCTCGTTTAATTACGTCACGTTTTGGGCGTGGGATGACTTAATTTAATCAGTATTAATCGATTGTTTACAGCGATTAATTGATTACGAAAATATCCCGATGGGAGCAGCTCTAATATCCACATTCTCTCATTTTGATTCTACTTTCTACAGCTCATGTTTCTCAGTGTTGGAACTCTATGATCAACACTGCCATCACTGATAACTCCTGGTTTGACATGGTTATATCACAAACTGCTCAACAGATCAAAGATTTTCTTTGCTCCGATGATCCCATCACCTTTGAAAAGTGAGTTGTAATTAATCTGTAGTAACAGATCTTGACTTGTATAGACTTTCCTCAAGGGTACACTGTTGCTTTCAGCTCCCGTAGGGTGTTGGTATCACAGTCGTTAGTGGATGTGCTTTTCACCTCGTGGTTTGATTCCTGCAATATTCAGATGTCTGATTAAAATTTCACCTCGATCGCTCTCTCTCCGAGTTTCAGCGGTTACCTTCATACCGTGTACCTTCTAGCGCAACGGTTGCGCAATGGAGCATTAAACCATTCTGTGATTAAACTGATCTTAATTGGCTCGGCGGAGGAGAGAGCCTCAATCGCATTTGAGAAGAACGCTACAAGTGTGACTTTACCAAACACTGTAGGTTTTACTTCATTGCACTGTATTTTCCTTCTGCATTTAAACTGGACCAATAAGGAATGACTATTAGTGGACCTCTAGGGAGAACAGTTTAGAACCGATAGAGTTATCCAGTATAAATTATTTATGTTTCTGATGCCTTAGTAATGATTATAATGCTAATTTGTTCTTACGCTTGTCCATTTAGGTTCTCTGCCTTTACGGATGCTGCTGTAGAAATAATTGACTCACTGACTAAAGATGATTACGAGAATTTTAGGGAAATTTTAAGGAAACTATCTCCGTCAGATTCTGATTGGGGTGACCTAAGGGCTGACACGTTATTACAGGTAAGTAAAGACTGTGTACATTTTGCACTTTTGTGTATGTAGATGATTTCCTTTGGGGATAACTGTCTAGTTTGTCAGTTAGAGACATTTACTGGACATCTAAGGAGAATAGAAAAATGCTCCCAGTTTTACTCTACTAACACCGCATGTTTCCTCCAGCTGAGGTACTTTTGTTTTCTCCGGTAGTAGCACTGGACGAACAAGTCAACAAGCCTGGAAAAAAATTATTTCTTTCTGGGACCAATGTGATCAAACAAAAAAATTTCTGTCAATATTCGGGCAGTTCGCTAACTAGCAAAGAACGAAAAGCTTAGCCAAACGTGTCCACCCTTTCCCTCCAACCCCTGTTGATCTCACAACTGCACTGCAAATCAGCAAATATCTAGATCTGTGTATCTAAAATATATCTTATGGTCATCTGCTTCTAGAGTCTACACTTTAATATCAAATACTAGATTGATTGGGAACTCAAAAATGGTCCGATACTTTTTCCACCCCTGAACAAGTGATGGTTTTTAGGACAAGCTAGAGAGAACAGTTTAGAACTACTAGAGCTATAGCCTATGTCCTGGCACCCTAAGGCTACTAAAGCTACAGTATTCAGTATAAGCCAGTGAGATATTTAGATGTGTGTTGACTTACCATCAACTGTGTTGACAAATGTATTGACTTACCATCAACTCAGCCATGTTTTCGCTCGCTACTCTTGTTTTAAGAGCGAACAAACTTACCATAAACTGTTGGATACGTTTTCTCATTTCTAGTCTACATGGGCAGTCATTCCATTCCTAGACGGTAGCTTAAGTTTCACGCAGTTTCCAAAAACCACTTGTGTCAACAATTCAGAACATCTTACATCACACCAGATGTTATGTTTATTCCTTTCCCATGTTTTTAAACGACGATATCCAACAGCATGCTTTCCGGAAAACGAAGATGGTGATAAATATGAGTGGAAGATATTTATTGAAATGCTTTGGTTAAGAGAAGTAAGTAGAACAAAGCTAAGTTAACCACCTTTCATTCATTACCCTGGCTTGTTTAACTGTCGTATATGTTATTTTTATTTTAGTATTTTAAGCAAACAATCCACGTAACAGACGGAAGATCATTCGTGACCTCTCTTGCTCTCATGGGCACAAATCTTCAACCATTACTTGATGTGTTAACTGAAATGTCTACAGCTTCTCTCTTAAGGCGTTTACTTGCAATGTCGAAGTCTGAAGGTGGTCTGTGGTCCCTTACTTTGAAAGCTGTTATAACAGGCAGTATTAAGAAGGACGAGTCAATGTCAGATGTTCTAGTAGATCTCGTAATGTGTGAGAAAAGTAATTACAATGAACAGAAATTACAAATATTGCAATGTCTTCTTGGAGAAGAGACTTCAATATACAACTTAAAACTTATTGTGGAAAATTTCTCTACGATGTTGAACGAGATTGAGGCGAGTGATGTAACAGGTAAAGGTCCGGTTATCTCACTATATAACTAACTAACGTATCAACTAGCTAGCTGACGATAGTAACTAACTATCTAGCTAACTCACTAATTAACTGACAGCCAACCAACAAACAAATTAACTTGCTAACTCACTAACTAACTAACTAAATAACTAACTAACTAACTAACTAACTAACTAACTAACTAACTAACTAACTAACTAACTAACTAACTAACTAACTAACTAACTAGCTAAATAGCTAAATAGCTAACTAACTAACCAACTAGTAATAAATATATATCAATAATTAGTTCTTATCGTTTACTCTAGGTCAGATGTTTTGTCATTGCATTCTCTCAAGTGCTTTAGAAAGATGGGTTCATCTGTCACAAGATTCAGATATAGCGATGTTTGAGTGTCGTGTGACTTTGCTTGAAGTACTGAAAGATATAAAAACTCGTCAAGCAACAATGGCAGACCTTCTATTGTTCAGTTGCTGTCTGGACAATGTGGAAGTATCGCAGATTTCTCTGAATTTAGCTATTATGAGAATGATGAAGTTAGCTGTTATCAATTTTTCTGAGAATATGGAAAGTGAACTGTGGGATATGATAATGTGTTCGATGTTGGATTGGCTACAGGTTTGTGGTTGCTACTAACATCTTAAAGATTGGCCTTCGCTCGGAACATTGAAATGTTTTTAATCTTTCTCAGGTACACACGTAAAAATCTGACATCTTGTCACCAAGATGTGTTCGCAGCAGGCTTGTAGCAAGCAGTAGCGTAGCCAGCCCGCCGATTTAGTCCCGCTATGCAAATTTGTTCGTGTTCATTGACGGTGAAAACAATGAATTTCTAAATAAATGAATAATGATAATGATTTGAAATTTGCATAGCGGGACCAAATCGGCGGACTGGCTACGCCACTGGTAGCAAGCTTGCCAACAAGTTGTTGTAATGTTGTTATTTCATCAAGTTGCTACAAGGTTGTCACTCACAACTTCTTAACAAGTTGTTGAATTGCAGGACGATAACAAGTTGTTGGAACAAGTTGTTGGAACAACTTGTAACAAGTCTGTTGAGTCGCAACCTTCTAGCACGTTGTCAACAAGCCGCTGACAACTTGTCAACAAGCTGGGAACAAGCAGTGCGAACACATCCTGATAACAAGTTGTTGAAACAGCATTGGTACAAGTCTACTGCAGGTTTGTTGCGTGTGTAGTTCAGACACCAACTACATCAGCTTACACGAGTAATCTTCAGCGTTCAATCACAGTTTAGTATACCGATCCATGGCATGAATACGAAAGTATTAGGGAGTTTAAGCTTCACGTTTGAGGGCAACGGCAAACGGCAGAGTCGAATTTTCTTGGCAGAATTTTCGCTTAACTTCTTCGCTTCATATTTTCTTTCTTATCTCAAAAGAATCATCACAAATTACAGTTTTAAAATAGAAAGTTCATTTTCCCTTTATTGCCTTATAGCGTAAAATGTTTCTTCGCCTGGCGTTTGTCGTTTGACGTACGAACGCGAAGCTTAAACTCTCTATTATATTCATCATATTAACCTGACACTATCTATCTATTCTAGAGTTGTCAAGAGAGTAACATAGTCAATATTCATGTCAGCGCCATGACGAATCATGTTTGTCAATTGATTGAAGCTGTCGCCAAGGTTCTGTCCAAGATGTCAACTAGTAATTCAACCTCAGCTGAAAAAGACTTGGATGCTCCGTCGTCTGATGATGTGAGTGGTGAAACATTGTTGAAGAAACTTGCTGATGAATGGCGAGAGTTCTTTAGTGTTTCAGCGTCTGGTAATCTGCTTCGATTGTGGTCACAAATTGCAGGTTAGATACATAGAACTTCAAAATGTTGAATGCTGCTACTGCCAGTAGATGGCGGTCAACCTGCAGTTATCAAAGCGAGAATTGGTGTCAATTATTTTAATTATTTGTAGGAGACTTGTATTTGTTGGGCAAGAGAAAGAATTGAGAGATATAGTCAGTCAACATTTTTGAGGTTGAGCACCATCTTCTGCCCGTGTAGCGCTTACTGAAAACCATCATGCAAATAATGTGTTCAGTAAACATGGCTTTATATCATAAAATCACAAGATGTTCACCCTAATTTTCTATCATATTTTATACAGAAGCTGATATTACTGACGACAATCAACTCTTAGTATGTCACCATTGTCTGAGTGAGACCTTATCTGCTGCCTGTTGCTACCTAACTACAGACAATCTTAAAGAGTATATAACATCAAGTACTACTGAGAAGCCGAAGACTGCTGAAAATTTGACTTGGGAAGAACATTTTGTTCGGAAATTTTTACCATATTTGGAATCGAATTTCAGCGCTTTCCAGTTAGTTACTTACCGACTTTTACTAAGGTAATGTGACTTTGTTTTCTATGTGAAATATTTTCACTTTTTCTCCCGAATTGAAAATTTTTCATTTGTATGACAAACGTATAACAATAAAGCATTTCCTTATTTCATTGTGTAGAGTTATTCCTTTACTTGAACCTCCCAAGGAAAGTGAAGGTCAGTCAAGCGGAGAAGATCGCGATGATCCTTGCAGGTTGGTTTAATAGTTTAGTTTGGAAGTACCCTAAAAACTAAGCTAACTTTATTTATACTGAATTGTAAATAATAATACTTGAATACTACCTGTATCAGTTTTAGCTGTTCTCCCTAGAGGTCCAGTGAGGGCCATCCCTCATTGGTGCAATGTTACCACAGGAGGAAACCAGAGTACCCAAAATAATACTGTAGTGTTTGGTAGAGTCAAACTGGAAGCACTCTTCTCACATGCGACTGAGGTGAAATTATAATCATAAAACTGCATGTTGCAGGAATCGATTCCCAGTCACAGAGGTGAAAGGCACATGCACGAATCAAGTTTTTTTCTCGGCATCTCGTTCGATGGGATTAATAGTGGAAGGTGTTAGTAGATGCCAGAGGGCCTAAGTTGTATTTTTCGCAACTGCTCCTGGCTAGGTCAAAAAAATGTATATAAATTTCCGTTCGAGTATTCCACTCATTATATTGTGTGTTATACTGTACATAAAGACACATGCACTCACCACTCTGCCGCCAACATACCTTATTAAATTGAGTTTTATTATAGATATCTCAAAGATATAGCTTATTATCCCTTGCAGCTTAGAACTAAGAGCTGGAGCTGCTGAACACACAGCTCAGTTATGACCCGTGACCAAGAAAGGCTTAGGCGCATACAGTGTTTTTTTTTTTGCTCGCCACATCACAGACACAGCACGGTGGGAAGACCCAGTTAAGTTTAACCCAACCCACCCTGTCAATATTATGACGTGTATTGCCTGATAAGCCTTACCTTCTATTCCTAGATCACCTCCAACTGAGCTGATCGTATTAGTCTCAAGAAACCAAACCAAGTTATCCTCCATCTTGTTTGAAGCTGAAGTCCCTTTTGGAGAAACACTTGGTTTGGAAAACGACCACGAAGCATCGCACATCACCCGCACTTATCTTCTGGCTTGGAAACTCTTGCTCGTACACTTCACTAACTCTGACGAGGAACTTCGCGCTGAATATGCTAATTATCTACGGCGTGAGAAATTCTTGAATGAACTACTGGTAATAATATTTAGGATGTTGCCCAAGAAACCGAGCGAACGGTTTGTGGAGGAATCCAGTTTGGAGGAGAAATACTTGCTAGCGGAGGAGTTTGTTCATAATTTAGCATTTGAAACTTATTATGATCTTCTGAGGACATTACCTGCACTTGTGAGACAGTGGTGGAATAACTTGGAAAAGAAACATGCGTTGGTTGTTGAAAAGTAAGTATGTGTTTAAACTTCACAAGGATAAACTGTTTACTTTGTCGTATTGCCTTATAACGTCCGAATTTCGCTTGAAGTAATACTGGACCAGTATGACATGGCTCTTACTGGGCCTCTACGAAAAAGAGTTTAGAACTGATAGAGCTATCCAGTATAAATAAAGTTAGTTTAGTTTAGGTTTCTTCCTGTAGTAACACCGGGTTAATAAGAGATGACCCTTACTGGGCCTCTAGGAAGAAGAGTTTAGAACTGATAGAGCTATCCAGTATAAATAAAGTTAGTTTAGTTTAGTTTAGGTTTCTTCCTGTAGTAACACTGGATCAATAAGAGATGATGCTTACTGGACCTCTAGGAAGAACAGTTTAGAACTGATAGAGCTATCCAGTATAAATAAAGTTAGTTTAGTTTAGGTTTCCTCCTGTAGTAACACTGGATCAATAAGGATGGCCCTTTAGACTGGACCTCTAGGGAGAACAGTTTAGAACTGATAGAGCTATCCAGTATAAATAAAGTTAGTTTAATTTAGGTTTTTTCCTGTATTAACACTGGATTAATAAGAGATTATGCTTACTGGACCTCTAGGAAGAACAGTTTAGAACTGATAGAGCTATCCAGCATAAATAAAGTTAATTTAGTGTAGGTTTTCTCCCGTAGTAACAAAGCATTTTCTTCTACTTTTTTTTCTCTCACCAGGTACACAACATCATACATCTCACCATTGCTGTGTGACAAGGAGATGCAGACCATTCAAAAAGCGACTTCAACATACGACAATATGGAGATTGTGACTAGATCCAGCACTCGTGAGGTGATCGCATACTATAAGATTGAGGATATATCTATTGAACTCATTGTGAGCTTATCATCCAGTTATCCACTGGGTTTGATCAATGTTACCAGTGGAAAGAGAGTTGGTGTGAAACTGAATCAATGGAGATTGTGGATGATGCAGCTTACCACCTTTCTAATGCATCAGGTGAGTTTAAAGGAGTGGAACGCTTTTTTGTGCTGCTCTGTGTAATTTGGAACAGTGTTGCTGATATTTATACTGGGTAGCTCTAACACTTAATTCTACACTGTTCCTCCTAGAGGTCGAGTACTGGGTAGCTCTAACACTTAATTCTACACTGTTCCTCCTAGAGGTCCAGTACTGGGTGGCTCTAACACTTAATTCTACACTGTTCCTCCTAGAGGTCCAGCACTGGGTAGCTCTAGCACTTAATTCTACACTGTTCCTCCTAGAGGTCCAGTATTGGGTAGCTCTAATACTTAATTCTACACTGTTCCTCCTAGAGGTCCAGTACTGGGTAGCTCTAACACTTAATTCTACACTTTTCCTCCTAGAGGTCCAGTACTGGGTAGCTCTAACACTTAATTCTACACTGTTCCTCCTAGAGATCCAGTACTGGGTAGTTCTAACACTTAATTCTACACTGTTCCTCCAAGAGGTCCAGTACTGGGTAGCTCTAATACTTAATTCTACACTGTTCCTCCTAGAGGTCCAGTAGGATCATCCCTTATTGATCCAGTGTTATTACAGCAAGAACTGAAGTACGGAGAAGTCAAACTGGAAACACTCTTCTAACATGAGACTGAAATAAAATTCCAATCAGACAACTGTATATTGCAGAAATCGTGCCCTGGTCACAGAGATGAAAAGTCATGCATTAAGCATTGTGTCACCAACGTTCCTTAGTACTTAACTTACATTGTTTCAAACTGACTTGCGTAACGTGCTTTTTAGAATGGCACGATATTGGACGGTCTTCTTTTATGGAAACGTAATGTGGATAAGAAGTTTGAGGGCGTGGACGATTGTATGATTTGTTTTTCAGTCATCCATGGCTCGAACTATTCATTACCTAGACTCTCTTGCAAAACTTGCAAGAAGAGGTTTCATTCGGCCTGTTTATATCGCTGGTTTAGTACGAGTAATAATTCTACATGTCCCTTATGTAGGAACCTTTTCTGAAACTAAGAGATGTAGATAATGTGTGGGTTAAAGTTTTTTAAGTTCACGGCAACCAATATCCGACAAATAAAATCTAATCGAGGGCTAGCTCACTGTTGAAACCACTGGAATCTCTTTAAACCATACCTCGGTAGGAGCCTTAAAATGAGCCCGTTGTGACGTTGATCAAAAGATAAGGTGTATTGAAGAAATGTCAGCGGAGTATATCGAGGAACTACGAAGTACTCCATCCTTGGGGGATGAGGCAGAATTTTGGAGTTCAAAAATACCACATTTCCCAATGCAAAATGTTAGAAAATTCCACCTTCTTTGCTTTGTTTTTCTAAAAATAATTCCGTCTCAAAAAAACCGCTACCCTTAGAAATTAGAGGCTTTAGAGAAAGCCTCGATTTTGTACACTTGGGAATTTAAAATTGCTTATTTGCTTCTAATTGCATGCAAATATGCCAGACAAAGCGAAATTTCTAAAGCCTCTAATTTCTAAGGGTAGCGGTTTTTTTGAGACACCCTGTAGAACAAATTCGTCATTATGTTAAGCAGTAAAGAAAAGTTTCCATAATCCCCAGACAAAAATTGAAAGAATTCCACACTCCAAAATTCCGCATCATCCCTTGATCCATCTTATTCAGTGGATACAATTAACGGTGTAAACTAACACTAACAGTAAATTGGTGTTCTCTACTCAATCTGAACTACAGTAGAACACCATATTCTCAATACAATCGGATATGTTGATTTTATCTTGAATTTATGTATAATATATAAATTCCTGTTTAATTTTGATTACAAGGTTCTGGCTAAGAATTCACATTATAGAAATCTGAATTGGAAAATCTGTGATTATTTTATGAATATTTTACTTTTGAATAAGGTGCTATTTAAAACGGTAGGTGTACAGCGTTAGTTTTATGTGCAAAAGTATAAACCATACTGGTTTACATGCACTATCGAAGTTTTTTTGAACAAAGTTCGATCAAAATTCGTGACACAGTTTTAGTTGCAAAGTCTATTTGCGTCAAGTTTTCTGTCTTCATGATACCACAGTCAGATCGGAGAAACTTTTATACTTACACTTTAGACTGATCTAAGGTGAAGACTAACGATCTATCAAATTTTTCCTAAGCCATTAAGGCTTGACACTAACGTAGAGTAATTGCAGGCATTGTTTGCAAGCTGTCCACCAGGTCTAATGACCCAGCGACCTGCTTATTTGACTTATATTTGTTCGTCTTTCCTACATAACAAGTCACAGAGCATTTTAGATATATGCAAATTTGATGTGCATATGAAAACAAGAATTACCGCTCAAGCATATCAAGTACTCGGCGAGAACAACGAGATTTGAAGACCATAAAGATGTATCCAGCAGGGAAGCTTGAAATTCCGCACGAAATTTCACCAAGTTGACCAAGTTTGAAGCAATCATGGACTCGCCTGAGATTAGTCGGACCATACGAGCAAAAACCGGTAAGTTTATATCCAATAATGATTACGTTTTTTATAGTTTAGCTTTCCTAATACGTGGTTCTAATATATATTGCATTTTTGAGATAGCATATCGTGTGTTTTTATTGTTGCTAATTTGAAACTGCACCTGTATCAAAGTGCGACGAATTTCGTTTGAAATTATAGTGTAAACTTTCAACATGTGCTTTCAGACGGTTGCTAGCTATACTCAAGGGCCTTCTCAAAACGTGGGTTGCCTAAGAGAAAGTGCTTGGGTCGCTATAAATGGTATATTTATAATAAACGTATCGTTACGGTCATATAAGCAAGGTATGAATACAATATCACGATAAGTTTGGATGTCCGTTGATTTAGTGGTATTTAAGAAGTTTAATCGCTTAAACTTGGTCATCATAGTATATAACCTGACAACATACGCAACCGTGGGTCGTATTAGATATTCAGTGTTTACATAGTTTATGCATTCCAGTTGGCCTATCGTGTATACAACATTTTCACATTATTGTCTCAAAGCGTCAGATAGGAATTCAAAACACCGTATCAGATTATATATTTTAAAAGTTGCTATATTTAAGTGGAAATTACCGTGAATTGTAAGACTAAGTAGCAAATGACCTTGACTTCAACTATAGACATAATAACTGGATATTTTATTAGTTTTATGCTAAATACTTGATTTACTGTTGAGCTTTCATTTTGATATATTCATCTTTCCCGTCAAAGCCTCTCCCTCTGACGAGTGAAATTGTCTAGCGGTACTCGGGTAGACAAAACTATACGCTAAAGTCACTACGTGCAGTCAGATATTAGAAGTGATACAGAAGGTGATCGCTATTAAACTGATATTAAAAGTTAGTTTACTTAACATTATCGAAGTTTCTTGATGAAAGTACTGTATGCAACAATGTAATGTTGTAAACTACTTTCAAAGACAAAATTTTGTATGAAAGTTCTGTTTCTGTGAACTGTCTATCAAAGTTTAATGATTCCTGTACTCTGATTACAGAGTCATATATTTATAGTATAGACTGGCTTTTCTATTCAAAGTTCGTACAAAACGTTTTGAAGTTTCATTGTGTGAGAGGGCAAAAAGGGCTTGTAATATTGGATCCAAGCCACACGTTTACATGTTTATTGTGGCATAAAGTGAAGTGGCTCGAGTGTCCGCATAAAACAAATCAATCGTAGAGACAAATATTTCGTTTCATTTTTCATGCGCGGTGACACTATGTCCCGACATCTTGATCATGCATGCTTTCTGTTTCATTCCAACCTAAACTTGTACAGTTCGCTATAATAATAGGTTAAAGGCAACCTGTTTTACAGGTTCTCATCTCCGCTTCACCCCCGCACCTCATACAAGTTGATGTGCCCACGCCACATTTCCACGTCCTCTTTGACGTCGCGTTGTGTTTGCTAAAGCTGTCTATTGATATTAATGACGTGCACTGTGCGTTTCTAACCCGTCTTTGGCCGTTATATCTCTGAGACTGGTGATGACTTCAACATTTTACTTTGACAAACGCCAGATGATTTTATTTGTCAGGATAGGATCCCCGACCAGCAACGCGGGTTACAAGGAATAGATAGCGAATTTTGTTTTCAATATCTATATTAAAATAATCAAGTTTAAGGATTGACTTTCCGAAACAAAAGTGATCAATGTTTGTGACCATTCTTTAGAAAGACAATGCTATTATTGTTTTCTATTATCACAATCTATCAATCATAAAATCCTCTCGCTGTTCATACAACGCCTCGTTTTCACGCCAGCCTCTAATTGGTTACTGACTTACTGTAGCAAAAAGGTTACAATGAAGACTACATGTCAATATAAGTTCTAAAATTGTTTTAAATTAAGGGACCTGTCTGGGTATATTTTAAGGTTCTTTTCACGCATTCCGATGTTTAATTGCGATTCTCTTGACGCACTAAAGAGGAAAGTTTTGACCTTGTTTGGTAAAACCATTTTCCTCCAACATAAATTCTTTTGACACGATAAAAGCGTCGCACTGTCTGATTTAAATTTAATAATATATAAAAATTCTAATTAGTACATTCGTTTTGATATTGGCATTCCAGTCAAAATTTTCCGTTTATGATAGCATGTTTCAAATTCCTTGACCAATGAACCGAGAAATCAAGATGCAAAAGGCTTGATTAAGCGATTAAACCTTTCTTTGTTTTTAGTAATATCGTTGACATTTTTGACAGTTTAGTTAGAAAAAGTTTACTTAGTGGAAAATTGAGATAATCCCCTTCAATCAGTGCACGACTTAGTACATGTCGTCAAGTATTTAAGTCTGTTTGCGTTAAAGGCAGTTCCAATGTTCCAGTTTATGAATATGATTCCACCCTACTGTATATACAATTAATTATTAATAATATGAGTCAGAAGAAGAAGAAAAAGATTTATTTTCGCACATTGTTAGTTATTTACAATGAAGAAAAGAAAGGGAAAACAACTTGTTTAATGATTACATTGTTTGAGTTAATAATGAATTATGTGCGTAATAATGAACATATGTATTATTCTATTCCATACATTGACATGCAGTAGCCAACTCGAAAGCTCGCGCTACTTTGGCTACTGCATGTCAATGTATTGTATAGAATAATATAATATAGGAAGGTCAAAATAGAAACATAATATATTTTTGTTGCTTGTCCTCAGTGGTGTAAGAATGGTGACTTGTGCTGTCGAACTGGAGTCGAAAGTTCGAAACACGTAAATTCAGAAAGTGCACTTTCAACTCCGTTTGGACACCACAAGAAACAAATGAATTCAAACACTTTATTTTCTACTTTCAGACGAAAGAGAAGAAGCACATATACGATCATTTACAAAATGGATCAATTCCAAATTATCGAAGGTAAATACAATGAATCATTCATACGCTATGTCGCTATCATAAATTAATATTAATTTCAATCCCCATGTTCATCTGATAGAGCCATCGGACATGCACTTGGATCATCGGACATGCACTTGGATTAGACCACCACTATAAATTATGTAAAAAATCGCAAATCATTAAAATTTCGCTATGCACTGCCACTGATTGATGATTTTTCTGGAGTGGTAAAATATGCCAGTATTTTGTGCTTTTGACTTTTGTATATTTTTTCTCAAGTCGTGTAATTTGCTTTTTAGGCTCAGCCAAAATTAAAAGTCTCAGACTTGTTTGAAGATCTACGGAATGGCCATGCACTTTTGAGCCTTTTGGAAATTCTCGTACACGAAAAATTGGTAAAGTATTGAATAGTGCAACTTTGGTCCAGCTTTAGAAAATGAAAAAACAATATAGATTTTTCTTCTCGTGTGTTTTGTAGCCTCGAGAAAAAGGAAAACTTCGTGTTCACCACGTAAGCAACATCGAGATCGGGTTGAAAACTTTGGAAAAAGATAATGTAAGTGATCTTTATTGCTTTTATAAGATAAAATGTTGTCTATGTTACGGTAAATTATTAGGCATCTCACTCAAGTTAACATGAACAGTTACGACCACTGAGCAACACAGTCCAATTCCGAGACCTAGCCATGAACTAACAACTCACTTATATTATATAATCGTTTCGCTTTCAATATAGCTTTTTTAATTCACTTTCATTAATATTTTCTTGTTCGTCAATATTCTAGATCAAACTTTATGGTATCAGTGGTCAAGCCATTGCGGATGGCGTTCATAAATCAACACTGGGTCTTGTTTGGTCAATTATCTTACATTATCAGGTCATTCATTGTCACTTGGACTTCTATTCGAACTTTTTGTTACTTTAAATTTTGTGTTAACCAATTAAACTAACTTGTATTATTTATACTGGATAGCTCTATCAGTTGTAAACTGTTCTCCCTAGTGGCCCAGTACGGGTCATCCCTTATTGTTCCAGTCTTATTACGGGAGGAAACCTAAACTAAACTAACTTTATTTATACTGGATAGCTCCATCAGTTCTAAACTGTTCTCCCTAGAGGTCCAGTAAGGGTCATCTCTTATTGATCCAATGTTACTACAGGAGGAAACCTAAACTAAACTAACTTTATTTATACTGGATAGCTCTATCAGTTCTAAACTGTTCTCCCTAGAGGTCCAGTAAGGGTCATCTCTTATTGATCCAGTGTTACTACAGGAGGAAACCTAAACTAAACTAACTTTATTTATACTGGATAGCTCTATCAGTTCTAAACTGTTCTTCCTAGAGGTCCAGTAACGGTCATCTCTTATTGATCCAGTGTTACTACAGGAGGAAATTTTAAAGATTAAACAAGAGTACCTGGAGAAAACTTGCGGTGTTTGGTAGAGTCAAGCTGGAAGCACTCTTCTCTCATGTGACTGAGGCGAAATTATATTCTGACAACTGCATTTTGCAGGAATCTAACCTCGGTGAAGGCACATGCAAAAACCACCAGCACCTCTATGAAAAGATCGTTGTATCTATGTAATTCCATCATTTCTTACCAAAACATCGCAACATTTATATATTTTTATTTCCAGGTCCATGGTGCTTTGCAGGAGGAGGATGAGGAGGTGGAAGAGCCGCCCCAGGCCACTACCAATGCTGCTCCAACAAGAAAGAAATCTAAGAAATCTAATCATACTGAAGCTGCCGTGGAGGACAGGCTACTGCGATGGGTACAGAACGCTACTGAGGGGTGAGAATTGAAGTGCATGTATGCTTTAATGCTTTAGGGTACTTTAGAGTACATTAGGGGGTACTTTAGTGTACATTATGGGTACATTAGGGCATAGGCGGATTTTCTGGGGGGTGTGGGGGGTGCGCACCCCCCCAAAAATATTTTGCACCCCCCCAAAACGCTTTCCCACCCCACCTAGAGAAATTTGTACCCCCCCAAAAACAAGGATTTTGAACTAAATAAGACCAAAAATCTCAAAATTTTCTGGGGTCTTCGCCCCCTTACCCCCATTGCCAACTGTGCCCCCAGACCCCTGCTGCAGCTTGCTCGACGGCACTACGCACCCTGTCGCTCACCTCCCCCCCTAAATTTTTGGCACCCCCCCTAAATTTTCGGCACCCCCCCCAGAGCAAAATCTGAAAATCCGCCTATGCATTAGGGTACTTAGGTAGGGGTACTTTAGGGTACTTTTTAATGACTGTTTACCATAGACTACAACAAGTAGTCTATTTAACATGCAAGATATGAAATGAAAGCAATAAAAAGATTTCTATATCTTTCTGAAAGTAATTTTAAATCGGTATAGCGTAAGCAAGAACTCCTTTTTTTCAGGTATGATGACGTCATTCAAGTGAAAGATCTAACCAAAAGCTGGAGGGATGGGAGGGCTTTTAATTTATTGATCCATGTTCACAGGTAATGGGAATAATAAATCTTAATACTTGTAATCTTAATAAACCTGATCGGTCCAATAAGGGAATGGGACCTCTAGGGAAAAACGTTTAGGTAGAAGTGATACAGTTATATACAGTAGTAGAAATAATATGTGACGTTGTGTATTATTTTACTTTAAGAAATGATCTTATAAAACTGGAACAAGTTGAAAAAATGAGCAACCAGGGAAGACTTGAGCATGCTTTCACTGTTGCTGAAGAAAGTCTTCATGTACAGAAATTATTGGAACCTTCAGGTATTGTAAAGCTTTTTTGTGTTGAAGTGAATCATTACTTACATCACACTACGTACAATCAATTGAGGGACCATTTCAAGAAATTCTTCATTTTATTCATTCAAGGTACATGTGTACTCATCCTGGAATATAGTATTCCCTAACGCGATTCGTCGCTTTCGAGTGTTCAAACAGTTGAATTCTTTCCCTTCAATTCTGATGCCACGCTCTGATCGCATAACTATGTCGAGTCCGGTTCAGGGGCTTAGCCAGAGGTCCGTCCACCCGTCTTTTGGACGAGCATTTTTGAAAGTGGACGGGCAAAAATATTTAAAAACAAACAAAACTCCAGTATTTTGTCTTTATTTCATTAGGGAGTTTAAGCTTCACGTTTGAGGGAAACGGCAAAGACAATTTTTCTTTGCAGAATTTTCGCTTAACTTCTTCGCTCTTATTTTCTTTCTTATCTCAAAAAGATCATCATACATCACAGTTTTAAAATAGCAAGTTCATTTTCCCTTTATTGCCTTATAGCGTAAAATGTTTCTTTGCCTGGCGTTTGTCGTTTGACGCATGAACGCGAAGCTTAAACTCTCTAATGCTACATCGTACAGACTTCAAATTTGCTAAGATATTTAACAATAGATGATTAAGCTTGTTTCACAGCAACTAGCAAAAATTGAGTGCATTTCCGGACTTTCAGGGGACTCAAATTTCAAAATTTTCCCGAAGGACCATGCCCCCGGACCCCCCTAGACTGCTTTCGACACTTGTTAAGTGGACGGGTAAACTACGAACCCTGGCTAAGTCTCTGGTCCATTTGCCAATGACTCTATTATTATTTTCACACATCTCTAGATGTTGATCAAGCAAACCCAGACAAGAAGCTGGTCATGATGTACGTGTCTAGTTTATATGAGTCTCTACGTCAATATGAACCTGTGAAACGTGCCAAGAGAAGGAAAGTCGTGGAGGACGATTTGGTTTTCTCGGCTTCCGCAAATGTCGAGGTACTGGTTGACCTGTGCTGGACCTAAATATATATATACTCTTCATTAATGGTGGTTTTAGAGTTAGTACTAGACTAGTCAGGCTAGTATTAGTAGCGACAGTCGGCCCTCAGTCAGACTAGCAGTACGGCAATGGCCAACAGGCAAACCTAGCTACCCTGGCAAAAACCTGCATGTTCCCCAAAATCCTACGTTTTTCAACTCAGTGTTGCTTATGGTGTATTGACAAATCAACGGGTGTTGGTGGCTCTGTGGTTATTGCATCTGCCATCATTATCTCTTTCCATTTAGTCTTCCATTCCTGATATGCCAAGTGAACTTTTCCTTAAATTCAAAGAAGATCTTTCTCGCACATCAAACAAAGTACAGACAATCGAGAATAATTTGTCAAAGATTGAAGACACATTTCAAAATCGTATTGATGTTCAACTATGGGAGGTAGGAAAGAAAGCTTGATGGATTATTATTATTTAACCTCACTAGCTTACTCGCTTGGGGTGTTGGTAGCACGTGGTTAGTGCGTGTGCCTTTCATCTCTGTGACTGGGGTTTGATTCCTGCAATATTCAGTTTTCTGATTATGATCTCGCCTCAGTCACATGTGAGAAGAATGCTTCCAGTTTGATTCTACCGAACACCACATGTTTTCCTTGGGCACACCATTTTCCTTTTTCAACTACTAAACTAAAGTTCCTGCGAAACCTGAAAGGTTGGAACTATGTTATTAGGTAACCTCTCTTCTTTAGAACTACGAGATGGAATTTCAAGCTGTAGAATCAGAAATAGATAAGCTGAGTGACAATGGAATGAAAGCTACAAATGATCCCAGTGTTCAGTCATTTGAAGTAGAGGAAATACGCAGTGATTTGAAGGCACTCGATACTCGTTGGTCGATTTTAAGGAATGGGACAGAAAAGCAGCGAAATAGGTTTGGTATTTTTATTACTTACATATTTTACGATTGGTATTTTTGATTACCTTCATGTCGTAGGCAGTGTCATATAATCATGTGCGATATTTAGGTCCAATTCAGCAAGAGACGTTTGAAAAAGTATTTATCACTTACAAAAGTATTTATCACCTGAGTCACCCTACATTGTGCCAAAATCATATCTTCAAATCACTCTATTGTATTTTTAAGAATTGTAAGTTTCCAAGAAAAGGAGGAGAAGCAGCTGAATGAATGGCGGAAACAAGCTGGGATATTTCTTGATTGGATGGATAAGATGGATGAAAAGTTTGATGAAATTGAAGAAATGAAATCTGAATATGATATAAATGAACTGGACAGACAGGCGCAAGCACTGAAGGTGAGTTTTGTTTAGATAATGGAGCTAGGAATTGGAAGATGTATTAATTCATTGGTTAATTGGTCATTGATTGATTGATTGATTGATTGATTGATTGATTGATCTGTTGATATGAATGGTTATCGTTTGAATAATAGCGTAAAGAGCGTTATTGATTCATTAATCAATTTATTGATTGATTGATTGATTGCTCAGAACTTAAGACATAGACCTAATCGCTAATCTATGTTTATGCCTTTTGCAACCTAAAGGTACGTTCACACACAGCGATTTGTCGGGCCGATTTCAGATGCACGTTAATGATATTTGAAAAATACGTGGCAAACGTCATCTGGTATCATCAACTGAAAATATTCGTCATTAACATTCAGCAAAACCTAAAATCGGCCCGACAAATCGCTGTGTGTGAACGTACCTTAATTCACTTCTTTGGATAACTCGCATGCCTAGTTACCACTGTTATGATAATGTAAGCACAGATTGGAACAAAACTAACGAAGCGTATAAATGATATAATATGCAAGTGATTCGGTGGCAACCTGCATAAACACAAGTAAGCCGGGTAGGTCTATGGCTGTACAAAAGCTGTGAGTCTAATTTTATATCCATGTACGAATGTATTCTATTCTATAGGACCTGCTTCATGCGATTAACACTGACCCAGTCACACGAAAAGTATTTGAGATTGGTAGAAGTTTGGTAATGAGTAATGGTCTGTCTGCTAAAAGTCAAGTCCATGTGAAAGAACAGTTGATTGAAATGGAAAAAGAATTAGAAAGTTTAAAAGCACGAGCTGGCCAGGATATTGACAGGTACTTATTTATCAGGGTTCATACAAAACTTGAAAGTCCTTGAAATCCTTGAATTTGAAAACAAACATTCAAGGCCTTGAAAGTCCTTGAATTAATAAGGAGGTGCTTGAAAGTCCTTGAATTCCTTTTGCTTTTTGGATACTGTATTTTCTTAAATTTGTCGGTATGTGGCATGTTTAACAGTTTAACCTTGAATTTAAACTGTCCTTGAAAGTCCTTGAATTTCCTGACACATGGCCTGGAGAGTCCTTAAAAAGTCCTGACCTGTACGAACCCTGATTTATACCAGGGGTTGATGATACAGTGCTTGGTGCATGTGCCATTCACTTGCGTGACCGCGGGTTGATTCCAGCAATATGCTGTTGTCTGATTGTTATTTCACCTCACCCGCATGTGAAGACTGCTTCCACTTTGACTCTTCCAAACACCACAGATTTTCTTCGGGTACCCCGGTTTCGTCCTGCAGTGACACTGAACAAATAGGGGATAGCATGGCTGCAGAAGTTAGGCAGCTATGGAGCGACGCTACCTCCATAGTCTAAGGGGCTACCTCCATAGTCTAAGGGGCTACCTCCATAGTCTAAGGGGCTACCTCCATAGTCTAAGGGGCTACCTCCATAGTCTAAGGGGCTACCTCCATAGTCTAAGGGGCTACCTCCATAGTCTGAGGGGCTGACTCCAAATTCAAAATGTTCGCAAACTTAGTTGAATTAGGACTTCTGGACTTACAGGCCAACACCAAAAATCATGTGGGGACAGTGGACCTAGCTATCTAAACCTGGAGTCACTGGCTAACTGAACTCCAAAATCATTAGCTACCTCTACATAAATAGAATCTACAGGCATGGGGGATAGTCCTTACTAGACCTCCAGGGAGAACAGTTTAGAAGTGATAGAGCTATCCAGTTTTAGTAAAGTTTGTTTAGTTCAGATTTCATTCTGAAGTAACACTGGACCAATAGTGGACGGCCCTTACTAGGCCTTTAAGTGAACAGTTTAGAACTGATATTGAACTGTTTAGAAATTATCCTTGTTTTATCTACGTGCTATATAGATTTAACGGGAATATTGACACTTTGAAACGGACGCAATCAGACCAGATGGGTAAATGGCGTAAAGAAGCTGAGGCGATGTGTGATTGGTTGGATAGAATGGAGGATCAATTGAACACTTTAGATACACAGGGTGATAATCGGGATATTAAGGACATCTATAAGCATTTGGAGGAATGCGAGGTACCTTAACACTTCAATAATACTCTATAATTTAATACTCTGGCTGTTTCAAAATTGTTTTAAAGCAAATTCAAATGTTCTACTTACTCCTCACCTGTTATTTATTGTTTTTCTAGAAACTCCATGAAACCGTTAAGAATGACGCCAGACCTCAATCGATTGTGGAATATGGTGAGATAATGATGGCTGAGAAGACGCTGTCTAAAGAACAGAAACTTAAGATTGAGAAACAACTGACTGAAATGAAGAACGAATGGAAGTTATTGATAGCAAAATCTGCTGAAGTTAAAACACGACTGACTACAATACGAGATGAAAGCGAACTGGAAGAAAAACATAAAGTGGAAGAATGGATAAGAAAATTTGAACTTCTACTAAAACAAATGACTAAAGTAAAGGGAACTATTGGAAAGTTGCGATCGCTCCCTATTGTCAGTGAAAGAAACAGAGCTTTCCAGGTGGGTTTTAGAACCAGGATTTCGAAAGAGGGGCTTTGGCGAGGCGGTCGTCAGAGCAACCACCTTGTACAGTACCTAGAACAACCACTGATATGAGAGCAACCACCTTTTACGATTCTCACTCCGGACTCGAAACATTAATGTGGAAAGAGTCGGTTAACGCTCAGCCGAAAGTTGTCAGTTTTCTGTGTGTTTTTTTTCCCACTGGCAATTTTGACAGTGTGTGTTGGGACAAATAGAAGAAGATTCATGATCCCATGAGCATTTATATGCTGTATTTAAAAACATATTGTGATTAAATATATAACATTTTAAACTATTATCATTATTATGATCATTATTATGAAACTGCAATGGGTTCCTTGAAGCATTATGGTTATGGTATTCTATTTTGAAGTTCATATTACTGTGCATATTCTTACAGGAATGTATGAAGGTGGTGGACTCTATAAAACCTGAGTATCAAAATGCTGTGGAATGCGCTGAGGAAGTGATGACTCACGAGGCTTGCCCAGATTGGGAGAAATCACAGGTCAAAGAAGATGTTGAGCTTTTGAAGACAACCTGGAGCAGTGTTATTGACGTGATGGATGAAGAAGCTAAAAGGTAATATGAAACAGCTTTAGCTCTTTTTTGTGTACTGATAATGGTAATATCAATTAATTCACTTGTATATATAGCATTGACGCAATAATGTCCCAAGCGTCGGACGAACAACTCGAGAAAGTGAAGGAATGGCGAGAGAAGTATAAAGAAGTGGACAAGTGGTATCAAACGATGACTCCAAAGGTTGAAGGAAATTTCAACATGGGAAAGACCTTACCTGCTGTACAAAAACAGATCGCTGCGCAGGAGGTATTATTTTATATGTAATGCGAATTGATAGGGGATGGCCCTTACTAGATCTCTAGGGTGTACAGAAGTGACAGTGCTGTCCAGTTTAAATAAAGTTACCCAAAGAACAAATGAGGTTGTTTGTGTGCCTAAATATATACAAAAGATATAATGCGAGCGAGCTAAACGTCTTTCAGGAGAACCACATTTTTAAGCTAATTTCTCTAGACGAAGGGCTCGACAGGCTCTTTCGCTCGTTTTTGTTTATTTCTTATCGCACAAAACAAAAACGACTAATTCTTAAATAAAGTTAGTTTAGTTTAGGTTTCCTCCTGTAGTAACACTGGATCAATAAGGGATGACCTCACTAGACTTCTAGAGAGACCAGTTTACAAATGATACAGCAATCCAGTATAAGTTAATAGTTAACAGTTGAGGGTTTTTCTAAAAAAATTTCTAGGAAATTTCAAATGAAATGGTCATGACCCACGAGAGTGTTGAATATCTGCTGGTGAATGGACAAGATCTACTTCAGAATGTCAACACACCTGAACCTGAGAAAAACAAACTAAGAAAGGATATTGCTAACTTGGTTGAACGATGGGAAAGTCTGAGTAATACTGTCAACAACAGGATGCAAAGGTAGGATTGCATATATTATAATGGATGTTGAATTGTGAAAACTTTCATGCAAACTCGTGTTTGCCAACTTTCATCCTCGTTTGAGGCTATTTACGAAATCAATTTTTTGTAGAATCAGTTCTTTAATGTCCTCGTTTATCGTTATAGGTTGGTTGAAATGGAGAAACATTTTCAAGAAAATCTTCATGGTAAACTGGAAGAATTTTCAAACCAAGCTACCTCAACTGAGGGATGGTTGACAAGGGAAGAGAAGAAATTTCAAGCCATGGGAGGGATTGCTCCGAACCTTGAAGCCGCCATGAAACAAAAACCAAGAGTTGAGGTAAGGTGGAACTGGAAATATAACGTGTGTTGTAATGTACTTGATATTATGGACTGGAAGCATACGAGTTTGGCCCTCAAAATTTGTAGTTTTAAATTCCTATATCGAGAATTGCGATTTTAGGTCATTGTTTGCATATTTTATTAATGTCGAACTGATTATTTTGAATGTGGTCTATCCTAAAATAGACTAATATGATACTATACAGAGTTTATTTGAGAGCCGAGTGTGGTCTCTCCCAGTTAACTTGAACCGGTTCTAGAGGGGCGAGCAGTATGGGGCTTCGGTGGCGCAGTCATCAGAGCAAGCGCCTTTCACCTCTGAGATCGTGGGTTCGATTCTCGCTGGGGACTCATGGCACTTATGTGAAAAGAGTCAGTCAACGCTCTACCGAAAGTCGTGGGTTTTCTCCGGGTACTCCGGTTTCCTCCCACAGGAAGGGTGGGTCCAAATTAACCCAAACTTCGTAATCCATCATGCTTTATATGGTGCTGATCATCAGGCCAAGCATACGGTGTGGCTTAGTGGCATATATTAATAAGCCTTCGACTCCAGTGTCCTTCGCACCGTCTTCGCAATTCAGCTCAAGCTAAGGATGAAGTAACACCCCACTTCACACCCCACTTACTAGTTATAGTTCGCCAAACCGCACCAAAGATAAGTGACAGCCAGACGAGCAACGGATTTCGGATTTTGATCGGACTTAAAAGCACTATGTAATATATCATACACGAGAAGGAGTTTATTATAGTGATTTGAAACACCGAAAAGTGTGTTGAAAAACAAGGCGCTAGGCGTTTTTTTAGTTTTAACATACTTTTTTTTGTTTTACTATAATAAACGACTCGGAGTGTATGATATACTCTCAAACAACAAACCAGTATTTAAAGAGAAATTCCACGCGAAAGTTTAGTTAATTTATGGGTGTTTATTACCGTGGTATCAAGACAACGATACGGTGGCGATTTCCTTTGTGTTTTGCTCATGAATTATTAATGAGTTTGAGAAATAAAAGAGCAAGATCAGAGTACAAATCGTGTTTTTACTTCGGTGATTTAGTATCTCGTATCTATGTTTCAAGGCGTTAATGAAAGAAATGAAGCAAGAAGAAAAGAAGATGACGGCCGTACTTCGTCTTGGTGAAGAAATTCTTGCTGATTCATCACTTTCTGAAGAAGATAACAATAAACTACAACAAGAACTGAATACACTCAAGAATCGCTGGGAAGCTTTGGACGAAAAGATTAACTGGAGAATTCAAAGGTGATTGGACGTTTAAGTTTAAAGCAAAATAAAAAGTGCTAATTATAATAAATGGGAGCGCTAATTACCTTTCATTCATCTTCCATTTAAGCGTGTAGCTGGCCTCATTTATACACAGTTATACTAAGTTTCAATACGGAACGTTTAATTTTGGCATTGACTTTGTGATTGCCTTCCAGGCTCAATGAAACAATATCAAGACTGGGATCTCAACAGCAAGACAAACTTCAAAAGTGGCGGGAAAATGCTGTGCAAATTTCTGATTGGTTGGATAAAACGCAATTACGATTGGCTGAACGAGGCGCCATTGGCTCGGATTTAAAAACCGTCAACACTCAGAAAGAGGACTTTCAGGTTCATTTGTTGTTTGGTTATGATAAGTTAATAGTAGTAAAACTGTCGCAAGAGGTGCTAGTGGGACAGCGGTTAGTGCATGTGGCATTCACCATTGCGACATGCAATTGTCTGATTATATTTTTTCTCAGTGAATCGCATATGATCATGAGGATAGCAGGGTTCAAAATAACGGCCGGTCAACGGTCAATGACCGGCCAAAAATGCCTGTTGACGGGTCACTTTTAAACCTCGTCGGTCATTTTGACCGGCCACATTTTCATGCTTTCAGGCAGCTAGAATTTTAAATCCGTATGATAAAGATTTTCCCGAAAGCACTACAGTAACACTGATAACGTTGCCTATTCACCTAAATACACGGTGATTGCTAACATCTTGAGCGTTTAGAACGTCACCGTGAAACAATAAGAGCGATGTCTCTGAACAAATTCTTATGATTTGTTTCACTGTTAGTATATGCGTATTAGTGACCGCTCAAAAACAGATTTTGACCGACCTAAAATCAAGCTGACCGGTCATTTTTACCGGAGACCTATCGGCCGTTATCTTTAGCCCTGGGATAGTGCTATAAATAAATTTGATTATACAGTGTGGCAAGGATTATCGAACGTCAAGAATGGTATATAAATTTCCTATCCTCCATCTTATAACAGGCGATCCAAATTAACCTTGAGAATTTACTTTATTATCTAAAGATAATCCTGGACGAGTCACTCGAGTTTCAACGACACGTCTACGGCTTTACGGAGTTTGGCGAGAACCTCCGAACAGATCCGTGCATTAACGAAGAAGAACGAAGCAAAGTACAACAGAAGACAAAATCTCTGAATGACAGATGGGATGTTATTGTACAGCAGATTAATAATCATCACAATGCGTGAGTATTCATCTATACTTTGTTACGATTGCTAACATTATATTGCAATTACTGTACTATTTAATATCTATATTGTACTGTATATGATTTGTTCGCGTTCGATGACCTTCTGTTGATGATTATAGATTGGGTAATTTAATTAATGATTGTACACATTCTAATATATTGCTAAAATAATATACTGCAGTATACCGTAAGTCCTCAATTAAGCCTCCCCCCGGGCGCTATTTTATTTTTGGAACGTTTAAGGGGGGGGGCTTGATAGAGGATTTACAGTAGGTTAATAAGTTTTCTTAGCATGCTCTTCAGCACTAACACACAGGTTCTGAGCTATTCCACCGAGATCTACGCACGCGCACTTTCTTTGCACACAACATTGGACAAGATGGACTCTTCTTCGGCTTGGTTCACCTGCACCGTCCCTAGGCTCCCTATCCCACCTGCCCTATTCATCACCATTCCACCTGCGATGAACTAACTCTGGATTCTTGACAGACTGGAATCGAAAGTTGACGAGCTTGAAGCAAGACATCAAAGTGAAATGTTGACGGAATGGAAAGCAAAATGTGAACCATTACAGAGATGGCTGACCGCTAAAGCTATCGAGGCGAAATCACTGAAAGAAATTGGTAGTGATATCTTTACAGTGCAAAGGCAACTAGGCGAAACCAAGGTAATAATGGGAGATTTATTCATTTTCTTAGTAATTAGTAAGCAGCATGTTCCTTGCCTTGTGAGTGAATATATTAAGGTTCACAGGATAACCGTGCTCCCAGTTTGAGTCTATTAAACACCGCAGGCTTTCCCCGAGTACTCCGGTTTTCTCCTGTAATTAGAGTTGATGAGAGTTGGCAAGTGAGAGTTTGCATGAGAGTTGACTGAATATCACCAATTATTATATACACAAGCTCTGGATATGAGGTACAGCAATCTGATTGGTTCTCTACTACAGGATATTAGCTCATATCCTGCTGGTAGAGAAAAGTAGAAAAATGGCTGCCAGATTTGGACAATGAAATGAAGAGGAAATTCAAGTTTTACTTGAAAAAAGTACGCCAAAATGTTCTGTTCATATCCAGAGCTTGTGTATATAGTAAAACAGTTATTCTACTCACTCTCATCGTATACGACCGGCTCATATACGACTCGAGTTCGTAGAATAACTGTTAAATATACCGGTCAAACGAGCAAAGACTCTCATCAATTTTCATCAAAATTTGAACCAGCTCAAAGTTGATGAGAGTTGGCGGTCAAACGCGAGCGAGAGTTGCAACTCTCACTGACTCATCCACTCTCATCCTCGTTTGACCGGGGCTTTAGTTTAGTTTACTTTCATGTGGGAGCAACAAGCTAACCTAATATATCACTTGTGCTTCTCTTCTTTGCCGTGCTTAACTTCCCTCCTTAACTCCTCCCGTCTATGTTATTTTCTTATCCAGGTTCTCAAGTCAAGGGTAGATAACTATGGCAAACAGTTCCGTGATGCTGATGTTTTCTCTAAAGATATTCAAAAAGATCCATTGATAGAAGACGAGAAAGCAAAACAGATTGAAGATCAAGCTCAAGATATGATCAATCGCTGGAGTGTTCTGAAATATGATCTTGAAGGACGCATTGATAGGTTAGTTGTGATTAAAGAAATCAATATTGGCATTATCATTCGGTATCCTAGATCAGAGCACAAGATAAGTTAGTTGTGATTAAAGAAATCAATATTGGCGTTATTAATCGGTATATCCTAGATCAGAGCACAAGATAAGTTAGTTGTGATTAAAGTATATTTCACTTATCATCGATTGGCATAACTCGTCGCTTTTATACTGACCTTGTGACTTGCTCTTAACTGTGGCAGTTAGACCTGAGTCAAGTGGTAGGGAATTAGCCTGCGGGAGATAGCTCCATTTCTTCCAAATGCTCCCAGTTAAGTTTTAAACATTGTGTTTACTTCTTCACTCGCATTCCCCGCCCACAAAAGTTCGTCCTAATGATATTTATTAATTGTATTCCAAGAAAAATACGGTAGCTACAAGTTGACCTTTATGTTTAATAATGACTTTGCCAAACCCTACAGGTTGTCTAAGAAAGAAAATGAACTTCAAAAAGAAGGTTCCAATAAAGTGTCTGAATGGGGAATAAAAGCATCTGAATGGAAAGAATGGTTGAATACCAAGGAGCGTGAGCTTGAGAGTCAAGGACCGGTTGGAACAGAACCAGTGGTAGTGAAACAACAAAAAGTCGAACTCGAGGTAAAATATTACTACTGTATAAAAATGTACACATTTGTTACGTTTTTGAGATAATTGTAAACCTGGTTAAAATATGTAATAAACTATATAATTTTTGCTCGAAATTTCCATCTACAAAACCCCTTCAACCTTCAGAAATGGAACTTCCAGAAACAGAAGACCAGGTCATAGTTAGGATGTAATGAAAACGATTAATCTCTATTTAGAACCTCGTTGAAGCTACAAAAGCGCACAAAGATAACTTGGACGAAACTATGAGCTTAGCAGATGAAGTTCTCAACATGAAGTTATTATCAGATGAAGATCGTAGACAAATTCAACAAGATAAATTGACCATTAAGAGAAGATGGGATACTTTACATGACAATTTAGAGTGGAGGAACAAACGGTGGGTGTACTATACATAATCTTTCAGTTTTGCTGCGGCAGTTCTAATAGTTTTATATTATGTGTCCATTACAACATCTTTACTAACAATATTAAATTCCTTTTCGTAGACTCACCAGTAAAGCAACAGAACTGGAAGGTGAACGGACAGCTAAAATCAAAGAATGGAAAAATAAAGTTTCGCCATTACAAGAATGGCTAAAGAAAGAAGAAACAAAGTGTGAACAATATCAGAACACTCCTGATAGTTATGAAGATATAACTGTGGAGATCAATCAATTACAGGTATTGCTTTCGTTAATAAACCTTACCTTACCTTACCTTACCTTACCTTACCTTACCTTACCTTACCTTACCTTACCTTACCTTACCTTACCTTACCTTACCTTACCTTACCTTGCCTTGCCTTGCCTTGCCTTGCCTTGCCTTGCCTTGCCTTGCCTTGCCTTGCCTTGCCTTGCCTTGCCTTGCCTTGCCTTGCGCCATATTTACTTTACTTATTTGCTTCTCACTAAAATAACATAAATTTGTTTTTCTTAGACACTCGTAGAGACGATCGAGCAAAAAGAAAAACAACTAAATATAATTTTACGTTTGAGTGAAGACGTTCTTCAGAGTTCTTCGTTATCAGACGAGGATAGAAATACCGTACAAGAAGATACTGAAACGCTTCAAAAAAGGTTCGCAAGTCTGACGGAGAAAACACAGGCCAACTTTAAAAGGTAAAGCCAACGATCTGAAAACGCACTAGCTAGCTCTATTTATACTGGATAGGTCTATACGCTCAAAGCTCTTCTCCCTAGAGGTCCAGTAAGGACAATTTCGTATTGGTCCAGTGTTACCAAAGGCGGAAACAGGAGTACTCGGAGAAAACCTGCAGTGTTTGGTAGAGTCAAACTGGAAGCACTCCTCTTACATGCGACTGAGGTGATATTATAGTCAGACAACTGCATGTTGCAGGAATTGAATCCCGGTCACAGAGATGAAAGAAAAATGCACTAACTACCGTGATACCAACATCTTTCGCCATTTGAATGAAGATGTTATATAAAATATGGATATTGTCCAGTGCGTATCTCAAATACTTTGTTACTAAATTTATTTTTCTTATTTTCAGACTAAACCAGACGCAGAGCGAACTGGAAGGCGATAAAAGGGCGAAGATTGACGAATGGAAGAAGGAGACGATGCCAGTGGAACAGTGGCTAGTGGAAGAAAACAACAAATTTGAAGCTCAAGCACTCTCGCCTGGCGCTGCTTTGGATGTCGTGAGAAAAAAACGGAAAGAAAATGAGGTGAGAGTAGCTAACCATCCACATCCAGGCCCGGAAGTGACGTCACGCTTTCATGTTACACCGGAAGTGGTTAGTATTCATGGTGTGTGTTGAGTAATGACGTCATACAGCGGGTGTGTTTGATTAATTACAATGAGGTTACGTACCCTGTTACGTACTCGATGGAAAGTTACGTTACTGAATGAGAAGTTATAAAACGTTCGTTATAGGGTGTCGTGTGGAAGTACGACACTGGATATTTGTACACGATAATTCAAAACATTCCCGTGCACGCAAAGCGAGGATACCTCAAAAGAAGGAAAAAGGGGGTTATGTATACATTTTTAGAGCAAAATGTTGTTGCTAGGACACTGCTCTGCTTGAATGCATGCATAAATTAGCACAGGCGCGTATTAACGTTTTAAACCATTTATTTTTTAAAGTATAACAATTTTACAGAAATAAACAGTGATTAAACATATTGTCCAGATTTTACACTGTTTTCCAGCTTAGATCGCTTGACTTTGTAGACTGTGCCGTCCTCTGTTAGCAAGAGTTTGCGTTTCTGTCCTTTATGTTCTACAAGCTTGACATCCAGACGAATCAGTACTTTAAACACTTTCCGTTTATTGTTCGCTGGCAACAGCGATACTTTTTCGTAGTCTAGTACACCAGCCCAATCTCCTCTCTGTATAATCTTACACACGGCAAACTTTTTTCTCGTGGGCGATAACTTTGTTTTGGAAATGACGATTTTACAACCATCCATTAACTGTTCCTTTTTTGTTTCAAATAGTCTCCTGCCTGGTAGATATTGTCATCGTCCAACTTGATAACCAGTTTCTCTTGCCTATAATGCTCGATATGACCAATGGCTGTGACAGCATGTTTCGACTTTTAAAATAGCGAGCTCGTGAAATATCTACGAATACATCCGTCGTTCTTCCGTTTATGGCTTTACTTCGGTCATAAACCTCGATGATATCCACCGGCAACTTGGAGCTATGTGTAAGGTTTGCAAGGCACCAGCTTTCTTTCTCTGACCAGTTTTCTACGAACTGTCCACTTATATCTTTTGTGGTCTCGTTGTAAGTGTATACGACCAAGCCAGCGTCGCGTGTCCGATCTATAACAACCTAACTGTGCAACATGGCGTCACAGTAAGCTTTCAAAGTGTCTGCAAACGCAGTAGAATAGACCACAGCAGGAGGGATATATTCTGTAATACGTAGCAGAGTATTCTCCATAAGCTGATCACTTGGAACACAGTCCTTGCAGCAAGAGGTCACTTCTGCCCTAGTCAAACCACGATCTTTAGCTAAATCGCGAGCGTTTGCCAAACGTGTATCTTTCTGGAAAACCTAATCTTTCCAGTGCTGCCCAATGGTTTCTCGAACGCTTTTACTATTCAGCATTTGGATCATTTTGTTGTAAATTTTACAACGTGTTGTCAGACCGTCTACGATTTCCATATACGTAAGACAGTTGTTACCAACTTGTTCTGCATTATCTAACATTGTTCTGTCCGCATCTTTCTTACTGCCTTGGACACGAAAACCTTTCTTGGCTGTTAGAAATCGTATTACTTCTTCCTTGTCAAAACTGCCAGCGTAATCCATAGTCACGTCAATATCTTTAAGAAAGATGTTTCTAATCTTGTACTCGTCGATTCTTAAAAACTCGAGAACGTCGGTGTATTCCTCGTCCGCACAGGCAATTTTAAATTCTTGCACATAGTACACAGTTTTGTCAGTTTCCTTGGATCTAAGGCGACCATACATTTATCCAAATCTTCTGCTTTTAACTCCTCCTTAAGGGGTGACAAGGCCATGGCTTTACATTACATTTCTGCAAGCCATAGCGATTAAGCATATCTCGAATATGTTTGTTAAAGGTACGTTCACACACAGCGATTTGTCGGGCCGATTTCAGATGCACGTTAATGATATTTGAAAAATACGTGGCAAACGTCATCTGGTGACATCATCAACTGAAAATATTCGTCATTAACATTCAGCAAAACCTAAAATCGGCGCAACAAATCGCTGTGTGTGAACGTACCTTAACCAGACCAACTTCCGTGTAGGATTTCTTTGCTGTCACGAAATAATCGGGAACGTACACATAAAGCAAAAAGTTGTCCAAAAAATTTTCACTGCAAGACATAAACAGTGGCTTTCCTTATAACAGTCTATAAAGTCAAGCGATCTAAGATGGAAAATAGTGTGAAAGCTGGACAATATGTTTAATTACTGTATATTTGTGTAAATAATTGTTCAAATAAATGGTTTAAAACGTTAATCCGCGTGTTAATTTTTCTTGTTAATTTTTCGGATTATGTTTAATTTTATACCTCTTTAAACAATTATAGCTGGTAATCAATTTTTACGTAATCAAACATTACATAAAAATGATTTTTAAAACAAGGAAAAATACGGTAAAGTTCTAATCTGAGAAGTCGCTATCTTTACGATCTTCATCCTTGCGATCTTAAACCGTAATGTTTTTGGCTTTATCCACAAGTTAATGAAGTTTAATATGTTGAAATATATCGTAAAGTACTTTGGACAACTGGCAAATTCAGCAAGACAACACACACAACAGACGCATTTTGTGGCATATATTTTGGGCAAGGAAGTGCTCGAACAGTCTAGAGGCTCTAGCGAACCTACGTTTTTACCTAGAGGAGACGGAGGTCCTCTAGATGGCAGAGGGTTGAGCCAGCTCTGGCATGTTGTTCAGCGAGTTGAGACCGGATGGTCTAGAGACCACCCTTAGTTATACTGAGACAGTAAGGGCACTCAAGACCTGACAGAGCATGCAAAAACTGTAGGTTATTCTAGAGGAGACGGTGGGCCTCTAGATAACGGAGGGGACGGCGGGCCCCCGTTCAGGTCAGTCAGCTCGTTGAAATTGAGTCCTAGTTAGACTTGGTGACCAACCATCGGTGCAGGGTACTCAACTATGTATGACTGACCCATCGAGTCTCTAGGTCAGGTCATTAGGTCGTATTTATGACCTGTAAAATGCACTTCACGTGGCGAAGTGTTGTCCCAAAGGACAGCACTTCCCTGCCATTAATGACAATCTGTACAAAGTACATATTGTCATTTCCGCCACGGGAAGCCGAGCCGAGTTTATTGATTACGCATATTTATAAATATGCGTAGGAGCAGTAAAAAGATGGAAGCGTAATGAGAGAAATTCGAAGCTGTAGAAACAGTCTGCAGTTTTTGGGCCGTTTTCCTTATTTATGTTGATTTTGCGCTTTGATGTGTCGATATTTTCTGACCTGCATGCTGGAACTGGTCTGAGTTCTCGCAATATGTATTGGCACAGTTAAAGTGTGCAAACATAAATTATGTACGTTGTTGCTATCACGAAGACCCATTTCAAAGGTAACTTTCCATCAGTTATTACTCCATGCTCCAAAGGAAACGTATCTAAGTGCGAGAAGGAAATCGGAAAAACTGAGGGCTAATAAGTAATATGCCGTGCACGCATGATGCCAACACTTATGCTAAGGCTGGATAATCAGGGAGGTCAGAAAAAACCTGGTGGCGGTGTTGGGGTTTCGGTCCCGCGGGCCGAAACATCGGGAAGAAACTGTGCGAGGTCAGACGGAAACGAGCGGAGAGTTTCGGTAGAGGATTGCGACATACTCGGAGTCGGATCAAGAGGTGTTGGGTTTGACATTACTTCTGTTCCATCGTGATCGGCGAGGCGTCGCAATAAAGTGTCACGCGAACCAGCAAGAGAAAGGTTTCTCTGCGCCAACAGAAGATGGAGACCTTCGGTGGACAGGTCGGCGTAGTTCGCGGGAGAACCAGATGGCTGTTCGTTGGCGCGGTTATTCGCGTTCGACGTTTCGCCGACGTTTTCTGCCGTGGATTGCGTTTTGAAATTATCAATTTTGAAATTATCATTGAAATTGTCATTGACATTCTTGAAGAACGAGCAGAAATGCTCGTATACCTTCTTAAACTGGTTATATCCATCCGCAACTGACTTCCCCTCTTCCTTCACCCGGATTTGTGCACGTGCTGCACTATTTTCCTTCACGTTCATAGCGAAATCAAACGAGCGCAAGAACACCGACTCGACAAACTTAGCCACAGCATCTGTGGCCACAGCTAGAGGCAGCTCGATCACGTACGTGATCAATGACGAGTTATTAATTTTCAGCTCCTTTTTCAGCAACCCGCTATTTTTCATCCTTGCCACTAATCCTGTTTCTCCATTAGTGTGCTTTTTAAAGCGTTCTGCAAAAGATCTCCCGGTCATACCGACATACACCGGGATAAGTTGATCTTGATTTTCAATAACGTTTTCCGGCAAGAACACGAAGTAACACCCTTTGCCCTGTAACGCCGCAGTGTCGGACATTTTATGAGGCCCTTTACACGGTCTCCAAACCTCTCGTAACAGGTACAATAAAAAGTCTCTGTGATTTTCAGCATATTCTCTGTCTATTGAAGGTAAAATAGTGAAACGGGTATCAGAGAAGGAACTATAGACATTAGAAAGGATTTTCAATATTATTTATAATCATTGCTGTAATTCGTAACGAGTAACTAGACAAACCCGTCCTCAGGGCCTTTATGAAGACACTGAGGATGAGGTTTGGAACTAGTTAGTAGTTTTATTACATCTCGCTGCTGTGATGTTTGTTTCCTGACCCACTACGTTGTTCCAAATTAGGCAATAACCCTGCCTGACGTATAACAACCTCAATGGCTGATAAAACATAGCGATTTCTTAGCAAGCTCATTGGAACAGGTAGATTCTAGATAGATTCTAGAGACCTACAGAAAGTTAAAACAAAACTCGATGTGAAATTATATTACGTGATTCTATGACTGTTTTGCCAGTAAGCTTTCGATTGAGGGCCAGCTATTTCGTAAAACTACCGGTCATTTAACAGCTGAAATTTAATATTAGTGATATTATTTTTGGTACTTACTCGGTAAAGGCATAGCAGCCATAGATATAGAACAGCTTCTTAGGAATTGAAATTCAATAAAACAGCAGCTACGTTTGCCAAATTCAATGAAAAATAATTATATAATGAGATTTTTTTGTTGAAAATGCCACTTGCATGGCAACCATGACGTAACGTTCTGTCCAGCTGTCCGACTTTACAAACAAACAAGACGCTCTATTGAGCGTTGAGTTGCTGGGCTTATGAAAGTTAGCTTTCTTTGAATAAGCGAAATTATAGAATTACCGTACATTTCCTATGGAGGTAGCGTTCCAGTTATATTTAGTTCAATGTCCTACCCCTGTTCGTTGAGAATATCAACAATTAGGTAAAACTACGTCGTTATATAACCGCCTCGTTTTTCAAACGCGCATCAAAAAACTATTCTTGCAAAAATTATTCTTGTGTTTGTTTCTTTCTTTGTTTAAACGAACAAGAAAAAGTGAACGGGTATTATCCGTAAAATGACGTAATCAAGTTTTGTACACGCCTAGTACGTACACCCATAGTTCGCTGTATGGCGTCATCAGTCTACACACACCATGAATACTAACCACTTCCGGGGTAATATGAAAGCGTGACGTCACTTCCGGGCCTGCATGTGGATGGTTAGCTACTGGTGAGTTGATTCTCGCTCTGGACTCAAGGCATTGGAGTTCCTCCTGGTACTCCGGTTTCCTCCCACAGAAAATGTTGTCAGGGTGGGTTAGGATATATAGAAGTAGCTCCACGACCCGTTCAGCATTAACTGCAGTTAAGTACAAATTTTGATTGAATAAATGTTATTATATTATTATCGTTATTACTAAAACCATCTTTACATCACAGGTTCTTTTCAATGAAATGCTAGCAAACGAAAAGCGTTTGAACTCCATCGTTAAACTTCACGAAGAGATGCAACAACATCAAACATTGTCTGCAGAAGACAAGAGAAAACTTCAACAAGAAATGAACAAAATCAAAACAACTTGGAAAACTTTGGAAGAAAAAATGGAAGCAACAGTTAAACGGTAAGCAGACAAAGACTCAAACTAAACTAACTTTATTTATACTGGATAACCCTAGTTTAAGTTTAATATTTGGACGGAAAGCCTTAACAGGTTTTGCAACCCAATTGACAAAGGTTCCGAGGGTTAGTGCCTAAGGGTTATAGTTTTTAGCGAGGGAGGAAAACCGGAGTACCCGGAGAAAACCCCTCGAAGCACATGAGAGAACCAACCAATCTCAACTTACATGAGTTTATCAAGCACACTGACGTTACCCAACCTGAGGAAATCCATGCCCTCGACCTGCTGTATAGCCAGCTTAACTCACAGGTAAGAGACAGCGCGCTAACCGCATCTGCCACCCGTGCTTCCCTATATCAGTTCTCTAGGATTTTTGGTCGGCATAAATCAATACTTCGTTTCCAACACTCTACTCTATCTCCCGTTTGCTCTTTCTTTATGACCTAAATGTTTCTTAAACATCATTTTCGTTGTAGGATTACAAACAAAGAAGGTGATTTAGAAAAGGAACGTGAACTTCGTCTTAAAGAGTGGCAGCTGAAACGTCAAGTGATGGAAAAATGGATTGACGAGAGAGAACATAAATTTCATGATTCTGGAGATTTTAATCACAATTTGGACGTTGTCAGAAGAGAATTAACACTCCTAAAGGTTTGTTTGTTCACAGTATAAGAAATACAGTAATGTACTGTTCGTATGTTATGTACTTGTCTGATTATAATTTCACCTCGGTCACATGTGAGAAGAATGCTTCCAGGTTGTATCTGCCTAACACCAGTGAATTCTAAGAGGACTGGAACGATAACTTGGCCGCCATCTTTGAAGCCACTCATGATCGCCGCCATGGACGTATGGAGCCGAAAAAACACAACTTGGGAAACATGGATTTACTCACGTTCTACAGCAGTTACAGCAATGACTAAAAGCTAAAAATAGACTTCAATACTTGGATTTTAGTACAACACAAGTTTTGGGACCGTCGAAATGTTTTTATAAAGAAGCTTTTTTCGAAGTTGAAGAGCTAAGTTTGCTTCGGCACGTTCAAACATTTGCCATTTTTATGAATACTAAACTGGTACCCATCGAATTTTTGCTGGAACTAAGTGTACAACAGTGAGATATATCCAGAAAACCAGGAACAGTTATTTTAAATTGAAGCCTTCGGATGAAAAACGGATTTTTCTTGCTCATTTTTGCTCAAAAACAAGCTTTTGATTGAATTTTCCACTCCCCGAAACTCTCCCTAGTCCTTTTGAAAGTACATTTAACCCGCGCGGTTCCCGCTCTTTGCTTCAAATTGGCTTCATCCAATCACAGGACTTGATCATTGGAGTTAACGTTCCAGTTTATGTAGAGTTCACTGACTCCCGCTTTCTCTTGCAGTACCTCCAGGAAAAATTGTTTAGAACAACCATGTATAAAGAAGAGTTAGTCAGTGAACTTAAGCTCCAATTTAGTGCTCATGCTAAAATTCGTTATCTAAATCATTATCTTTTAGGACTCGATGGATGAACTTCATGTCCAACAGAAAGAATTTCGTATATTATTACGTTATGGTGAAGAAGTTCAAACACATCCTTCAATGTTAGAAGAAGATCGTGTTAATGTTGGAAATGAAGTAGGCGTGGTTAAGGCACGCTGGAAAGAACTGGAAGAAAAATTGAATGAAAGATTAAAGAAGTAAGTAGTGTCTGTTAGCATCATTACGGGCAAATACCTTAAGTTATTGTATTATTCAAGGTATATAGTTATGAAGCTCACTGATCCCTACCTACAACATGTCCAAACTTCAACTTACCGGAGCACAAATAAGGAAAGCTAAATTTGTTTCTTCTTAGGTTGAATGATGTTGAAAAAAAGCTTGTGGAACAAAGAACAAATTATATGACAGAATGGAAAGATATCTCTAGTCCTGTCAAAGAATGGATCTCTAAACATGAAAAGAAGATCCGATCTCATGGTCTTGTCAAAACTGATCATGATGCTGTCGCAAAACAGAGAGAGGACGTTGAGGTATAAATGTCTGAAATTATAAGTCGCATATGAGAAGAGTGCTTCCAGTTAAACTCTACGGAACACAATGTTTTCTCTGAGTAATTCGGTTTCTTCCTGCACTTACACTGGACCAATAAAGGATGGCGAACCCAACCTTTCAACATTCCCTGAAGGAGGAAATCGGAATACCAGGAGAAAAACCACGACTTTTAGCAAACGTTGACCAACATTTTACGCCAATGTCTCGAGTCCGCCGCGAGAATCGAACCGACGATCTCAGAGATTAAAGGCAGTTGCTCTGATACTGCGTGACCGAAGCACCCGTATTTACTATGACTTTTACTATTTTCAGGCATTAGACGAGGCATTGAAAGCACGGCGAAGCTCCTTGGACAATTTAGACAGTGTGTGTCAAAGACTGCAGGAACGAGATTCGTTATCTGAAGATGATAAGAAAAAATTACAACAAGAATTGAACAGTATTAAGAACAACTGGCATAACCTTGAAGAATTGATTAATGAAACGCACACAAAGTAAGCTTTTAGAGCTGTCAATAAGTACTTTTTGTGAAAGTGTGAATCATGCTAAGCTGCCGTGGTTTGTGTCTGAACTGCCTGAAAAAGATAAAAAAACACTTCCACGCATTGAACAAAGACCCTTCATCAGGTTAATAATGACAGCTTATTTTGAGCATATTCATTCATATATTATTCAGCTCGCAGCTACATTATCTATTTTTACAACAATTGTGATATTACTTCCTAATCTGATTATCCTAACCACCCAGTCAACTTTCCTGTGGGGAGAGCCCGAGTGTGCGGGAAAACCGACTTTCGACGGGAGCGTTGACTTACTCTTTTCACATGAGTGAGTTAAGTAAGTTAGAGCTCGGCGAGAATCAATTCAGTACTCCAGAGGTGAGTCCTTGTCCTGACGACTTGCGAACCAGCCCCAGCATAATAATTCTTCTAGCAAAACATGATCAACTAACTACGGTAGTAAACGTTATTTTCAGAATCAGCAAGCAGGAAGGCAGTTATCATGAAGAACGTGTCGTAAAGATGGAAGAATGGCAAACTAAGAGTGCTCCATTAGAACAACTGTTCAGTGATCAAGGAACAAAGTGGGAGGAGGATGATGTTCTGGAATCAAATGATCTGGAAACTTTGAGGAAATACAAACTAACCACACAGGTTCGTTCAAGTAATATTCCTAATTAGAAAATGGGCATCTTGGGTGGATTTCTAGTCTAAAGGTACTTTCACACACAGCGATTTGTCCGGCCGATTTTGGGTTTTGCTGAATGTTAATGACGAATATTTTCAGTTGATGATGTCGCCAGATGACGTTTGCCACGTATTTTTCAAAGATCATTAACGTGCATCTGAAATCGGCCCGACAAATCGCTGTGTGTGAACGTACCTTAAGCAGTCTGTTCCAATGTAAAGCGAAGAAGGAAAGGCAGACTGGAGCCTATTAAACTGCCAGGACTTGAAATTCTTTCAAGTCCGAATTTGAGGTTTGGAAATGACATTTCATACGTCACATTTCTTAATCTTTTTCTGTCCCAACTATTTTTGTTTTGAGTTATTTTGAGAAACTAGCCAGAACAATCTTTGACGCAATTTCGTTTCTGATACCATGTACAATAGGCATTCGTCAAAAATGCGCAAATTCTTACCAATCCCGGATTTTACTTACATACCTATTGTTCTATAGATGGATGTTCAAACAATTCAGAAGCAACAGGTCGAGCTGCAAAATGCCATCCGCCTGGGTGACGAAGTCCAGAAACACACTGCTCTCCTTGAAGAAGATAAAACTAAAATACGTATGCATATGAGCAGTTTGAAGAACCAGTGGCAAAGCTTGGAAGAAAGAATGCATAAAAAAGTTAGAAGGTAGGTGGAAACACAATAATCCTTCGGAAAAGTAATCCACCCTGATTGATTATACGTGGGTTTTGTAAGCACTAAACCGAAGTTAGATGGTAGGCAACGACTCAGCAGGTAGTTATCAGAGTGAGAAACTAATGTTTATTATTTCTATTATGCATCTGTTTTGACTATTTAAAACAATTAATTGAATTCGGTTTTCGCATGATAATCGAGAATTATCAAGGCCTCAGTATGTGTCATCCGCCTCAGCATTCAGATTCGGCAGATAACGCAAACTTCGGCCTTGATAATTCTCGATATCTTGCTTAACCTCGTCCAATAATTGTTAATTATATGTAGCAGTCTTGTATGTGTAAACATTTCTGAAGTCGACCACTCTCTGTTGTCCTGTAACGCTCACTGAAACCCACCAATATAGCTTCGTTTTTGTGCTCAAGACCTTAGCTTTAGATCGTTTGTGATATCTATACCATTTTTATGCAGATTATCCTCGAAGGAAATAGCGTTGAGTGAAGAAAGATCCGTGCTGTTATCAAACTGGAAGGGTGCGGTGTCAGATCTCCAAGATTGGCTTACAAAACAAGAAAAGAAACTTGCTGCTCAAGGAGATCCTGCGTCTGATCCGGAATCGATTCGAAAACAAAAGGTTACATTAGAAGTAAGTGTTTCTCTACTGTTTGTTCTGAAACTTAAAACGACTCTGTCATGGGCATATAACCTGCTTCGTCACAATCTTACTGAACATGCGAACCTGGGTTCGATTCCTGCAATATGCAGTTGTCTGATTATAATTTTTCCTCAATCGAATGTGAGAAGAGTACATCCAGTATGATCAAATATCGCAGACTTTCCTCTGGTATTCCGGTTTCTTCCTGTAGTAGCACTGGTCGTCAAGTAAAAAAGTTTAGAGCCGATAGAGCTATGCAGTATATAAATAGACAATTTGCATTATAGACTAATTTTTTATCTAGGCAAAAAAAAGTATATTGCCGGAAAGAACTTACTAAAATTAGTAAAATTGCAAAGTTTGGAAATGAAAATGCGAAAAAAGTTTGCAAATTTTGTATACTTTTGTATTACGTGCGGAAATTCCTACCACATTTCGGTCCAACTGTGGTAGCAATTTCCGCACGTAATACAAAAGTATACAAAATTTTCAAACTTTGCAAGGCTATATTTTCCGCATTTTACAACATTTCGCAACCAAACTTTGCAATTTTACTAATCTTATCATGTTCTTTGTAGCTGTTGTGATTGATTCCCTTCTCCTTGCCTAGAACAAAATTTAGTCTATAATGCAAATTGTCTATTCAGTTAGTTTAGTACAGGTTTTCTCCCGTAGTAACACTGGCTCTTCAAAACATGTAGCCAACTTGTCCCCCTGCCCACTCGTGTCCATGCCCCTGTCTTACATTCAACGATTTGTATGTAATTTTTTTTTTTCAAGTCTCAACTTCAAGAAATTCAATTGAAAGAGAAACAGCTCGAGACAATTGTGGAGATGGGAAGGAATACACAGACGCATGCCTCTATGTCGGAGGATGACAGAAAGACGATACAACAAGATATTACTTTGCTGGAAAGTTCTTTTAACGCTGTGATACAGAAGATTGAAGAAAGGCTAAAACGGTAAGACCAAATTGTGTAACTTCAGTCTAGCTCTTGGTTTATATCCTTTTATTTTCTTTCCGCCAAACAGCTAAAACCTTGTTGGCTTGTTCTTATGACAGGTCTATTAAGGCTCTTTTCAGTTTATTTTAATTACATGCAAGAACTCGCAGCGAGTTTGCGAGTTGGTTTTGCGATCAGTGGAAAAGAGCTTTCCACTCATCGCAAAACCAACTCGCTGCGAGTTCTTGCATGTAATTAAAATAAACTGTCGAGGATTGTGATTGGATGAAAGTACTCGCAGCGAGCTTGCGAGTTGGTTTTTGCGACGAGTGGAAAAGAGCCTTTAGTCCTACCCCCTAGAGGTCCAGTAAGGGCTATCCATTATTGACCGATTGTTAATACAGGAGGAAACAGGAGTACTCGGTGAAAACCTGCGGTGTTTGGTAGACTCAAACTGGAAGCACTCTTCTCACATGCGACTTAGGCGAAATTATAATCACACAACAGCATATAGCAGAAATTGAACCCCCATCACAGAGGTGAAAGGCGCAAGCTGACTATACACACCACTGTACTATCACTGCATAACGTTGGGCCAGAACATTGACCAAACCTCTACTCGGTGGGTGGTAAGAAGCATTGCACTAATTGTTCATCTGATTTAATTTCACAAAATATTAGAGTGAATGCCAGTGAAAAAGCATTTCAAGATGAAAAAGACAGTAAACTGTCTGAATGGAGAAATAAACTAGCAAGTGTTGAAGCCTTGTTGGCTGGAGAAAAATATAGATTAGAAGCTGATGATGGCAGTGATGCTGATTTAGAAACTGTGGCAAAACAGAGACGAGAGATGGAGGTTTGTTGCACTATATACAGCTTATTCAATGAAGGTTGTCTTTTGAAAGTTCAAACTCAAAGCCAGAAAAACCCCGAGTTTTAGGTTACGTTCTCCCTAAAACGTTCATATGCTTGATTTATGTTAGGATGTTGCCAAAGATATGGAACTTCAAGAGAAGAAACAGCTAGTCAGTGTGATACGTTTCGGAGATGATCTGAAGACACATTCAACGCTTTCAGCTGAGGATCGAAGACAGATCCAGGAGGATATTGAAACACTCCGAGAAAACTGGGAGAATTTGAGAGAGAAAATCAATTGGAAAATTAAAAGGTGAATAATAAGATATAAGATCGGCCTAAATCTTATTCCGCACTGACCACGCCAGAAACATTCAGTATTACCATGATGTTTCTTTAGTACTCAGTGCTATATCAAACTGCGGTGGCCTATTGTGTGGTAGACTTGATAACAACGTCTTACCAGCTGATATCATCTGCAGATATTTAATTATTTATAATGGATAAATTGTTTGTTTGCTTTTATTGAATGACTTGATTGAAGGAAGAGAGGAAGGGGATGAGGGAGGGAAGGAGGGAAGGAAGGAAGGAAGGAGGGATGGAGGGAAGGAGGGATGGAGGGAAGGAGGGATGGAAGGAAGGAGGGAGGGAAGGAGGGATGGAGGGAAGGAGGGAAGGAAGGAAGAAAGGAGGGAAGGAAGGAAGGAAGGAAGGAAGGAGGGAAGGAGGGAGGGAAGGAGGGAGGGATGGAGGGAAGGAGGGATGGAAGGAAGGAGGGAGGGAAGGAGGGAGGGATGGAGGGAAGGAGGGATGGAAGGAAGGAGGGATGGAGGGAAGGAGGGATGGAAGGAAGGAGGGAGGGAAGGAGGGAGGGATGGAGGGAAGGAGGGAGGGATGGAGGGAAGGAGGGAAGGAGGGAGGGAAGGAAGGAGGGAAGGAAGGAAGGAGGGAAGAAGGGAAGAAGAGAAGGAAGGAGAGAGGGAAGGAAGGAAGGAGGAAGGGAAGGATGGAGGGAAGGAGGGATGGAGGGATGGAGGGAAGGAGGGAGGGAAGGAAGAAGGGAAGAAGGGAAGGAAGGAGAGAGGGAAAGAAGGAAGGAGGGAAGGAAGGAAGGAAGGAAGGAGGGATGGAGGGAAGGAGGGATGGAGGGAAGGAGGGATGGAGGGAAGGAGGGAAGGAGGGATGGAGGGAAGGAGGGATGGAGGGAAGGAGGGATGGAGGGATGGAGGGAAGGAAGGAGGAGGGAAGGAGGGATGGAGGGAAGGAGGGATGGAAGGAAGGAGGGAGGGAAGGAGGGATGGAGGGAAGGAGGGAAGGAAGGAAGGAAAAAAGGAGGGAAGGAAGGAAGGAAGGAAGGAAGGAGGGAAGGAGGGAGGGAAGGAGGAGAGGGAGGAAAGGAGGGAGGAAAGGAGGGAGGAGGGAAGGAGGGAGGGATGGAGGGAAGGAGGGATGGAAGGAAGGAGGGATGGAGGGAAGGAGGGATGGAAGGAGGTAGGGAGGGAAGGAGGGAGGGATGGAGGGAGGGAGGGATGGAGAGGAAGGAGGGAAGGAGGGAGGAAGGAAGGAGGGAAGGAAGGAAGGAGGGAAGAAGGGAAGAAGGGAAGGAAGGAGAGAGGGAAGGAAGGAAGGAGGAAGGGAAGGATGGAGGGAAGGAGGGATGGAGGGATGGAGGGAAGGAGGGATGGAGGGAAGGAGGGAGGGAAGGAAGAAGGAAGAAGGGAAGAAGGAAGGATGAAAGAAGGAAGGATGAAAGAAGGAAGGATGGAAGAAGGAAGGAGGGATGGAGGAAGGAGGGATGGAGGGAAGGAGGGATGGAGGAAGGAGGATGGAGGGATGGAGGGATGGAGGGAAGGAGGGATGGAGGGAAGGAGGGATGGAGGGATGGAGGGAAGGAGGGATGGAGGGATGGAGGGAAGGAGGGAAGAAGGAAGGAAGGAGGGGGAAGGGAGGAAGGAGGGAAGGAGGGAGGGAAGGAGGGAGGGAAGGAGGGAGGGATGGAGGGAAGGAGGGATGGAGGGATGGAGGGAGGGAAGGAGGAGGGATGGAGGGATGGAGGGATGGAAGGAAGCAGGGAAGGAGGGAGGGAAGGAGGGATGGAAGGAAGGAGGGAGGGAGGGATGGAGGGAAGGAGGGAGGGATGGAGGGAAGGAGGGAGGAGGGAAGGAGGGAGGGAAGGAAGGAGGGAAGAAGGGAAGAAGGGAAGGAAGGAGAGAGGGAAGGAAGGAGGAAGGGAAGGATGGAGGGAAGGAGGGATGGAGGGAAGGAGGGATGGAGGGAAGGAGGGAGGGAAGGAAGGAGGGAAGAAGGGAAGAAGGGAAGGAAGGAGAGAGGGAAGGAAGGAAGGAAGGAAGGAAGGAGGGAAGGAGGGAAGGAGGGATGGAGGGAAGGAGGGTTGGAGGGAAGGAGGGATGGAGGGAAGGAGGGAGGGAAGGAGGGAGGGATGGAGGGAAGGAAGGAGGGAAGAAGGGAAGGAAGGAGAGAGAAGGAAGGAGAGGAGGGAAGGAAGGAAGGAGGAGGGAAGGAGGAAGGAGGGAGGAGGGAAGGAGGAGGGGAGGAGGGAAGGAGGAGGATGGAGGGAAGAAGGGATGGAGGGAAGGAGGAGGGAAGGAAGGAGGGAAGAAGGGAAGGAAGGAGAGAGGAAGGAAGGAGGGAAGGAGGAGGAGGAAGGAAGGAGGAGGGAGGGAGGGAGGAAGGGAGGGAGGGAGGGAGGGAAGGAGGGAGGGAAGGAGGGAGGAGGGAAGGAGGGAGGGAGGGAAGGAGGGAGGGAGGGAGGGAGGAGGGGAGGGAGGGAAGGAGGGAGGGAAAGAGGGAGGGAGGGAAGGGAGGAGGGAAGGGAGGGGGAGGGAGGGAGGAATATAAAAAGAAAGTAAGAACAGAGTAAGAAAGAAAAAGAACATAGGAAGTCAAGTGAAAGGAAAGCAGAAAGGAATTACAATATCTTACTACAGTTGATTTAAAAGCTTCAATTCCTTAACTTTGCAGACTAACAGAGAAAGAGGCAGAGTACAAAGAACAAGGTTCAGTGAAACTTCAGGAATGGAACAAAGCATTAACACCACTACAGGAATGGTTTGTTAAGAGTGAACAAAAGTTAGAGTCTCTTGAAAATCTCGAGCCCAATATGAACAACCTCAAAAGACAAAATCAAGAATACTTGGTATGTCCATACAATTTGGAATATATTTGGAGCTTTAGTGCTTTAATGAATTACTCCTTAAACAGTATTACACTATACTAGAAGGATTTAACTATATTTTGTTTGTGGTCATTTGCTAAGTATATCTAAACTAAACTAACTTATGCTGGATGCCTTATCAATTCTTAACTGTTCTCCTTAGAGGTTTACTAAGAACCATCATTTACTGATCCAGTGTTACTACAGAAGGAAATCAGAGTACGCGGAGAAAACCTGCGGTGGTCAAGTCAAACTAGAAGCACTCTTCTTAAATGCGACTAAAGGGCAATCAAACAACTGCATATGGCAGGAATAGAACCCCGCGCGCAGAGGACAACCACTGTACCATTATTACACTAACATCCACTAGTTAAAGGGCTTATGCAGCGAAAATTCGGTTCGAGTGAAACTCTCTTATTAAAGAGAACTTTTGAAGTTATGAAGATTGACGTTTGGAGCTTTTTCATATCCCACTTCGTTCTTGAGATATTAAGATGTGTTTGATATGTAAATTACATCACTGTGACATCACACTGCATAATGAATTGTTGGAAAATCACGAATATCTTTAGTGAAATAATTGAATTAAATCACTTGAAACTCTGCATGTGTGGTGTCCTGCGATAGGCAGATACAAATGACAGTTTAAAGGCGATTGGTTAAATAATCTCAGAGGTATTCGTGATTTTCCAACAATTCATTATGCAGTGTGATGTCACAGTGATGTTATTTACATATCAAAGACATCTTAATATCTCAAGAACGAAGTGGGATATCGAAAAGCTCCAAACGTCAATCATCATAACTTCAAAAGTTCTCTTTAATAAGAGAGTTTCACTCGAACCGAATTTTCGCTGCATAAGCCCTTTAAAGTGCCACTAACCCCCAATGTTTTGTATATGTGTAATATCTGTATCATTCTGAGAAGAAATGTAATATATCTTTATAGTAAAAATCCTCATCTTGATCAACTTTTTCACTGTCAAAGTTACCGGATATGATATCATTAGATGAATTGTAAATTAATTTTCCTTTGTTTTTTTATGCTAAAATTAATCTAATGACATCATATCCGGAAACTTTGACAGTGAAAAAGTTGATCAAGATGAGGATTTTTACTATAAAGATATATTACATTTCTTCTCAGAATGATACAAATATTACACATATATAAAAATAATTTGGGGGGTGAGTGGCACTTTAACAATATGAATTTTGCTTCAATTCAGGCCTTACAAAAAGAACTTGAATTACAAAAGAAACGTGTCACGAATGTGGCTGTGTTTGGCAAAGAGACTTCTGCGCATCCATCTGTGTCTCAAGAACAGAGAAAGAACATAGAACAAAGTATTGTTACGATTAAGAATGAGTGGGAACGATTGAATGAAAAAGTTAACTGGCGTCTTGCTAGGTAGGTAGTTTTCAATACTGTCACCAGGGCCAGGAAATGACCAGAAGGGCCACTCAGCAGTTCAACGTGACCCCCTATTTTTATGCAGTTTTCTGGCCAGAATAATGGCGGACCAGCCAGTTCAGCGTGTTTATTGGCCAGAAAATGCAATTGACTGGCTAGAATAATGGTAATGAACATGCGTAATGCGACATGCGCAGCGTCAAAAACTTCAAAGGTTCCGCCTCAAGTGGCCATTCTAGTCATTTCCTATTCTATGATACTGTGCAAAATGCCAGCTAATGCCTTTGTATAATACTTAGCATAACAATTCCATTGTCTTTTCATTGTTCAGAAAATCCCACTGTTCTCCATGCCATCCAATCACTCGTTGTTTTGATATTTATGCAAGGACTAATTCACAGGCTTTTTTGCATTTCTTTGTTTTTCTCTTCTTTTTTCTTTGTAAAGCCAATTATTCACTAGCGACGCAAACATAAGAATAATAAACAAAAGGCAAAACAGGCAGAACAAATTTAAGGCAAATTCAAAAGAGAATTCTTTCTGCTTTGTCTTCACATACCCTCGGAGTAAAGCCATGCATTGATTTACCGTTTATCGTTGCGTGGCTAATAAAACGAGGCTTCAATGCATTAAATCTTAGTTTGAATATGGCAAAGGCATACTTGTTTGTTGTGAAGTAAAGTACGACGATGTCTTGGTTCGAAAGCTTTAGCCTTTCGCAGTATGAGGGAAATACTGCCCAAGGTTTTACCTATAGGCAAATTGAGCGATACTAATGATGATATTTTTCTGTGGAAAACAACTTTCAATGCTGTTAGGAAATAGAAATCGGTATTGTACATTTGTACTTGAGACTTGTATAGTGTATAGTGCATAGTTGTTGTATGTCTACGTGTTTAAATGTCATATTTGGCCGTTGGTTTGACTGAATTTATGGCATGCAAACATACTGTACTGCTGTGTGAAGCGAGTTTATAAACGATCAAATTGTTGCGTTTCTGTATGTTTCAAATAATTCTTGTATAAAATATAAAGTTGGTCTATACAGACCGGTGTTTATTATGGTATCGCAAGTCGTTGTTTTTAGCTTGCGATTAATCTGTAACGGCATATATCTCTACTTTATACATGAGAGGATTTTCAGCTTTGGCTAAAAAATCCCCTTGCACGTATAATCAGTCCTTTAAATCGTTTATCTAACATCTTTTATGTTTTGTATGACAGTCTTGAAGAAAAGGAGAAAGCGTTGGACAAGGAGAGAAAGACAAAGTTAAAGGAATGGAATGTGAAACTGGAAGCATTACAAGGCATGCTACAGGAACAAGAGAATACATTCAAACTACGGGAAGGCATTGCTACGGATCTTGAGACCGTGAAATTTAAGAAATCTGAAATTGAGGTAATATTATTTTCGTTCTAAGTTTATGTAGAATGAATAACTCTGTCAGTTCTAAACTGCTTTGCGTAGTGGCCTAGTAAAAGCTATCCCTTAATGCCTTATTGCTCCACTGCTACTACAGAAAGAAAGAAAATATATACTTATTTTTTATACTAACATATTTATACTAGATAAATCTATTAGTTTTGTTTAATCTGTTCCCCATAGATGTCCAGTAAAGGCCATGATGCCGAGAAAACTGATCCACTGAGTTGTTAAAGTGCCCACGTTTGGGGATTTTACATATTTGTGATAATCAGAACATTCTAAAGTGAAATGCAATACATCATCTTTGAAAAAACTTCATCTTCTTGACCTTATGGGCTGTTAAAGATACCAGAAGTGACGTCAAATAAGGCATTTTGTGGCAAGAAACAAAAGGAAACTGATTTGTATTGCCTTGTTTTACGTCACTTCCGCCGACTTTAACAGTCAAAAAGACCATGAAGGTGAAGTTTTTTTCAAAGAAGATGTATTGCACTTCTTTTTAGAATGTTCTCAATATCACCAATATGTCAAATCCCAAAAACATGACACGTGCACTTTAATTTGAAAGGGAACAGCGTAGTCGTCAATTCATTACCAATACGTTTTATTTCTTCTCAGGATATGTTGAAAGAGTTGGAACTTGAGCACAAGAAGGAGTTGAATAAAATAATCCAGTTTGGTGAAGGTGTGTCCAGTGATCCCGCAATGTCGGCTGAAGACAACAGAAAGATAAAACAAGATATTGGAAATCTCAAGAATAATATTGAAAACCTTGAGGAGAAAATGAAGTGGAGAGCGAAACGGTATGTGCCTAGGACCTAGAACGAGGTGAAATACAGTTGGCAAAACATTGTATATATCTGTGAACATAATCATAACATAACATTAATCACTGAACATCGTACTCTTTCGTTAGTTTCGGCTCGCTGACAGAGCTGATATATTGATAGGTTTCAATAAGTGTTACAGGACAACAGATGCTGCCAACTTTGGATCTGTTGATACTTATAGAGCAAGATAGATTAAACTACATCTCTAAATTAGATTTATTTTCCATCAACCTGCCGGTAAACCGCCATACGTGTCCGAGTCAGTAGTGCTCAATGGAACTCACCTATAGACTATATTATGGTACTGTCTTTAACTTACACGTACATAAATTTACTAGATTATCTGAAAAAGAGAACGAGCTCGAACAGTTTCGACTTGGTAAACTAGCAGAGTGGAAGACTGGATCAACTAATCTTCAACGATGGTTAAGTCAACAAGATTTGAAACTGCAATCATTTGATGATCTTTCTAATGATTTAGATGAAATACGACAACAAAAAATTGAAACTGAGGTACTGGGTGTGTTTGTTTGTTTGTTTATTTATTTGTTTGTTTGTTTGTTTGTTGGTTTGTTCGTTTGTTCGTTTGTTCGTTTGTTCGTTCGTTCGTTCGTTTGTTTGTTTGTTTGTGTGTTTGTTCGTTTGTTCGTTTGTTCGTTTGTTTGTTTGTTCGTTTGTTTGTTTGTTTTCCTTACGACTGCGCCAGCAACAAACCTTATATTCTGATATAGGAATTAGTGAATGAAATGGACTCAGAGAAGAATGAACTAAAAGCCGTAGTTCAACTGGGAGATCAATTATTGGAACATCCTTCGTTGCTTGAGGAAGATCGTAAATTGATAGAACAACAGCTTCTTAATATTCAAAACAATTGGGATGGACTGGTTACAAAAATTGACAAACGAATAGGAAGGTAAATGTGAAAATTTTGAATGGAAAGTTGAATTTCCTGTAGACACTAGACAACCTAAACTTAAGCTAAGCCAAAACAGTATTTCTCTTAAATGTTGTTCAATAAGTCATAAGAGGTCCAGTAGAGGCCATCTGATAATAGCAGAGTATTACTACAAAAGGAAACCAGAGTACCCGGAGTAAACCTGCGATATTTTGTAGAATCAAATTAGTACACAGCGCTATACATATAATTTATATCAGCAGAGATCATTTTTACTCAACCCAATTCAAATCGCTAAGAATTTTTATATTTTCAATCAGAATCACAGCCAGAGAAACAGAGTTGGACATTGAGGCTGCTCGTGTATCTATGGAATGGAGAAATCAAGTGAGTCCTCTGAGGGAATGGATCAATGTTGTTATAAATACTGTTGGTGAAGATAGCCAAAGCATGGACATGGATAGTTTAAAGAAAACAAGAGCCGAAATAGAGGTAAGAATCGTAATGGGGGTTGTATTTTGTAAATGAAGATATTCCCTGGGCAAACTATGAAACATTTCTTCATAGTCTCTCGTTTGATCGGGGTTTAACACGTCACATGACTATGTTTATAACAAGAAAAGGTTAGGCCAGTTAGGGGCTGATTACATGGAGCGATTTCAGCCCGGCTTTACGATAAAATCCAATAAAATACTGCGCGCGATTACATGAGAATAATTTCAGCCCGATTTGAGCTACCCGGAACTGCTGAAACGGAGCCCGGGCTGAATAATTCGTCATATAATCACTTCAGCCGGGGCTGAAACTTTTCACACGCATGCGTTGTAGTTTCGTATCAAGCATGTGCAAACAAATTTCGCGCGTTAATTTCGTATTTCCCGCAAAGCCTGCGGGAAATTTACCCGGGCTGAATCAGACTGCAAACGCTCGTGTAATCGTAAACAAGCCCAGGGCTGAAATCGCTCCATGTAATCAGCCCCTAAAAACGAAATGTCAACTCTTTGTTAACCAAAGTTTTAGAATTCGTCTCAGGGCTCCGTTTCGTGCGCTAAATTATTCTTGTCGCAACTCTTTTGCAAACTCTCGCTTGCCAACTCTCATCAACTCTCGTTTGGCCAGGGCTTACGTTTTCTATGTTATCTCTTGGTAGGCAGTGTCCCTGGAAATGCAACAGACGGAAGGCGAGCTGAGAAATGTAGTTAGTTTTGCTTACAAAATACAAGAAAATTATCTCATCTCTGTAAGTCAGAAGACAAAAATTCAGGAAGACTCTACAAATCTGAAAGAAAAGTGGGATGAGCTTGAAACGGCAATTGAGGAAAAAGCAAAGAGGTAAGGAAAATATATGGTATTTGGTTCAGTCCAATCTAAGGCTTTTTTGTTTAGACTAGATAACTCGATCATGCTTAATGCGGTTATTCCTAAACTGTTCTTCCTAGAGGTCCAGTAAGAGCCATCCCTTGTTGATCCTGTGTTACTACAGGAGGAAAGCTAAACTAACTTTATTTATATACTGGATAGCTCTATCAGTTCTAAACTGTTTTCCCTAGAGGTCCAGTAAGGGTCATCTCTTATTGATCCAGTGTTACTACAGGAGGAAACCTAAACTAAACTAACTTTATTTATACTGGATAGCTCTATCAGTTCTAAACTGTTCTCCCTAGAGGTCCAGTAAGGGTCATCTCTTATTGATCCAGTGTTACTACAGGAGGAAACCTAAACTAAACTAACTTTATTTATACTGGATAGCTCTATCAGTTCTAAACTGTTCTCCTTGAGATCCAATAAGGGCAAACCATTATTGCTCCAGTGTTACTACAAGAAGAAACGGGAGTAAACTTGCGGTGTTGGTGGTGTCAAACTGGAAGCACTCTTCTCACGTTCCACTAAGGGGAAATTACAATCAAACAACGGCATGTTGCAGGAATCGAACCCTGATCACAGAGGTGAAAGGCACGTCCCATAACCACTGTGTCACCAACTCTCTTGCTATCTCGTACATGTAAATGGTATCAGAGATATTGCTTTTGATTGTTTTCAATTCGATCTTCCTTTTTACTTCTAGCTTAAATCAAAACATCCGAAATTGTGAACAAGAGCGAGATAGCAGATTGGCGATTTGGCGCGAAACTTGTAAGCCGTTATCTGATTGGCTGGATCAAGCAGATGACGTTTTACCTTCGCATGACGTTAGCGGATCAGATCTCGAAAACACACGAAAACAACGAAAGAAAATTGAGGTATTTCATATATTCGGCTTGTATAGTCACGCGGGAATATTACGTTATGCTAAATAATCTGCCTCTTTGGGTGCCATTTTCGCTTATATCTTGCGAAATATTATAGGGCATAGTTTGTCGTTTTAGCAAGTCTAAGTAAGTAAGTGGGGTGTGCTAATCATCCTTACTTGCAGCTGAGATCTGAGCTGAATTGCGAAGGACGCAGCTCAACATGATCGAGTCGAAGGCTTATTAAAAGGCGCCACTGGCAGCCACCGTATGACTCATGTCTGATCAGGGAGCACAGCTACGATGGAAGGGTTAGTTTGGGGCTAATCCAATCTAGAACTCGAGTTCAAACAAATTAATACGCCAAGTTTCCTTAATTTGTTTGAATCAGTTGTTTGAATTTTCCACTCAAAATGGCGGAAACCAAACAATTACGACTTGTGACGTCACTTGAATGTGAGAATTAAGCTAAATTATAATATAACATTTATAGTACGCGCGTGCTGATTGGTCGAGAAGCGTGTTTCTATAACTGTATACAAACACGGAATTTAATGCGAATTATAAAACTTTGAATACTATTTAAAAACAATTTTAATGCTTTTACACATTTTTGACCGTTAATTTTCAAACAGAGTTGTTTTCTTGCAGCGAAATTGACGAGCAAAGCTCAGCATGCGTACGTAATGAGAATTTGTAAATTAATCGAGTTTAAAAAATGTCTTTTGAGTTATATTATAAAAGAAATAGAATACATTTTTTCCAGTGTTTCTATACACTTATAGAAACACGTGTGGGAGTTTGGGAGAACTCGAAATAACGTGGAAAAACTCGCCCTACGGGCTCGTTTTCCCACTGATTATTTCTCGTTCTCCCAAACTCCCACGCGTGTTTCTATAAGTGTATAGAAACACGGAAATGGTTTCTATTTCTTAAATTGAAATACACTGTTGATATATTTCAGGTATTATTAGACGAAGCAACATCCATGCGGCCAAGATTTGTGAAAATAAAAGAGACCGTTGAAACACTTAAACAGGAGCCATGTTTATCTGAAGAAGAAAGGAATAATGTTGAGAAAGAAGCTGAAGAATTGTGTGGCCGGCACTCTTTGGTCATAGAAAACTGCCAAGAAAAGAAAATACAGTGAGTAGGAGATTAACGCCAACAAATCTCTTGTTTTAAATGTTTACCATTGGCTATTTAACAATTATACCATGCATGAGCTCGAGTCGTACATGAGCTGATAATATAGTCTTATAGACATTAACATCAATAGTATACTCTTCTCTGTTGTAATATTTTTACAGTTCGTTCACCCACAAACCTTGTCGCGGCTCGGATTTCAAAACATTTTAAATGTTTTTATGTTTATTTTTCATAACTTAAAGTGAAATAATCGGCTTTAGTACAGTATTGCTTGATATAAAAAGTTTGATTTGTTTTTTCATGCGGCTTCTCGAAAAATATATTCTCATGAACATGTTTTTTCGCTTCTTTTTCGCTATTAATTTTGTAGAAAACGTTTATTTAAACCAATTTCTATATATTAAATGTATTTCCTACCGTGTCAATGATTTTTGGAGTCTTTTCTGTCTGTTTTTGTCGCTTTCAAAACGAATATTTCGCTGTTTTCTGGTTAGCAACACTCTAATTGTAGTAATTGTGCTGCCATATTGTTTTCGCTATACTCCCTATACAGCGAGTAGCTCAGCCAATCAGATTGCAGAATAGGTCATATACGGTGGGTGACTATATTATAATACAAGTTTTCTATGCTTCTTACTGACTGTAAAACCTGGTTTTCATTTGGATATACTAGTAACTATCGTGACCAAGTCCTGTTCGACGATGTGAAATAGTCTGGATCTATCTTGTCGTTTGCGTGCTCTATGCAAATCAGTCTTTAATGATTGCAGAGGTATATCGACAGTCTATTACATCGGTCACCTTGATATGTTCACGACCATTACGACTAAATGAAAACCAGGCTTTAAGACCCAGACAGACTGGACGCGATTCGACAACGCGGCGCGATATTTCGATTTTCACTGACATATAACTTTGATCCTGTTTTGTGTTTTTCAAATATTCAAAAGCGCTATAACAGTTTGAGTTATTTGGTCTGCATATCTTTTAAAATTTCCTCCCATGGACGGTTTTATTTACTTTTAAAAACTGAAAAATCGCGTCGCGTTGCCGAATAGCGTCCGGTGTGTCTGGACCTTTAGACTCGTAATACGCGTCCGTGGTTTGTGTCTGAACTACCTGAAAAAGATTAAAAGCAATGGACCCCACGCTTAAGATATATTATGTTACCAGTATGTCAACTGTTTTTATCCTTGCTTGTAGATTTGATCAAACCCTGAAAGAGTTAGAGAATAAATATCAAGATGGGAGACTGGAGGAATGGAACCGAGTATCTCAACCAATAGAGCAATGGATTAACTCTCAAGAACAGACAGTGCAGTCTTTACAGGAAAGTCCAGAAGATCTGAATAGTTTGTACAAACAGCAAGAAACTACAGAGGTAGGTTGATGTGTATTTTGCTTTAAAATAATTCATGGTGGAGTTGTTGCTGTCACAGTGGTTAGTGCATGTGTCTTTCACTTCTGTGACTGGGGTACAATTCCTTTGGGTGTGAATATTCAGTTGTCTAATTCTAATTTCTCTTTGTTGCATGTGATAAGGCGTTGGTGGGCAATTCGGCTTCTGCAGTCACGCGAGAATATTACGTCATGCTATATAACCGGCAATTTGGGGGGCAAATCGTGGATTTCACGAAGTGCTGTTTTCGTTTATATCTTGCAAAATACCGAGAGTTATAAGATAATCTATACCTCTCTAGAATCCTTGAACAACGATGCGTATGTTGGTGTATAGTTTGTTGCTTTAGCATGTCTAGAACTCGAGTTATTCAGGAAAGTTGGCGTACGTATTGATGTGAAAAATTGTCAGCCATGTGGAATTTGATTTTAATTAGTTTGAATTTATCCAATGAAAATGGTGGAATTTGTCCCCCCAAAAAACCGGAAGCCACACAATTTCGAGTTGTGACGTCACTTGCACTAGCCGAATAAGTTGAGCAAACAATTTGCATGGAATTTAGGCAAAAAAAGTTTAAAGAACTGAGATTTGCCGCAACAAAAAGGTGGTAATTTGGAGGCAACCTAATTCCTCCCCCCCCCCGTCCAGTATCCGCCACTGTGCGTGCTTTCCAGTATCTAAAAAGTTACAGGATATGAAATCATTTTCTTTACCTATTTTAGGCTCTGGCATCAAAGGTTTCAGCCTACCAAACTCAAGTCGAGAACATGTTTTCACTAAATGAAGAGCTGTCTGAAGATCCCCTGGTACAAGACGAAGTAGCTAATGGCACTTCATTGCGGACGAAAAGTATAAAAAATAAATGGAGAAACTTGAGTGAGATGATCCAGGCAAAATCTGAAAGGTGCGTAGACCGTTGCTTTGCAAGTTGTAAGCAGTAAGCAGTAAGGGGACATGGAACGATAACTTTGCCGCCATCTTTGAAGCCACTCATGATGGCCGTGCATGAGTCGAAAGTCCGAATACACCACTTGAAAACATGGATTTACTCGTTCTACACAGTAGTTACAATGTGACTAAAGCTGAAAATAGACTTCAATACTTGAACTTTAGTACAAAACAAGTTTTGGGACTGTCGAAATGTTTTAAAGTAGCTTTTTTCGAAGTTGAAGAGCTAAGTTTGCTTCGGCACGTTCATGCATTTGCCATTTTTTCGTATACAAAACTGTTACCCCTCGAATTTTTGCTGCAACTAAGTGTAGGACAGTGAGAACTATCCAGAAAACCAGGAACAGTTATTTTAAATTGAAGCCCTCGTATGAAAAAGGACTTTTCTTGCTCATTTTCGCTCAAAAACAAACTTTTGACGGAATTTTCCACTCCTCGAAACTATCCCTAGTCTTTTTGAAAGTGCATTTTTCCCGCGCGGTTCCCGCTCTTAGCTTCAAATTGGCTTCATCCAATCACAGGACTTAATCATTGGAGTTAGCGTTCCAGTTTATGTAGAGTTCACTGGTTGTAAGAAAGATTGCCTCCTGTAACATGGCCTTTCACAAACAATTTATTTTTGCAGTTTATCAATGAAGTTAACAACACTGCTTAATGAACGGCAGCGAAGACTTGCCAAGTGGAATGACAAAGTTTCACCTATAGCAGAATGGTTATCAGAGAAAGAAGAATTGTTGTCGTCATTACCACCATCTGATTCTCTTGATCATGATGCTGCAACCAAGTACAAGAATGAAATTGTGGTAAGTTAAAACGAGATAGAGATGTCTATTCTCTTCTCCAAAATATTTTAACTATATTGTTTAGATAATGTTTTTCATGAAACGTTTCACATTTGTGTTGTGCTCACCCTTACTAGAAGTAAGACAGGGCAGGAAACTTGATGTATACAATGTAAAGTATCGCAAGCCATTGAAAAATTGCGAGTTCAAAAGTCATTATTTAAGTTATGTTGATGTTCTTCCTTGGTACTTAGAAAACATAAGTTAGCCACTTTAAGAAATGTCATATTTAATATGGAAAGGTCAAGTGTGACCCCTGTGGTGTATAACGGTTTACCACGTGCTTGAGAAGCGCGTGCCACTTAAATACCCACTCATGCGATCAATTGTTAATAAATGTTTTGTAAAGAAACAAAATACGCCTTTTCTCAGGGCGTATGTCTATCTGAAAGCTCTTCCATTCTTAGACTGTATAGACCTACCCGTGGTACTGCCGTTTACAAGCTCTATCTCTATGGTTGATTTGCTCTCTATGTCTAAACCAAATAATTTGATTGGCTACACACAAATCCGCCTAACTTGTTTATGTTATACAATAATATTTCTCGCATCTAATATTTATATAAACAGCTGAATTAACCAATGGGGGTACGAGTATAGATATTTAAACATGGTATGACAGCACGCATTTAAAGACCAGTGTGTAGATGCATTACAGAACAGACATTTCAACTTCAACGGACGATTGGTTCGGGAGCATAACATTTATTGTGGCTTTGTATATATTTGTAAAATGTTTAAGAAACTGCTGGTTCGCTTATCTAAGAATAATAAAGTTGTACCAATTGAGGTAATGGTTGTCTAATATTATAGTGGCACCTGCCTTTCACCGCAAAGCCATGGGCTTAAAATCCCACAGATTGTGCCTTTGATTTGAACCCTTTAAATTATGTCCAGTGTGCACTGCTTGAGCAAACGTTATGGGAGTTTACACCTGTGTATTGCGTACACGCAGAAACCACAGATTTGAACTAAACAATACAATATTAGGTAAAACGTGTTTTATGTTTTTAGGATCTGGTTGTTGATCTTGATACACAAAAGGAAGCATTGAAAGAGATCGCTGATGTTGAACTGCATATTCTACAACATCCATCTATACCTCAAGATGAATGCGCAAAGTTACAAAAAGATCTGAAGAGTCTTCAAACTAAAGCAGATAGTCTCTCTGATAAAGCTCCACATCAAGCGGTCAGGTACTATTTGTATAACTACTTTACGAGATCAGTTTTTATCAGTTCTAAACTGTTATCCCTTGAGGTACAGTAAGGGCAATCCTATATTGGTGGTATATAATCCTATATATCAGTCCTATATATAATCGGAAGAAAACCTGTGGTGTTTGGTAGAATCAAACTGAAAGTACTGCAGTGCAGTGATCAGTTAAAGCCGTGTAGATCACATTAAAGAGCTTAAGTCTGAAGTAGTTGAAAGCATCGACCAACTCGCTGTAGCTTGGACCAACTTGTACTTTTCTAAAATCAATGTTCTGCGGTTCTTTATCTCTATAGAAGCTCATTTGTTATAGTTAGTTTAAGCGTGTAATTCAGTTTTGTAACTGCAAAGCACTTTATTAAACCATTTACTTATTTATTTATTCTTCTCTAGACTCAAAGAAGTAGTAAAATCCTTCCAGACTGAACGAAAGAGGAAACTGGCCGAACGACAGGAAGAGTTGGATGAAATTAACAAGACATTGAAAGATGCTGAAGCAGTTATTACTGAGAGAACTGTTGTGGGAGCAGATATGACGACTGTCAGAAACCAGAAGGAAACATTGCAGGTTTGATATAAAAACCTCTGACTGAAACTGTCAGATTAGGCTGCAGTAGCACGCGAATGTATGCAATGTTTAGCTCGAATAGGCCCTTTGCGTAAATGCTAATATAAGTCAAAATAATGAGTGACTGTATGGCATGGAGAACAGTGGGATTTTCACTCCGAAAACAATGAAAAGGAACATTCCGATCACTGAATCGTGACTAGATGACACTATTGTTATGGTAAGCGTTATGCAAACGGTAGTACACACGTAAAAATCTCACATCTTGTTAACAAGATGTGTTCGCAACAGACTTGTAGCAAACTTGTCAACAAATTGTAACAATGTTGCCATTTTATCAAGTTGCTACAAGGTTGTCACTCACAACTTGTTAACAAATTGTTGAATTGTTGGACGATAACAAGTTGTTGGGACAACATGTAACAAGTCTGTTCAGTCAACAACCTTGTAGCAAGTTGTCAACAAGCCGTTGACAACTTGTCAACAAGCTGGGAACAAGCAGTGCGAACACATCCTGATAACAAGTTGTTGAAACAACATTGGTACAAGTCTGCTGTAGGTTTGTTACAACTTGTGCGTTTTTACGTGTGTAGTAATAGTAAAACTTTATTTCACGAGGGAAACATATTAACCATAGTAGTTATCTAACACAAGGCCCTAATATTACAATATTTACAAGCATGCCAGATTGACGGCCATTGTCCATATATGATTTCGGTATGCTGTTCTTGATATGTGGTACTCTGGTGTAGAACTGAAGATATGGTGGTCAAAATCCCTCACTGACAGAGCCACCCTTATTAATATTTGTATTAATATTTCTCTTATCATAATTTTCTAGGGAATACTCGAACATTGCATAACATTTCAGGATCGTATTTACGAATTCACGATGCTTAGCGACGACCTTCGAAATGATCCGTGCATCTTCGGCGCCGAGAAAGCTAGCATTGCCAGCTCAACTGACACGCTAAATGAGCGATGGGATTTAGTGCTCGCTCAGTTAAAAACCCGAAACAAAGCGTAAGTGGTTCAGTGCGCAAGTCCCAAAATAACGTTTGCCTTGCATTTCGACTGAATTCTTCAATAAACGATCTAAAAATATTAACTAACTTTATTCCTTTATACAGGTTATAGTTAAATGTAATCATCACAGAAGGTCATCAATAATATTTTTCAGGGGCTGTCTCTGTTACCATTCACATTCTCCCTCCCAACCTCAGATCATCCTCTGTAAGTCCAACCTCATCCATAATCTTACTAATTTCATCACTCGATCTTATCCTTTGTCTTCCTCTTGGTCTTTTCCTCTTACAAATTCTTCCATGCTCTAGACCCTAGCCTAGGGTAGAACGTGTACTAACTGTCAGTGTCACGGCAAAAAAAAATCAAAAAATGCAACCGACCTAAATCTGAACTCAGGTCATTTTCGCAAGGCCACCTTCCACTTCATTTTCGGAATTGCGATTTCGGGAGCGAGCAATTGCGGCACTCCACAAAAAAGTAAACACAAAGTCATGCAGCGCATAGTAGTCACGTTCACAGTTATAAGACCTGGAACGAAACACGAACGCGCGACGGAGGCTTTTGCCGAGCTGCTATAAAAAGCTAAAAAAATAAGAGAGAACTGAGAAGAACTGGTTGATCATTGCCGACCTGGGGTTGATTGAGTTGGCATCATCTAGGTGGCATGGAGATGGTCGTGCGGAATGCCGATGCCGTTTTTCGAGGGCTGCTGTCAAGGCAACAGTACGAGATAAAATCTTATGTTATTTCATTGTAGGCTTGAAGAACAACTCGAGGAGCTTGAAGACAAACATAAAGCTGAATTACTGGGTCGTTGGCAAGAGAAGTATGAACCGTTTTCAAATTGGCTAATCAGTACAGAGAATACGATCAAGTCTTTAAAAGATATCGGAGATAACGCATTGGTCGTACAACGACAGCAAGAAGAGACGCAGGTGTTAATATCTCAAGTGACGAACAAAGAGGCAGACTTCCACGACGTTATTTCCATCGCTCAGACGGTGAATGATGACCCCTTAATTGAAGACAGTGAAGCGAAAACTGTCGAGAAACTGGCGAGCAGTCTTTCTAGCAGATGGGTTGTAGTCAATGAAACACTCAATGGTAGATCAGAAAGGTAATTGGATTTCTGGGAAGAACAGTTTAAATTTTATAGAGCTATGCAAATATAAATAAAGTTACTTTCGTTTAGGTTTTCTCCTGTAGTAACATTTGAACAAATAAGGAATGACCCTTACTGGACCTTTAGGGAGAACAGTTTAGAACTGATAAAGCTATTAAAAAGTAAGTTTAGAATAGTTTTAGCTTTAGTGGCTTTCAGTCATGTTTTCATGTTTCCTCAGCATGCGGATACGTGGTGCATTTCTGGGTGAACAAGAACAACATTTACTTCATGAATGGCGACGAAATATTCAACCATTCAATAATTGGATTTCCAAAGTTGAAGATGATGGAGCGTATGAAGTGAATGGGAATATGGGAGTTAATACGATCAAAGATTATAGCGTTCGATGCAAGGTGAGTCTACCCTAATCTCAGTGGCGGATTACCCAATAGGCAGAGTAGGCTGAAGCCTACAGGGCCCGAGCTTTCAAGAGGCCCGTGATTTTCAGAGAATGCACTTTTTATTAGAATTGTTAATTAACGGCCCCAGAAAGCGGGAAATAGCATTTCCGAGACCTTAAATTTCCAAATATTTCGGCGGAACGTGGCCCGGACCTCGCTGGAAGATGTGTCACCGTTTACAGGCGTGAGAATATCATCCTCAAGGCCCACGAATTTTACTTAGCCTACAGGCCCCGTAACTGCCTAACCTGAGCGGAATTCAGACACAATATGATTGAGATGTAATAAATAGAGTAAGTTTAGGAAAGTAGTGGGAAATATATACGTGTATGAAGCACGGGTGGCAGATGCGGTTAGCGCGCTGTCTCTTACCTCTGAGTTAAGCTGGCTATACAGCAGGTCGAGGGCATGGATTTACTCAAGTTGGGTAACGTCAGTGCGCTTGATAAACTTATGTAAGTTGAGTTTGGTTGGTTCTCTCCTGTGCTTCGAGGATTTTTCTCCGGGTACTCCGGTTTTCCTCCCTCGCTAAAAACCAACCTTTATAGGCACTAACCACTAACCACTAACTAACCCTCGGAACCTTTGTCAATTGGGTTGCAAAACCTGTTAAGGCTTTCCGTCCACCTCAGAGTGGTAAACATATTAAACTAAGCTAAACTAAACTTAGAGAGGAGGAATCCCGCAAAATGCACTTTTACTCAATTTCCCCCTATTTTATTCAATCCCATTTTGTATTTAAAGACATTGGAACGTGAAATTGAAGGTCGTAAGCCGGTTCTTGAAGAAATAGAAAAGCTGGGAGGAAAGTTGTTATCAGACACAGCTGTAAGAGATGAAGAAAAAGTACATATTAAGGAGGAACTCGAGATCTTGCAGGATAGATGGAAGAAATTACATCTCAAGATTCATGATAATAATAAATGGTAGGGACCTCATGTTTATGGTAGTGAAAAGTTTCTTGGTATGGGTGTTTCTGGCAGAGTGGTTACTAGGTTTGATTTCTGAAATATACAGTTGTTTGATTATAAATTCGACTCAGTCATATGCGAGAAGAGTGCTTCCAGTTTGACTCTACTAAACACCGCATGTTTTCTCCGGGTACTTCGGTTTCCTCCTGAAGTAACACTAGACGAATGGGGTATGGCCCTTACTGGATCTCAAGGGAGGACAGTTTGGAACTGATAGAGCTATCCAGTATAAATTCAGTTTGTTAGAATAGCATTAATCTTATGGTATATGATGGGATGGAGTATGTTATTGTATATGATATGGTATATTATATATGATATATGGTATATGGTATATGGTATATGGTGTGGAATGTTGTATATAACATGAAATTACATTTCTTGTTAGGGCTGACATCAAGTTAATTGAACTTGCCAAGAAAGAACGAGAGACGCTGGATGTTTGGAGAAAGAATGTTGAGCCACTTAGTGCATGGCTGGACGAGACTAATGGGAAATTGGATGAAATTCAAAATAACTCCAATGACACAGAGAATTTAGAGCAAAGGCACTTGGCTTTGCAGGTAAATATTGACATATATTGTATCGTTGTATTCAATAATTTGTTTGGTCAGGAACTATACTATATCCACTGGTCAAGTATGTTGACTATAGCAGATGTTGATCAACTTCAGAAAGATTGATACTCATAGGAGGAAGCAAATTAACCTTTATCTCTCAGTGCTATATATTTGCCTTTACATTCAAGACAACTACCTATATGACAAAATATTTAATATATTATTGACTCATTCTGATAACTGCTGGTTGACCATCATCTGCCGCACTGCTTAAGGTACGTTTACACGCTGCGATTTGTCGGGCCGATTTCAGATGCACGTTAATGATTTTTGAAAAATACGTGGCCAACGTCATCTGACAACATCACCAACTGAAAATATTCGTCATTAACATTCAGAGAAACCTAAAATCGGCCCGACAAATCGCTGTGTGTGAACGTACCTTAAACGTACCTTTAGTGAAACTCCACTATACCGAATACTTTCATTGTATTTCACTGCTCCAAGTTCTACCAGTCTTTTAATGTTGTCTTATTTGTTCCAGAGAATCAAAGAAGATGTGATGCGTCACGAGGAAGCTCTTGCTCGGATAGTGACAATCGTTGGTAAACTGACTGATGATGAAAATATCTCGGAAACTGAGAAAAATAACATCAAAGCTGAGATGAACAGGCTACAAGAGAAATGGAACAACACACAGAATAATGTGAATCTTAATTATCTAAGGTACGCATTCATTTCCTCTGTTTATCTGTATCTCTGCCTCCATAGACCAGTTGCTGTGGCGTAACATTATTTAACAAGAAAGAAAGGGTGAATATCGGTGAATAAAATAGGGAATAAGTCGAGAGTTTTCACCGCGATCCTGAATGACTGATGAATAGTGATGTGATTTGGAAAAAAATAATAAAAAAAAAAATATTTTAATTTAAAAAAATATTATAAAGCGATATTTAAAAAAAAGCGACTATTCTGCAATCTGATTGGTTCTCTACTAGCAGGATATTAGCTCATGAGGAAATTCAAGTTTTACTTGAAAAAAGTAAATATCCAGATCCAGAGCTTGTGTATATCGGCTATCAGCTCATATACGACTCGAGTTCGTAGAATAACTGTTAATTAATCCGAGGTAGCGCAACCAATCAGCATTGAGAATTTTCAATAATCACCTATGTAATTTTACTAAACACGCATAGCCTTGACTTCATACTTTGGTTTCTTTTTCGACTTCATTCTTTTGGTTTCTATGCATGTATAATGGTAAGCTTGAGTACAGTAATTCTGCAAATCGTGTATAATGTTTCTGACCGGCTCTCCTTCATCTCTTCTTATTACGTGTTCATACCAATTCAGTCTTGCTTTCTTTATCATCTCCGCAGTGTCTCCGTACAACAGCACTGGCCTTAGCACAGTTTGCTAGATTTTGTATTTTGCTAGATTTTGCTAGATTTTCCTGTGACAGATGACTCCTGACATTTCTTCCAAAACTTACTTTCTTAATAATTACCGAGTGTTATTTCTATGTGTTATCCAGTATCACTGAAGCGTTGATGGAACTGGCTCAGAACGAAAAAGCAACGCTTGAGAAATGGAAAAAACAAACTGATCCTTTCAAGGAATGGATTGTTGCAGCCAAAGGAAGATTTGATAATCTTCAACATGGCGAAGGATATGATGTCGTTCAAGAACAACACGAAAAGTTAGAGGTAAAAGATTTTATGTGTTCTTAACTGTTGTTCCTGTAAGGGCCATCTCATATTGGTGCAATGTTGCTACAGAAGAAACGAGAGTACCTGGAGAAAATCTGTGGTGTTTGGTAGAGTCGATTAAAGGTACGTTCACACACAGCGATTTGTCGGGCCAATTTCAGATGCACGTTAATGATGTTTGAAAAATACGTGTCAAACGTCAGCATGACGACATCATCACCTCAAAATATTCGTCATTAACAATCAGCAAAACCTAAAATCGGCCCGACAAATCGCAGCGTGTAAACGTACCTTAACTAGAAGCATTCTTCTCACACGCAACTGAGACTATATCTCTTTGTGGGTTTTTTTCAACTAACAACTAATATTTACATTTCTTTCAGATTTTATCCCGTGAACTTCTCGATCATGAAGCAGATTATGGAAATGTTTTCCAGCTCAAAAATACCATCCTGCAAGATGACCATCTCTCTAATTCATTTAAGGATAATATTAAGGATGAAGGAGATTCTTTGGATAAAAAATGGCGAGAGTTAAACGACAACATTACGTCACATAGTGACAGGTAAGATGACAGTTATTATGATTGATATTTAAGCTTTAAGTCCTTATCCTTCCAGAAATCTCAAACTTTCGCCATAGTGGGGCCACACTCTTTGGAGCCAAGCAGACAGTCTGGCGTTTATGGTGCTCAAATGAAGTCCAATCACCCGGGATCGAACCCAAGGTCTCTTGTTTAACGTAACAGCACTCTGACCATTGAGCTATTCAGATTCCCATTGAGACACTCAGAAATATTCTAAGAAAACACTCTACTTGGGATATCCATTATATAACGCGTACTCTGTACTCGCGTTGGCCGAAACGATCATTTGGATCAAACACATCCAAACACGGAAGACTGTTTGTATTCTAAAATTCATACTTTGGTTTTTCCGTGTTTCAGATGGCTGATCCAAACTTTTGATGTTGTGCTCGGTTAAGAAAAAAGCTCAAAAAACTCCTCGCTCGCGGCTCGAATTTCGCTCTTTCCGCTCTCTCTTATATTCGTGTTAGATCAATCTATCCCAAACATAAGCTCATAAAAAAATTAATATAATCCACATATACGACGCCGTACCTTGATAGATACGATTGTGAGGTGATGTAGGCTCACCCAGCCAGGAATGATATTCATACACTTCACTGGTAGAGGAATAATACTTATAGTGTTCAATGTCAGTGTATCTAACACATTTTGAGTCTTCCTTTTTGTAAATTTCAGGGTACAAAAACAAATGGTAACCTTAGATAACTCACAGAAAAGCCAACTGGAAAGATGGCAGGAAGAATTCAAGACTCTTAATAATCAACAAATTAAGACAGAAAATGATCTTAAAGGTTTTGAAAACTTGACGTTGGACGTTGACGGTGCTAAGAAACAATCTACAGACTTAAAGGTAAAATATGATAGAGAAGAAATTATACAATTATGCAAACACTGATTTCCCTTAATTCCAATTTTAGGTGGTCGAACAAGAAATTCAGGCAAACCATTCTCAAGTTGAAGAGGTCTCATCGTTTTGTGCGGAAATTTCCAGCGATTCTAGCATTGCAAATAAGGAAAAGACACGCATTAAGAAGGAAGCAGAGTTGATGAAGGAACGACAAAACAAACAGGAGAGGTTGTCTGTAGACTATCAACGCAGGTAAGGATTCGTGATTAGAAATGGGAGATATTAAAGATGATAGTTGTAACTGTAATGAGCTGCCATGGTTTGTGTCTGAACTACCTTAATCTTTTTCAGCTAGTTCAGAAACAATCCACGACAGCTTATTGAGGTATACTACGTACACTGGGCCCTTACGTTTGTGATATTCTAACTGTAATGCACGTTTTCACCTATCTCAGGTTAGAAGGCAAGATCCGGGAGCTGGAAGACCTTCAATCATCAAAGTTGGAAAAATGGAAGACTTCGTCACAACCTCTTCACGAATGGCTTGATGGGATTGATGATGACGCAAAAGAGTATGATGCTATTGGAGGAAATATTGTTGATGTTCATGGACAGTTTGATGAACTTCAGGTTAGTCCCAGGTTTGACACTACACCCCACGAAGCCCCTCCCTATGCACCATACCCGTTCACCTCACCCCCTTCAATGTTGAGTAGATGAGTCCAGGCCTTAAAATATCGGTCGGCATAGCCGTCTGACAAAATGTCCGATGACTTTGAGTTTGGGTCGGACATATGTATGATGATGTCCGACGACCTTGAGTTCAGTTTGGCACAGAAATAAGTAAAAATGACACAAATTATTATTAGCACAATGTATTAATTAAATTTTGAACAGTAAATGTTGTGCCGATATTGAATAAGTCGTGTCATAGTAACTGTCATTCGTACTTATTTCCGAGAAAATTTGTACACGGCTCGAAGAGCGCTGAATAATTCATTGCTTTTCTCGCTCTAAATCCGTCGTTAAGATTTGGACAATGGATATCAGTCCATAATATCCAATCCATAATACAATCAGGTCGGACAAACAATAAACCTCAGTTTCACTTGTGTCGGACAGAATGTCCGGTGCTTTCCGCTCTATGTCGGACAATTTCACGAATGGGTCGGACAATGTCCGTGACCGACCGATATTTTAAGCCTGATTACTAAGGAGAGTAGAGTCATTACTAACTATATTAACTTCTTAAAATAAGCGCCAACTATGGGTCAACAATGACTCAACAATGAGTCATTCTCTATATTTAGAAATTATCGAAAGAGTTCAAGGAAACAGAGCCAGCTCTTTTCAATGTTCTAAAACTGGGTGAAGAGTTGAGCACAGATCCACAGGTGTCAGAAGAAGTTCGTGAAAGTGTCACTCAGGATGTTATGTTGTTGAGAGAAAACCATAGCAACGTCGCCGAGTTATTGAAATCCCAGAGAGAAAAGTAAGTGGCTGTTAACAGTGGTTAGTGCATGTGCCTTTCACCTCTGTCACCTGGGGTTAGTTTCTTGCGCTATGCAGTTGTCTGAGTATATAATTTCACGTCAGGCACATGTGAGAAGACCTATTTCAGTTTGACTTTATCTCTGGCCTCCTGCAGCACCGTACTCGTGTTTCCTTCTTCATTAATGCCAGACCAATAATAAGGAATGGTCCTCCCTGGATCTCTAGGGAGAACAGATTAGGGTTAGTTTAGTTTAGTTTAGTTTAGTTTAGTTTAGTTTAGTTTAGTTTAGTTTAGTTTAGTTTAGTTTAGTTTAGTTTAGTTTAGTTTAGTTTAGTTTAGTTTAGACAAGACATTTAAAATAAAAGAGTAAAATTTATTTGCTTACGTTTCGTTGTTTACTTTACAACTTCTTCAGGGCGTTTAAACCTATTTACAAGAGAGTGCTATGTATATTACAAATTTACTAAAACGGTTACAAAATTCAAATATACGAATAAGAGAAAAGAAGAGATATAGTTACGAAATTATCATCCGTCTGGGGATGATATTTATGAAATTTACAACGTTTATATAGAATGAAAAGTCAGCTTTTGAAACTCCAACAGCATCAGGAGAAATGTCTCATTGATTGGAACGAACGAAAAACATCTGTTGATATCCGCGTCAAGACTATGGAGAAAAGGACTGGACAATGGCAGCCAGCTGGAAATACTATGGAGAATATTCAGTCAGAGAAAGACGTATTAAAGGTAAGGACACAGATCCGCTTTTTGTTGGTTTAGAGATGATTAATTAAACGAAGTTTTTATTCATCGATATCCACCGAGCCTGAGGCTAATAATTGTTTTAGTAAAATTACATAGGTGATTATTTGGAAAAAAAATAAAAAATGCACATTTCAAAAATATTTTAATTGAATATTTACGATAAAAGCGGCTTAAAAACGCTTTAGGTGATTATCGCGTATTAATCCGAGGTAGCGCAACCAATCAGCGTTGAGAATTTTCAATAATCACCTATGTAATTTTACTAACAATGATTATGTATAGACCTATTATCGACTAATGCATATTGTGCCCATTGCTACCCAATTCACATTTTCGGATAACTCGCATGCTAAGCCGCCGCTGTTCTGATAATATAAGCATAGAATAGGAGGTAACTAAGCATTTGAATTATATATGTGAGTGAACAGGGCGCTCTGCATGAGGCCAACCATAGGTGACTGGAATTTGTGTTAAGGTACTTCTAAGCATTAGGGGCTTCGGTGGCGCAATCGTCAGAGCACGCGCCTTTCATCTCTGATATCGTGGGTTCGAGTCCCGTTGGGGACGACTTATGATAGCTATGTGAAAAGAGTTAGTCAACACTCCGCCGAAAGTCGTGAGTTTTCTCCGGGTACTCCGGTTTCCTCCCACAGGGAATGTTGACAGGGTGGGTTGGGTTTAACCCCTAACTGGCCCTTCCACCGTAGCTGTGCTCCGTGATGGCGAGCAAAAGGTGGCTGCCATATGCGCGCCTAGAAAGCCTTCGACTTGGTCACGTTGAGCTGTGTCCTTCGCAATTCAGCTTAGCTCTCAGCTGCAAGTAAGGATAATAAGCACACACCCTTACTTTACTTACTTACTTACTTTGCAGTTTATAGTCAAGTGAATATCGTATGTCAAAATCGTAGTGTGTGAGACTTTATCCTTCATATATTTATTCTCAGGGAATAGAAAAAGATCTAGAGTCTATCGAATGGGAGCTGACGGCCATTCTCGAGTACGGAGAAACTTTGTGTAAAGACAAATCTATCTTTGATAAAGAGAAGGAAGCGATACGAGAAGAAATAAATGTCATGGAAACAGCGTTTAGAAATAGTCAGAAAAATGTGGAAGAACGAAAACTGAGGTGAAAAAACAATAGACACGGAATAAGTCTTTTTTATAGCCATATTGAATATCTCCTTAGTTCTGAACTGTTCCTACTAGAGGGTCTATTCTATAGTTCAAGCGTTCTATTGTTGTTGTTTTTTCATCTTATTTAGTTTGAACGCGAAACTGGATGAGCTGAGAAAAGCTCGAGCGAACGAGTTTCTAGATAAATGGGAAAAATCTTCTTCAAAAACGATGAAATGGCTGGACACCTGTGAAAAGACGATGCAATTTGATATTGAAGATCAACAATCTCTTGCTGATGTCAGGGAAAGACTCGACGATGTCGATGTAAGTGGAGGGTTTTAAGGAGGATATTTTGATAATCAAATTACACAACTCACACAACAGAGACTGGTGGCACTTAACCTACTACCGTTGTGTTACGACAGGGAAATTAAAGACTTGGTATTTTTTTATAAGGCGCTATTTGGACACTCAGATTTGAACGTTTATGATTTTGTTTCCTTTGTCAATAGTGATCGCACCAGACTTAGTCAAAATCCATCTCTTACTCTTAAAGTACCGTTATGTAAAACCAGAACTTTTCAAGCATCCTACTTTAATCGTATTGTTAAATTATGCCATTATGGAACTCGATTTGTAAAATACTTCCCCCCACGAGTTTCTCACGTCTTTCTACTTTTAAAAGTTCAATCAAACTTATGAATCATAATCTAAATACTCAAATATATGTAGATCAGCCGTGTACGTGGTCCCTCGTGCGTGACTGTCCCTGTCATAGGAACTGTACATAAACTTTGTTATTATTTATTCCATGGGGTGTGCCCTGCATGGGACTTCGTGTCCCGTTCGCACTTATCCCGTTTGGGTTATCTTGTTTTATACTTGTGTATGTTCGTCTTATTATTTGTTGTCATATAAATATTGTAAATATACTAGTTAACCCAATAAAGTTCTTTAAAAAAAAAACAAATAAAAAAAATCCTTTTTCATGTCCAGTAGAGCTACAGTACGTATCTAGTATAAATAGCGTTAGTTTAGTATTATATTTATAGTTGTCAAATAATGCTTCTTCTGTTGCTTTCAGGATCTTTCAGAGAAAGTGGAAAGTTATCAACCTGAATTTAACTCTACAATAAAATGTGGAGAGGATGTGGTTAAGGAACCTTCAGTCGAGTCAGCAGCGAAAGAAAAAGTTGACGATGAATTGTCGTCTTTGAAAGAAAGATGGCGAGGGATTAACAACAATCTGGACTCACTTATGTCTAGGTATGTTAGAGTTTAGGCCTCTTCACCCATCGAAAATCCGAATTTGAAAATGATATATTTTTACAACAGGCTAGAAGATCAGGAATTAAGTTTGGCAAAGCAGCATGGCGAGCTTTCTAATAGATGGCACCAAGACTTGCAAGAAACCAAAGATTGGTGTAAAGAAACTCAAGAAAAACTTGAGAATATGGAGAATGGTGGAGATGCGTCTAATTATGATGAACTGTCTGAACGTAAAAAGGAATTACAGGTATATTACAGCAAACTGCGTCAAACTTGAATATCCCTTCTCACATGCAAACTGATGCGAAATTATAATCAGACAACTGTATATTGCAGAAATCAAACCCCGGTCACAGAGGTGAAAGGCACATGGACTAACCACTGTGCCACCGATGATGTAATTACTGTACAACTGTTAGTGCTATCTGCATGGATACTATTATATTGTTTTTATACATTTTGTATTGTAGATCATGATTGAGATGCTGCCACAATATGAATTGAAGATTAACGAGCTCGGAGCGAGCAGTCGAGAACTTGCTCAAAATTCAAAGAACAAAACAGAAAGTGACAAGTTTCCGAATGAAACTCAAACATTACAGAATGACTTCAAGGTTCTCAAGCTGTCTATTGAAACCGCAAAATCAAAGTAAGAACTGTGTTTATATCTTTATGGGTTATATTTGACCTGCCTCAGATTTTCCCCGAGGCCCTAAACGGGCCAGCAGAGAACCCTTAGAGCAGACAGAGTTTTGAGGATGGCCCCTGCTCAAATTGGAACTTCCTACTCAAATTGGGAGTGGCATTCAAGTTGAGGTCCCGTCCCAAATTGGGGAGCTTCTATCAAATTAGGGGCACGATCAAATGAACATTATATTGGAGTTATCACGCTAAGAGCCTGGGGGAAGCATTCCCTCCATTGAACTATATACAAACTGGAACGCTAACTCAATACGCCAAACCCGATAATAGGATGAAGCCAAGCTAGTTTTCCGAGTTTTGAGTTGAAATACTTAACGCCGAACATTGGGCTGTATATGAAATTGAAGCTATTAAAAAGTTCTATTTGATATAGAAATTTCAAGACTTTAGGCAAAATGGAAATACTTAAAAAATACAAAAACAACCGCAATTTTGTAAAATACGGCAAATTTTCCCTCAGAAAGTCTTGAAATTTTCCCTCTTGAAAGTCTTGAAGTTTTTATATCAAATATAACTTTTTAATAGCTTCAATTTCATAAGCTGGCTTCAATTCCCCCCCTGCGTTAGCGTTCCAGTCTATTATAGTTCAATGATTCCCTCTCCCTGTATTGTAAATATATAATTTTCTTTAGTTATGACTCGATGGTCGCCAACCTTGAAAGTGCTCACGGTCAACAGTTGTCAGACTGGAATAAGAAAGGTGAACGTATAGGACGACAGTTGACGAATATTGAGACAGAATGGCAACAGATCAGTTTCCTAGAAAATTCCGACGAAGATCAGATTACAGAGCATAGAGTACAGTTAGAGGTAAGGAATTTCTTTATACGTAAAACAAATTTCTAGATGTTACTTGGCGGGTTAAATTATTCTACGCATGCGTGTGTAACTGTGACATGCCTTAACCATCAATCAGTAACACTGAACTAAATGAACTTTATTTATACTGGATATATCTATCAGTTCTATTATAACTGTTCTCCCTAGAGGTCCAGTAAGGGTTGTCCTTTTATATTTTTCTTCTTGCATTTTATTTCATATTCGTTTCATTCCTAGGCTGTTGTGTCGGACTTGAACAGTCTTCAACCAGACTATGACCGTCACTGTTCAGTTGGCCGACAGTTGTCCAAAGATCCTGCGCTTAGTCCTGAAACACAACACGCAGTTGAACAGAAAGTGGATTCTTACGAACAGCGCTGGAAATCTCTTCAATTGTAAGTTTGAGCTATGATTTGACGTGGAATGATGCAGATCATCCGTCGGACGGACAATGCGGCTGTAGAGTATATCAGGCCATTACTTGTTGGCCAATTGATTGTGTGAGACAATGCCACAATGATCACAGGAACATGAGTTTCAACAACCCTTTAGGTGTACCGTAATCTCTAATCAAAAAATCTTATCAAAACACTTGTTTTTTGTGTGAATGAGGGGCTCATTAGAGAGGGGGAGCTTAATATATTTCTTCATCTAAAAGCGGGGGCTTATTAGAGAGGGGGGCTTAATAGATTTCTTCATCTAAAAGCGGGGGGGGGGCTTATTAGAGAGGGGTGCTTGTTTTAGGGGGCTTATTAGAGAGATTACAGTATATATTTTGTGTCATTTTAGGCCAAGAAAACTTTACATGCAACTTCCTCGAATGGCAGTGGATGAATCTGTGATGAAGGTCGAAGAAAGACAAGTAGAAAGTGCTGACATGGATGCATTTGATGACATGTTTGGAATTGACAGGTATGTTCACAGCCCCTGTAGAGACTGGTACGTGTTTTATCGTCATAGTTAATACTAGAGAGAATTGAGTTCAATCACATGAGTTTAGTATAACATCGGATAACTTCTGGATAAAATATTTCAGACACTCACGCCTGTATTCTAAAAGCTCACTCATGCTCACACTCAAAGAGTGGAGGTTCAATCTGAGCTTCCCTTGAGTGTCAGTGCTATTTTTGAATAGCTGGAGGGTTAGTGCCGTACCATACTATGTGACTACTCACCCTCTAGCTCTTCAAAAATAGCACTGACACTCAAGGGAAGCTCAGAATGAACCTCCACTCTTTGAGTGTGGGTGAGCTTTTAGAATACAGGCGATATACTCTTTGCATGATCTAAGTACCTCGCTTTCCTCACTACTGCAAATGCTATCTAAGATTCCGTAAATCGTTTAAAATTGGGTATGCACTTATCAATGTTCAGTTTGTCTATGGGGTACTGGGGTACCATATACCACGCACTCCCCACGGAAAGTCCGCCTATCTTTCATTACTGTCTTATTTGTCTAGTGGTGACGGTGGAAATTGCCAGGAGTTAATGGATTGGTATGTCGACTATGATTCCTCTCTGAAATGGTGCTTGGACGCTGATGATAAAGTTAAAAAACGAGCACGACCCGGAGAATATGTAATCCTTGTTGAAAGACAACATGGCGAAATTGAGGTATAGATAATCTATATAAGGAATCGAATGTGCAGGGCCACAGGTTTGATTCCTGCCAGAGGGCCTATAGTTGCATTTTTCGCAACTGCTCCTGGTTAGGTCTACAATATGTAAAAATAATGTTCTCTCGAAATTTCCATCTACAGAAACCCTTCAACGTTCAGTAAACTACTACTATAACACTTGCGCTATCTAGCGAGTCTATACTCGGGTCTAGCATAATAAGTGTTGCATCCTAGCTGGCTTAAAGGCCCGTTCAAACGAAGCCAACATGTTGGTCCAACATCATCCAACATTGTTGGCCTTGTTTGAACATTATGTTGGTTAATGTTGGAAGATGTTGGAACGGGTTTGACTTTGTTTAACATTTTCATCCAACATTGTGCAACATCGTCCAACATTGTAATGTTAGACGATGTTGGCATCGTTTGAACGGGCCTTAATACTATTCTTCCAGGAATTAATTCAGTTACTGACCACATATGAAACAACAATATCTAAAGTTCTGGACAAAGGACAACATCATCTTGACGAGGCTGAGGCTCTGAGATTGAGTAAGGATGACAGATCTCGATTGGATAATGATTTGAGAACATTGAAGACGAAATGGAACGAACTACAAGAGGGTGCTTTTGACACTGAACGAAGGTTGGTAGATGAAAGACGTGACTTTAGATAGCTCTAAGCACCATTGTGCAACAGAATTATCGATGGTGATCTACTGGCAATTATCAGACTTAGAAAATCTTATAAATCATTTTCATATATGTAGTAGTCTTGTATTTGGAGGCATGTCCAACTTGCCACGCATTTTCTGCACATGCAGAGCCATGTTATGTATAGAAATGTACGCACACAAAAAAACAGTGAACATGGCCCGCGTTTCACTCCGCCGATATTATCATTCTCATTCATTTCTTTGTTGCCTTCTGGGCATGTTTAGCAAGAAAAATATCGTCAAAGTAAAACGAGATTCATACTCAGAATTTCTCTGCGAATGTACTTTTTACATAACATCGCTCTGTGTCCGAAATTGCGTTGCAAGTTACAGCAAAAATTGCCTCGTGTACGTAGCATGGCCTTAAGACAGCATTTGCAGTAATGAGGAAAGGGAGGTACTTAGATCATGCAAAGACAACGGTACTATAAAATAATGTGGACTGCTGCCCTTGTAACACTTACTGTAACCCGCCAATTTCCTAACAACGCCCTTAGATCATGAACAACAGACTAACATGCTTTATGATATATTTTTTCAGTTTAAACGAACATTTAAACAAACTACGAGAGTATCAAGACTGGGAAGAGAAAGCAGGCGTACTATCTCAATGGCTAGAGATGACTGACCGCAAACTGGACTGCTGTTCTGCACTCGCAGAAGATCTAGATGAGCAAGACAAACAGAAAATATTTTTAAAGGTAAGAGACATTTAAATGTGTAATTGTAAGTATGTATTACGGTCTAAACCATACGTTTTATGTCAGCACTGTTCAATTGTGAAGTGATATAGTGTATAAAACTCTGGAACAATATAATCTATTAGTGAACTTGATAAAGTAATCAATTTTTTTATCTCCATTTGCTAGTTGTTGTGACCGACTCTGATATTTGAATCGTTTATAATTGATGAATGTCTGAAGGGGTGCGGGATGTCCAATAGCAGTAAGCCTGTTAACGTTTCCTTGTTTTCCCTACTGAGAAAAAACCATTGTCATTTTATCCGTTATAGCCTTAAAAAACCGTTAGCCTACTTGCAAAACTGGTTTGTTTAGACTTACGAACAGGTTTTAAAATCCAGATTCGTTCCGTATATTTACGCGTGGTTTGTAATTGCACGGTTTGCTCCCCTGCTGTGTGACGGGAAGGCATAGAACAATACCAGCACGTGGAGTGATACACGTGGCTCTCGAATGTTTATTGAGGCGATCACAGTAGGATCATTCCATTACATTCCTAACTTGTTCTATTTTAGCTTTGAACTATAAATTTACGGGCTATTTTATTATTTTTTATCAAAACTAGAATTTTTATTATTAGGGATATTATTTTTTCTTTACATAACTTTTTATTTGTATGTTTTGATATAAACTCTTACCATAACTGATTGTTCAATGACCTATGACGACCACCTAAAAACTATTTAAATACCCCACTCAAATTAAGCTGCTGGTTTTTCAGAGCCTTTTAAATCAAGAATGGACCAATGAGGCTCCATATTTATTGTAACAAAGTATCATCGTTGCTCTGTACTGGCCAATCAGATTTGTTGATTCACCTCATGTTTACTAGAATAGGATCCAGCCAATAAGATAAAAGCAATGCTTGTGTGGTAAATTTAAATCCCACTTAAGTTTGTTTGTATTAAAGCCCCTACACTTGCCGTTATGACACAGTTAGGCAAGCAAGTGACAGATATACAGATGGTCTGTGTGGTCTCGAATTTGAACTGTCATGTTCATAATGTTGTTTCTACGTCTAGCTAAGCATAAGAACGATATATCAGAAATGGCATCCCAGGTATATTATAGATGTTGAGAGGAAATTTGACTTTAGTAAATGCTTTGCAATCCATTTGCAATGATTGTTTGTTGACCAGTTTGAAACTGTATAACCAAAGACATGTTCGGTGGTGCAGTCGTCAGAGCAAGCGCCTTTCACCTCTGAGTTGTGGGTTCGATTCTCGCTGGGGACTCTACTCATGTGAAAAGAGTAAGTCGGCGCTCTGCCGAAAGTCGTGGGTTTTCTCCGGGCATTCCGGTTTCCTCCCACAGGGAAAGCTGACTGGGTGGTTAGGATATACAGATTAGGAAAGTAATATCACAATTGTTGTAAAAATATATAACTTTACCATTCAAAATTGAATACTTAGATTCATTAACCTGAGTAGTTGTATGTTGTTCAAATGATGTATTTTATTATTTTGTAGAAATTTGTAACGGAGAAAAGTCAAAATGAGGAAAGTATAACAGATGTATTCAATCTTGGAAGATATATAGTCACAAATCATTTGGTATTGAAAGAGAAATATTCCGAAGTCGACAATGATATTGACAGGTTTAAGAATATGTGGAATCAAATGCTTACCAAGGCTGATGAATTCTGTAAATTGTAAGTATTTTCATATCATTAATAATTCATGATAAACTACTGGATAACTCTATCAGTTCTAAACTGTTCTTCCTAGAGGTCCAGTAAGGATCATCTCTTATTGATCCAGTGTTACTACAGGAGGAAACCTAAACTAAACTAACTTTATTTATACTGGATAGCTTTATCAGTTCTAAACTGTTCTTCCTAGAGGTCCAGTAAGGATCATCTCTTGTTGATCCAGTGTTACTACAGGAGGAAACCTAAACTAAACCAACTTTATTTATACTGGATAGCTCTATCAGTTCTAAATTGTTCTCTCTAGAGGTCCAGTAAGGGTCATCCATTATTGATCCAGTGTTACTACAGGAGGAAACCTAAACTAAACTAACTTTATTTATACTGGATAGCTCTATCAGTTCTAAACTGTTCTCCCTAGAGGTCCAGTAAGGATCATCCATTATTGGTCCAGTGTTACTACGGATGTACTCGGATAAAACCTGCGGTATTTGGTAGATTAAACAACTGCATATTGCCGAAATTGAATCCCAGCCTCAAAGATGAAATGCAAAGGCCCTAACGACTGTGACACCAACATGCCCATCAATTAACAACGCTTTTGTTGTTTTCGTATTTTTTACTATTTTCTTATATTTCTTTTAGATTTGGTATTCCGTTCAGTCATATTGACATGAGCGTAAGTATTCCTGATAAGTTGTAATAACTAAAATACTCTGGAATTCTTGAGCACTCACCTCTTGATTTAGTTAAACAATCAACTAACAAACCTCATGTTTTGTTAGTCGTCAGATCCCTTGCTTCAATGGAAGCGAAAAGTGGAGGAAGTTGAGAAATGGATTGCAGATGCCCGAGAAAAATTACATCTTAAGAATAACTTGAAGGACTTTGCTGTACTGAAGACGTTACCAGAGACTGCAAATGTAAGTGATGTGTTATTTATATTTTCTTTTGAGAAGAAAAGTCGAAAGAAAGAGGGAGAAATATTGAAAGATTGCAATGCAAAGGAAATTTTAAGAAAACATGGACCGTGCCCAAAATACTGCCCTAGCCGCCTCAGTGATGATACACCCTATCTCGGTCGATGTCTGCCTTCAGCTTCGCTCCATGTCCAGAGCCCACTCCCAGCCCACCCAACCACCCATCCACCCACCCCTACCAGATCATACTGGTCCATCCCTGGCTGATTGTAGGGAAATGATAAAACATTTTGATGCTAAAGCAAAACAGGAATCATACGATCGTTCTTGATAAATACAATTTCTGATTTCTTTTCTTTCAAGTGCATGAAAACGTTTTCCGAGGAACCAGTTGTATTAAACTCTAGTATTCCTAAATAGGAGATCACAAAAGGAATAGACAATTACTGTGTGCCACAGCTGAATGAAATCACCTCGAGAGCGCAAGATATTTTGAACGAGAAGGACTCTAACACAGCTCAGAATGCTGAAATTACAGAAACCATCGCAAGTCTCTCGGAGAAGATTAATGACTTGAAACAATACACCGAATCACAAAAAGTTCAGTAAGTATTGCTATTGTTGTATTTATTGCACTTTACTTTAACCCTTTTGTTTTCTGATTTGCTTGTCTAAACGACCTTACTAGCCACTACTTTATGTTATCCACCTTACAGCTATAATTGGCTGTACAATCAGCTTGCCAGTCCACACGAGGAGTTTGAATGTTGCGAGGACACACGGAGGTGGTGAGTACGTGTGTGGACGGCAAGGATCCTTAGGGGATATTTTGCCGCATAAGCTAACCTGCGTGAGCCTTATATGGCTATTGTGTGATTATGGAAGTATTTACTTTTTTTTATATTGTGTGATTTAATAATACACATTTACAAATATAATCTTCATATCTTTAAACCTGGTTTCCAGTTAGTCGTAACTGTCCTGAACATATCAAAGTGACTGATGTGATGGAGTACAGGGTTCTGTCCACGGTGGGCGGCAACGGACGGCACCGCCCAGCACTTGGCAGTACCGCCCGGCACTCACGCCAAAGCAGACTCTTCCGCCCGGCACTTGAAATGTTTCAAATATGCAGTACGAAAACCCCAGTGTTGTACTTTGTAATAGATATTTTATACAAGTAATTTTGTATTTTTTGTGTTGGCGAACTTTGTTATTTAAACGTTAGTATTAGTATTAGATGAAATTCAGTACTACAATGCGCACAATATTAGTTACTGGTGATTCGGAGAAATACGCTATCCCCAAAGCTAGAAAGACGTCTGACGAACGGCTCTAATCACTTTGCACTTCGTTAATCGATGTCGCGCTTCAAGCTACTCTGAGACTAGTCGATCAAGTTTTAAAAGTTGTCGGCAGGGTGGGAGGGGGTCATGCCCTCAGGACTGCAGGTACCCGGCACTCACATGGTCCTGGGTTTACAGTCAGTAAAGACTGATTTACATACAGCACTACACTATATACAAGATAGATGCAGGCTATTTCACATCGTCGAACATGACTTGGTCACGACAGTTGGCTTTATTTGATATTTAAAAACATAAATTAATTTCATTATTTCAGTTGTATTATATGTATCAGCAATGAAAATTGTGTAATTCTTCTGATAATTCATTGTCCTATATTCACAGTGTGCGGAACGAGACGCTGGCATTCTTCACAGAGAAACTAAATGCTTCGGAAGCCATGGTAGATCGCGTTCTGGAGGATTTGAAGAAATTAAGATCAGTTGGATCTGAGGCTACAGTTGTACGAGACCAAGTTGATTTGATCAAGGTGGGTGACAAAATGACGTACCTCACTCCTCTGCAGAGTTTGCCGCTGAGCGAGGGAACGCATGTGCCAGACTCCTGTGTTTTGGCTACAGAATAATGACCTGGGTTTTGGCAAAGCTTTTGCCATAGAATAGGAAATTACTAGAAGGGCCACTTGAGGCGGAACCTTTGACGTTTTTGACGCTGCGCACGTCGCATTACGCATGTTCATTACCATTATTCTAGCCAGTCAATTGCATTTTCTGGCCAATAAACACGCTGAACTGGCTGGTCCGCCATTATTCTGGCCAGAAAACTGCATAAAGGGGTCACGTTGCACTGCTGAGTGGCCCTTCTGGTCATTTCCTATTCTGTGGTTTTGGCAAAGCTTTTGCGTAGGAGAGGGATAAAGTCCTTTGTATCAGGGGATTGTTATATAGCCCTCAGGGCTCACCTCCAGTCGGTCATCCCGCGTTGAGCGGTGGAAATGAGTAATATCCTCATGTTTGATCTTGATCCCAACCCAATCCCTACCTCTATTGTGCGCGAAACACGAGAATATAACCTGGGAATACAACTCTTTGTGTTCTATTTTTCTGTTAGAGTATTCCCATGGATCACTGCGCGAATGTCTTTCTGAGCGATTTAGAGGAACTGTGAAAGAGCCAATTATATCGAAATTATAGCTCCTACAAAACGTACCAATGTCTTGTGACGATAATTACAGCTGTTTCCGCATATAAATGACATCATATGTTTGCTTCCAATACCATGCCCGTTCCCCAATGAGTTATATTTACAACTTTATTCAAACTACCTTTTCTTAAAGAGAAATAAATCTACTTCAGTTTTGATTTCAGTTAATCATTTGCTAATTCCATATATCTCGTGACAGTTTTTGCATATATTTTCCGCACGAAACTACACTGATCTTTGTTTGACAAAGAATTCTTTAATAAATTCCTTGCATATCAAATGAACAGTTCCGGAGTTCCCTGTTGTGGCATCCTATGTTTTTGTGTAATCCTGTGTATATCTCGTCTAGGATTCCGAGGACTACCTTCAAAAACATTTATCTGAATTCGAAGAGTCTACGCGACAAATTATAGAGATGGAGGACAAGGGTTATCTTTCAACCGATGGTTTTGAAGGCACGTTAAAGATAAAAACTGTTGAACTGGAACCGCGTATGGCTGCAGTCGAGAGGCAATTTTCTGATACTAAGAATAGGTAAGGAAAAGCTTGGGGGCTTTCGTGGCTTTTCTACAAAAGCCTCGGCTAAATAGCGGACACGGTTAGATTATTGTAGTGTAGTATAAACTGATACTACCCAAGTACCTAACATTGTTTTGTCAACATATATATTTGACTCGCCCCAGCTTGAGACTTGAGTCAACTTTACGTTGACATTTGACAACGAGGTTGACAATACTCAAAATCTCAATTGTTGAGTTTTTACTATGAATATAATATGTGGTATCATATTCTCCTGATGATTGCTCTGAAATAGCGCGTTATAAACTGAGTAAGCGGTATTTTCTGGTAAAACTTTTAAGAATTTTTTTATAGAAATTTCTAGTAAGGTCAATATATTGACCTTTAATTGTATTTAATGAGACAGTGGTTGCCAACGAGCCTGCCAAAGTATGCGTGGTGCTCTAACGTGCTTCATTCACTTATCGCTCTTTCACTATGACGTTGAAATGACGCATCAATCATAAGATAACTTTGAAGTTGCAAAAGTATAGTATTATGATTCCCAGAATCCCAGTAGATAGTCATTGTATCATGTTGACTAGTCTTGCTCCAAGTCTGTCTCTTAAAGGGGTTTTTATTGGGGATGCGCTGTAGTACAAGGCCCATACATTTTCCCTAGTGGTCGCAATGTGCAAGTACTGTATTCTAAGTGTGACAATCATAACCCAGTATAGTGCTTTCAATCGTTTCAACAGAGCTGTATACATGGCTCTATTTAAAGCATTTATATGCTGATCGTTTCTTAATGATGAAAATAAGTCCTTAAGTTGATACCACTGAATGAGTGCCGCCACGAACCTATATGAACAGGCTTTGTGATTGGTTGATTATGACAATAGAAGACAATAAACTATAGAAATTATCTTTCAAAAGAACGAGTCATAAACACTGATAACTTTTGTTTCAGAAAGCCAATCACAAAATGTGTTCATATTAGGTAGGTACTTAAGGCCGGGGTCCACTTGCACGTACGTACGCACAATTGCACGCACGTATGTGTTTATACTTTCGTGAAATTTGATTGGTTAAAAACTTGACGGCCGCACAGAAAGTAGAATACAGTTCTACTGTCATACGTACAAAAAGTTAGCCGCGACGGTCAAGATTAGCGATCATTTTCGAGTCACAGAGTATGCGCAAAATCGGCCGCGCTGGCCGTACGTGCGAATCGATCTGATGCCGTCGCGGCTAACTTTGTGTACGTATGAGAACTGTATTCAGAACTAGAACACGTGCGGCCGTCGTTTTTTTATCAATCAAATTTCACGAAAGTATAAACACATACGTGCGTGCAATTGTGCGTACGTACGTGCAAGTGGAGGCCGGCCTTAACTGGCTGAATGAATACTTAAGGCTCTTTTCCACTCATCGCAAAACCAACTCGCAAGCCCGCTGCGAGTGCTTGCATCTAATTAAAATTAACTATCGAGCATTTTGATTGCATGGATAATTGGTTTTTGCGATGAGTGGAAAAGAGCCTATACCTGTAGACTGTACAGTAAGAAAAGTTATGACTGACTTTCCACTGTTATTTTACCTCAGACTGGCAAAGGGCGTAATCAGTTTTCATGGCCAACATAAGGATGATGTGAAGAAATGGTTAAGATACTGTGAAAGAAAACTGAATGAGATTGATAGTGATGCTGATGAGATAAACGCCGTTTATGAAGAGTACTGTAAGCTACAGGTAAGATTCTAATGTCTCTATTTGCATGATGGAGGGCGGCTGATGTCTCCAGTTTCCACCATAACTTCCTTTTTCGACGGGGAGTTTCGGAAATACTGACCTACACACGTAAGAATGTCACATCTTGTCAACAAGATGTCGGCGCAACAGACTTGTAGCAAGCTTGTCAACAAGTTGTAACAATGTTATCACTTTATCAAGTTGGTACAACGTTTTCACTCACAACTTGTTAACGAGTTGTTGAATTGCAGGACGATAACAAGTTGTTGGAACAACTTCGGTAAGTACTTACGTAATATGAAGATGTTTTTTGATTGGTCTTCTGAAACAAAAGTGATCAGTGTTTATGATTCGTTCTTTAGAAAAACGATTTCTATAGTTTATATTTCCATTGTCTTTTATTGTCATTACAACCAATCACAAAGCCTGTAGTCCTATTCTGCTTGAGTCACGCGAGAATATGCACGAAGTGCCGTTTTCGTTTATATCTTGCGAAATACAAGTCTGTCGAGTTAACAACCTCGCAGCAAGTTGACAACAAGCCGTTGACAACTTGTCAACAAGCTGGGAAGAAGCAATGCGAACACAACTTGATAACAAGTTGTTGAAACAGCATTAGTACAAGTCTGCTGCAGGTTTGTTACAACTAATTGTGCGTTTTTTTCGGAATACTTTACCTTCTCCCTAACCTTGAATCTTTATATTTCGCCAGGAACTGAGACGAGAGATAATCAAAGGGGAACAAGGTTTCCTCAACACACTGGAACTGAACGAGAGGTTGATAGCAGAAGCCATGTTGAATGAACAACAAGGAAAGGAATACCAAGGAGAGATGCAAGCGATTGCTAAAACAAGGAATAAACTCCAAAGAAGAGTACAGGAAACGAATTCTAGGTAAAGTAGCTTAAACTAAACTAACTTTAAGGTACGTTCACACACGGCAATTTGTCGGGCCGATTTTAGGTTTTGCTGAATGTTAATGACGAATATTTTCAGTTGATGATGTCGCCAGATGACGTTTGCCACGTATTTTTCAAACATCATTAACGTGCATCTGAAATCGGCCCGACAAATCGCTGTGTGTGAACGTACCATTACTTATACTGGATAGCTCTATCAGATTTAAACTGTTCTCTCCAGAGGTCCAGTAAGGGTCATCCCTCTTCGGTATAGGTTGTGCTTAATGAAATCAATTACCATAATCATATTTTGTATTTGTTTTAGATTGTACACAACGCTGATTGAAGGTTTAAATGGCATGTTGTCCACCTCGATACATGCTTTTGAACAGGCAGAAGCTACTTTAATTGAGATGAAGTTATCTGCAGACTTTGATACAGCCACTGAGGAAATGGACGGCGCAAAGGTTTGTTTATATATTGTCTGTACTAAAAAATGAAATAACTGTTATTGGGAGCAACCAACTATCGCCTCTGAAATCATAGGTTGTATTCTCGCCCCGGACTCGAGAAATTGAATTAAGTCGTGTTTTTTTCGGGTTTCCTCTCACAAGGAAGGTTGACTTCAAGAGCATAACAGGTTGCTTATATCTTTGTAATTGGCCCTGCGGCCCTGCGATTCCTGTCGGAGGACTTAGAGTTGCATTTTTCGCAGCCGTTCCCGTTCAGGTCTAAAATATTGTATATAATATTTCACTCGAAATATCTATCCACCTAAACCTTCTACATCAATTTCAATCGAGTGAGATGCAGAAAAAAAAAGCTTATATCTTTGTCTTATTTTCATTCTACAGCACGTTGCAGAGAGCGCAGCTCAGCTTGAAGAACAAGCACAGGTGACCTTAGAACTGGCGACGAAAATAACCACGTTTGGTATTCTTATCCTTAACGAAGAAGACAAAATTAGTGTGGACGGTAAAATCAAGCAATTAAAGGAACATGCGACCAAAATCACTGGAAAATCACATGTGGAGTTCAACCGGTAGGTTTGGGTTAAATAGTTATATGTAAAAATACGAGTTACAGCTACAATACAGTATTTTAGCACTTCTAATTATAAGTATTAGTACTATTATAGCACTATTAGTACTTCTAATTATAAGTATTAGTTTATTATTAGCATGACAAAATTTCCGCCATTTTGTTTGTTAATCAGCATCCAGTAATTTTATCATGCTAATAATAAGTACTATTATAGTACTATTAGTACTTCTAATTACAAGCGACTTTCACTTCTGTGACGGAATTTCAATTCCTGCAGGCAATATGCAGTTTTCTGACCACCATTTCACCTCAGCCGCATATGAGATGAGTGGTTCCGTATTCCTGTTCCAAACACTGCAGGTTTTCTCCGGGCAGTCCGCTTCTTATGCTTTAACGGGATTTTGTTTTAGCAGGTTGTTAGACGACTATTTAGTAATGTTCAGAAAAGAAGTTGAAGATCGGAAGACGTGGATTGCTGTCAGTGAGAACAGGATGTCATCCAGTTATTTGGAAATTGAAGATCTGCCTGGATTCCAGAAAGAACTCAAAGAACATAAGGTGAAATGATTTGTGCCTTTCGCCTTTGTAAACAGGGCTCCATTCATGCAAGAAAAATAAAATAAGTTTTCTTGGAGATTCTAATTTGTTACATCTGTAAATATTTCCAATTTCTAGGAATTCGAAGAAGAATTAAGCCACAGAAACATGGAGAAGATGGCGGATGCAGCAGAGAGAGTGACTGAGCTTGAGAAGAATTACAAAATGGATGTGCGAAATTTCGAAAAAAGATGGAAAGTTTTGAAGCAATGGTCTGATGATTATTCTCTGGAATTACAAAGAATCATCAAAGAATGGAGGGTGATAAAGCAAGAAGAAGATTCGCTCGTTAAATGGTTGGATCCAAACGAAGAACAACTTTCGCATATTAACGAGAAAATAAATTGGGCTGATAATAAAGGAATAAAGAAACAGATTGAGGATCTTAAGGTATGAATTATCCTTGTTTGTGCGGAGTTAAGGTACGTTCACACACAGCGATTTGTCGGGCCGATTTTAGGTTTTGCTGAATGTTAATGACGAATATTTTCAGTTGATGATGTCACCAGATGACGTTTGCCACGTATTTTTCAAATATCATTAACGTGCATCTGAAATCGGCCCGACAAATCGCAACGTGTGAACGTACCTTTACTCTTGGTTGTTCCAAAAACACTGCACCACCACCTTTCAGATATATTTTACTATATTACTCTGTTCAACATCACTCCAATTTACTTGTCAGTGAGAAAGATTGGAAAATGATAATACAATATTTCCATGCTCTTTCTTTAGAACATTCAATCTGAATTGGAAGATAAAGGAGTAGTATTATCAAACTCTCATATCAAGGGCATGGCATTAATGAAGTTTTTGAATGATGAAGCAGCCGCGTCAAGGACCATAGATCGAGATCTGGCCCAGTTAGATCGGAGGTGGAACACTATGGCTAAAGAAATCATAGCACGGATAGAATTGGTATGTTTCTTTTCTTGGGATGTGCACCCCTACCCCGCATCCTTGTGGTCAATGTGGTCAAGTGTGCTCACATTTTAGTTAACATTTAAGTTTGAGATAGACAAACTTGATTTATCTCTATCGAATCTAAACCTTGCATAGGCCCAAATTTTCGTTTTGTGTTTTAGCTACGGGATATCCAGTACAAGCAAGCAGATCTGAAGGAAAAGAAAAGCCTTGTGAATACGTACATTGACGAAACGAACGCGGAACTTGACGAACATGAGACGAAGACGCAACGACTACAAGGTAATATGTCACATGACGTTGAAGATGGAGAAACGGCGAAGGAAAAGAAAGTAAGAATGAAGAAAGAAAAAGAAACACTTCAACAAGATGTTGTAGGGTTGATTAAGAGTTTAGAGGTAAGAATAGATGTACGTATAGCTAGATCATGCATGATTGTGGGATACCTTAATGGACCCTGTTTTATAGATAGATAGATAGTTTATTATTATAAAACATTGCAGCCAAAGGCTGAATTAAGTTAAATATTACAATTTTATACAGAAAATTACATATACTAACAAAATTAATTAGATTCTTAGATTAGATTAAATTATTATATTAAGATAGACTATATAAATAAAAGATAAAATAGATATTAAAATAGACTATATAAATACAAGATAAAATAGATATAAATTACATTTTTAGCGTATTATTACTGTTCTTATATAGCGCTGTGTGTAAAAACTTACATCAAATTTACGTTTATTCCTTAAGTTAATGTCAATATTACTAAGCGGAGGAAGTAAGCTATGTAACTTATGATTTTTATTTGTCATTAAATACTGGAAAAGGTTTTCCGTAGAGAACTTCCAGACTATTTTGCATCGTCAAACATGACTTGGTCACGACAGTTACGACCAAGTAGAAGCCAGACTATTACAGGAACCGAACCCCTGTCACAAAGGTGAATGTACTGACCATTGTAGCATCAACACCCTTACTGTTGTTTTCCTACAGGAGAGAATCGCAGACTTCCCAAGAAACCAAGCTCTCGTTGATCGTATCAACGCTGTGAGCAAGGACATAGAAGATGTAGCTGATGAAGACTCGAAAACCACACTTCATGATGAACTTGTAAATTTTAATGCACGATGGCAGGTCATTGTCACAAGACTTGAAGACTATTCAGATAACGAACTTCCTGATCAGAACTCGATTGGATGTATGGGCTTCGTGAAACGAAGACTAAGTAGATCAACATTCTAGCTTACCCAGTTAAAGAATCCCTAGATCATATATTTATACGCACCCGTAGTTTTGTATTTTTCTATGAAACGAATATTTATAGGTAACATATATATATTTAACCCACAATTCGCCCAAAAGGCGAAGTAAATTTTTCGCGCAAATCAATCGGCAATCAAAATATACTTTCAGGATTAGTTTAAAATTTGGATTGCAGGTAGGTAGAATGATTAAGTTTGACAATTGGTAGGAAGGAAATGGCTTAAAGGGCGACCTTGTTGAATGTATATGGCCTTAGTCTCGCTATAGTTTGCGCTTATAGATTTTGTGCATATATCGTAAAATTAGAGCGCGACTGTATCAGTATTTATAGAAAGTGCGGAAAATATTTACTGGAGCGCAAACCATAATGAGAGTAAGACGTGTTTAAATGGTATTAAAGGTGGAGGATTACCCAGAGGGCTGAATGTATGTAGATATTTGTGAAATTGTGCTTTGCATAATAACATGGACAAGTAAAATCTCTGGTGACTAGAAACTTTGTTAGTAGACCTAGTATAACTAGATTTTTTTGTAATGCAATATGAAGTAAATATTGTAAGATTTGGTATATAAACAGCGACGGAACAAAGCCGGGTGTCAAAATTGTGTACATTTATCATTGGTTTGCTATACATGGTAGAGGGGCATTTTCCAGGCCTGAGCGTTTTCTTTAGTTTTCTTTCCATGATAGAAAATAGGAATACGTCGAAGAAAATCTACGAAAATCGTAACAATCAAGTGAAAAAGGTAATTTATATCTGTATTTAAGGTGGATTGATACAGTTTTCAAAAATTCAGGTGTCCAAAAACTTTGAAATTTTTAAACTCCGCATTTTTAGGTTTTCATAAGGTATGGGTTTTCATATATTTTGATCTTTCTAAGGGGCGCACATTAGGGGTGTGGGGGTGTGACACCCCCCATAATTTGTGCATTTTTCAGAAAAGTCTGTCGCGAATTGTAAAATTACATTACTTAATTCCGTCCGAGTTCGTCCGAAACAGCCTGTCTAAAAAACGTATAATAAACGATACAGAAATTGTCAATAAGAGAAATCAAAACCCAGAGATATATTTTCCTCTTAAGACAATATACTCAAATGTAAGATTAAAAATAGCCATACACGACTGAGCAAAACCTCCTAACTTTTGCGCTGCCGCTTTGTGCATTCTATTTCCACGTCAGTATTCTATGAAAGAGCCTATTAACGAAAGAGGTAGAGAAGACTCTAAAAATGCCATTTCCGACGTTCTCCAGAGGTTTTCCCGTTTGGCGCCAACCATGGTGGCGCCTCATGGGTGCAGCCCCCTAACTGTAACAACCTCGTGCATCCCTGGCACAGTGGCACTGCACCTATTTTTACATTAACTGTACTACATGTTTTGACGTGGTTAAACAAATATCAAAAGTTGGTCCCTGGACAATGGACAGCCCCCAAAATTTTGTGGAATGTGCGCCCCTGATCTTTCTACTTTCAAATTATGTTAGTTTTAGTAACACATAGTTCGTTGCTACGGCAACATACGCGTACGAAATTCACTCCAAAATAGCCTATCGCCTCGTGTAGTTGGAAAAGAAGCATGGTGACCCGCAATTTTTTTTCGAGCCAAAATATAAAAAAATTCTGTAATGCCATTTTTGTGAAAAAGGCAAAAATGTCGTTTTCTTCGATAGATTTTTTTGGCATTACATCCTTTTTTATTTTTGGTATAATGAAAGTTTTCAATTTTCGCGCTGCAATACAACTGCAAAATTTGAACATAGGTCACCGGACAAAATAGTGAGATATAGCGCATTGTTTTTCAAAAATGGAATTTTTAATGACGTCAGCAATTGACATGAAAACGATATATAACACGCGAGATGGCGCGAGCAACTGCTCACGTCCGGTCATTTTGGAAGTTCTTCGTTAATATTCCCGCGCTCACAAATGGTCACGCAGGTGTGTTCATATAGTATGAAGTTTATGAAGTTTTGTTTTCGCGATTCTTGAATAAGGTTTTTGTGATTACTATATCGAGCCACGATTTTAGAATGTCCAGTATGTGTGCCCGGTCGGGTACTGTCACTCTTACCCGGGTGTTCGTACCACTGATCTGAAAAGATCAGTGGTTCGTACCAGCAACATCCCCGGGGTACGTTAGCCGGGGCATTTCCATATTTGGGAATGGAATTTAGTCGCAATTTTCTTTGCGTACGTTCTTGAGTCAAAACAACTTTGTTGAAAATGGCCACACTTTATGGTAGTGGTAAAGGTTTTGTACGGCTTATAGCCGGCCTACAAATCATGATAGGGATTCTACTTTTTGTCTTTGGGATTGTGTGTGCGACATTGATTTGTCATTGGACTTCAAAAGCCGGTCTAGGCATCTGGATTGGGGTCATTGTAAGTAGCAACTTTTCAAATATTTTGATGTATGCTTTCATAATAGCGGTTTTAATATCTTTGAGGTATTAAATGGTTTTGAATTGCCCGTTTTGTAGCTTTGTGGTTTAGTTTAAACGTTCATGCTGTTTGGGGTTTGTTTAAAGTTTAATTTTGCGGTAGAAAATGATTATATAACTGTATCTAAGATTTGTAATCCTTAGGTATTGAGGAAAGATTTTAAGTGTCGACAATACGCAATATAAAATTTACTGCCTTGGTTTCCGTTTTACAACGAGTTCAAATTGTTAAAAAGAACTTTATAGATTGACAATTAAAACATTTAGGTGTCTTAATTTTAATAGAATAACGTACATTTTATCCTTGAATCATTATTAGATGTTACATGTTTTTGTAGCCATTATAGAATACTAACATTTGTTATAATACTTTAATATTTGTTGATTTACATAAATATGTTATAACCAGTATTGGTATGGATTTATTTCATGTTGTAGTTCCCATTTACGAAATACGATACCATCCTTTATTCTCTGGTTCTTTTTATATGCATATCCAGTTAACCTTTAGCCAGTTGACAAATGGGGTATGTTGGTGCCCTGAATCCTTAAATGGTGATATGAAACATTTTTGTTTGAATCATTTTTCAGGTCATTATTACAGCAGCGATTGGCTTGTACAGTTGCTCAGTTGCTGGACAACAAATGGTAGGTTTGTTAACCTTTAACATCCAAGACTTACCTACTTTATCATGTACCGTACCCATCTAAAAGACTATGAAAAAAAACTATGTTAATTAAAACCGATTTAACCAATGATGCTTTCAGCAGAAAATTGAAAAAAAACCCAGAAAATTGGGGGGAAATCTGTATTCAAATGACATTTTTGTGATTAAACTAAAAGAGAGTTGATATCGGACTTACACAGGTTTGTTAAAACGATTTGCCATCGGGGAGACTTTTAAAAAGCAGGGCGGTAGTCAGTAGCCTGCACGAGCACACTTGAAGCCTGATAGAGTGGATAAGCTTATGTTTCTGGCAGATAACTTATAAGCACTTGTGTGTTATTTGTAAATACGATCCTTTGAACTTCATTGTCTAGAATTAATTAAATAATTCAATTGTTTATGAAACTAAAGTCTTGTGCTAGTAGCGTCATGCATGTTTTTAATTGTAGTTATGAATGTGTTTTAATGGTTCACTCAGTTTCTTCAGCAGGTTTTCAGTGTTTTATAAAAACCACCTCACCCTTGGTGTGATCAACTCATTGACATCCAGCACTTGACAAGTAAATTTCTTTTTTGTTTTTCAGATAACTTGGTATTCATGGCTCTCCATATTATGTGCTCTTCTGTCCATGATCCTCTGTATATCTTATGGTACAGCAATGGCTGACTATTATGACGAGTTAACAAGTGATGCTTCACCTGTTGATGAGTTTTACTCGCGAAGATATGTTGCAGTGTACATGAGAACCAGCTATTACGAGAACTGTGTATCTGCGACAGAGAAAGCCGAAATTGAGAAAGAACGAACAGGGTACAGTGATGTTGTAGTCATCGAACTTGATGCAGAAAGAAAGCTTTTAAGCGAAATGAGGATGCATGGTCGAAACGGTTTGGCATTGGCAGCTGTGATTATATGCTTGGCTGCATTTGAATTCGTGTTTGCGTGTTCCTCTGTCATGTATTCTTGCACTGCAGCTGGGTGGTTTGTTAAGAAGTCAGCAAATGCACCAGCTAAGTCCAATGTTACCATACATCATTCTCAAGCAAGTCAAGTGCTTTTACGTTAAGTTTGAACAATATATAACAATCTATATACACTAAATAGTTTCCTCATTTTCTTACTCTGTTCTTAGTGTTGCAAGTGAAATGCCTTTAAGTTTGAACAAGTATTAGTATATCATTTCATTAACAATTGATATGATTTGAACTTGATAGAAGTATAGTATGCAATGCTACATATAATTATTCTTCAACGTACAAGTGGACTGGTTTTAATACCAAAAAGTTAGAACAATAACAACAAAACTGTGGAATAGTTGACAAACTTTAGAAAGTTCTAAATAAGTTAAGAAAGTAGAGTGCTTTTGCATTAAGTATTAAAATCTGGAAGGGTCTTGTTGGTTCCATGTTCAACGGGAAGCATAGTTGTATATTAGTGTTGTACTTTTCCTTCATGTAAAGTATCAGGGAGAAATAACTTTTTCAACTTGATACTCATGCAGACATAGTTGGTATATTTTGTAACCTAGTTTAAACTTAATCGTAGTGAAAGCTATTCAATTTTTGTATCTGTACATTTTCTGATCATAAATAAAGACAAAGAGTGAAATGAGTAACAGCATATTACAGCAAAAAATAGAAAAGCTGCCTTAAATTAGTATTAAAGGACAACACCTTTCCTTTGACCCTTACTTGTCTTGGTTCAATGGCCATGACAAGTAAAATACTGAAAGGATTTGAATAGAATCATTGTAGCTTATTAAAATTTAACAATTAATCATAAGTGTTAATAATAATAATAATAATATTTAATATTTATATTGCGCAAATTAACATGCTCTAGTATATGATCAAATGCGCAATGTATAGAGTACAATAGCAAAGTAGATTGCATTAGGGCACAATGTGGCTTTAAAAACACATTCTGGTCCTACTCCTAACTAACCTAGCAGAATATATTTTGTACATTGTTATGATATCTTGTATTTTCCACCAATCATCGCGCGTCATGTCTTGTGACTAGCCAATAGGAAACAAGAACTGGCCGCGTGTAATTTGGTCCGGAATCCGGATGAAATTTCTTCGCGCACTTTCCACCTTGCCACCTTGGTCGAAAACTCGAAATTGAATTTTGAAATGTGTTTTGTTGCTCTATTCCTTCTTCTTGTCAAGTCAACTGTGAACAATAAAGAGGGTAATGGCCCCTGAACTAAATCCTTTGAAGCTTTAGAAGGATTTGAAGAAGGTATAATTAATAAATTATTTCTTGCTATAATGTTATTCTTTTAATAAATTTACATTTGTTGAATGTTCGGAAGACGCCATATTTTATTTCAGCCCTCTTTCTCAATTTACAAGTTATAGTTCGTAATTTTTCTGCTAAGTTTTTGTTAGAACTGTGTCTTATAGTCTTTCGACGTGCTTGACTTATTTGTGTGTAGTTTCTGTTGTGTTTAACACCAAACCGGCGGACGGCGGTAGAAATTATAATAGATAATTCAACTCCAAAATGACCTATTCCAGGATTCGAACCACGACTTTCAAACATGACAGCCCGTAGTCTTTACCACCACACTACTTGTTTGTTGTTGCAAATCTACCGCAACTTATTCACCTTAATCCTAGGTTACTTTACACTGTATAATTAATAATTAACACTTTTCAAACACAAAATGACCTCTACCAGGATTCGAACCACGACTTTCAGACATGACAGCCCGTAGTCGTTTATACCAGTAGACTACTAGTTCGTTGTTGGAAACCTACCGCAACTTATTCACCTTAATCCTTTACTTTCTATTGTATAATTAATAATTAACACTTTTCAAACTCCAAAATGAACTATGCCAGGATTTGAATCACGACTTTCCAACATTACAGCCCGTAGTCTTTACCACTAGACTGCTGGTTCGTGGTTGGAAACCTTCAACAACTTATTCACCTTAATCTTTTACTTTACACTGTATAATTAACACTTTTCAAACTCCAAAATGACCTCTACTTGGATTTGAACCACAACTTTCAGACATGACAGCCCATAGTTTTTACCAGTAGACTACTTGTTCATTGTTGGAAACCTTCAACAACTTATTCACCTTAATCTTTTACTTTACACTGTATAATTAACACTTTTCAAACTCCAAAATGACCTTTACCGGGATTTGAACCACGACTTTCAGACATGACAGCCCATAGTCTTTACCAGTAGACTACTAGTTCGTTGTTGGAAACCTACCGCAACTTATTCACCTTAATATTTTACTTTACACTGTATAATTAACACTTTTCAAACTCCAAAATGACCTCTACTGGGATTTGAACCACGACTTTCAGACATGACAACAAGTAGTCTTTACCAGTAGACTACTAGTTCGTTGTTGGAAACCTACCGCAACTTATACACCTTAATCTTTTACTTTACACCGTATAATTAATAATTAACACTTTTCAAACACAAAATGACCTCTGCTAGGATTCGAACCACGACTTTCAGACATGACAGCCCGTAGTCTTTACCACTAGACTACTGGTTCGTTGTTGGAAACTTACCGCAACTTATTCACCTTAATCTTTTACTTTACACTGTATAATTAACAATTTTCAAACTCCAAAATGACCTCTACTGGGATTTGAACCACAACTTTCAGACATGACAGCCCATAGTTTTTACCAGTAGACTACTTGTTCATTGTTGGAAACCTTCAACAACTTATTCACCTTAATCTTTTACTTTACACTGTATAATTAACACTTTTCAAACTCCAAAATGACCTTTACCGGGATTTGAACCACGACTTTCAGACATGACAGCCCGTAGTCTTTACTAGTAGTATACTAGTTTGTTGTTGGAAGCCTACCGCAACTTATTCACCTTAATCTTTTACTTTACACTGTATAATTAACACTTTTCAAACTCCAAAATGACCTCTACTGGGATTTGAACCACGACTTTCAGACATGACAGCCCATAGTCTTTACCAGTAGACTACTAGTTTGTTGTTGGAAGCCTACCGCAACTTATTCACCTTAATCTTTTACTTTACACTGTATAATTAATAATTAACACTTTTCAAACTCCAAAGTGACCTCAACTGGGATTTGAACCACGACTTTCAGACATGACAACAAGTAGTCTTTACCAGTAGACTACTAGTTCGTTGTTGGAAACCTACCGCAACTTATACACCTTAATCTTTTACTTTACACCGTATGACTTTCAGACATGACAGCCCGTAGTCTTTACCACTAGACTACTGGTTCGTTGTTGGAAACTTACCGCAACTTATTCACCTTAATCTTTTACTTTACACTGTATAATTAATAATTAGCACTTTTCAAACTCCAAAATGACCTCTACTGGGATTTGAACCACGACTTTCTAACATGACAGCACGTAGCCTTTACCAGTAGACTACTAGTTCGTTGTTGGAAACCTACCGCAACTTATTCACCTTAATCTTTTACCTAACACTTTTCAAACTCCAAAATGACCTCTACCTGGATTTGAACTACGACTTTCCGACATGACAGCTCGTAGTCTTTACCAGCAGACTACTAGTTCGTTGTTGGAAACCTACCGCAACTTATTCACCTTAATCTTTTACCTAACACTTTTCAAACTCCAAAATGACCTCTACTGGGATTTGAACCACGACTTTCCGACATGACAGCTCGTAGTCTTTACCAGCAGACTACTAGTTCGTTGTTGGAAACCTAACGCAACTTATTCACCTTAATCTTTTACCAAACACTTTTCAAACTCCAAAATGACCTCTACCTGGATTTGAACCACGACTTTCCGACATGACAGCTCGTAGTCTTTACCAGCAGACTACTAGTTATTTGTTGGAAGCCTACCGCAACTTATTCACCTTAAACCTTTACCTAACACTTTTCAAACTCCAAAATGACCTCTACCGGGATTTGAACCACGACTTTCCGACATGACAGCCCGTAGTCTTTACCAGCAGACTACTAGTTCTTTGTTGGAAACCTACCTCAACTTATTCACCTTAATCTTTTACCTAACACTTTTCAAACTCCAAAATGATCTCTACCTGGATTCGATCCACGACTTTCAGACATGAGAGCTCGTAGTCTTTACCAGTAGACTACTAGTTCGTTGTTGGAAGCCTACCGCAACTTATTCACCTTAAACCTTTACTTTACACTGTATAATTAATACTTTTCAAACTCCAAAATGACCTCTACAGGGATTTGAACCACGACTTTCAGACATGACAACTCGTAGTCTTTATCAGTAGACTACTAGTTCGTTGCTGGAAGCCTACGGCAACTTATTCACCTTAATCTTTTACCTAACACTTTTCAAACTCCAAAATGATCTCTACCTGGATTTGATCCACGACTTTCCGACATGACAGCTCGTAGTTTTTACCAGTAGACTACTAGTTAGTTGTTGGAAACCTACCGCAACTTATTCACCTTAATCTTTTACTTTACACTGTATAATTAACACTTTTCAAACTCCAAAATGACCTCTACCTGGATTTGAACCACGACTTTCCGACATGACAGCTCGTAGTCTTTACCAGCAGACTACTAGTTCGTTGTTGGAAACCTACCGCAACTTATTCACCTTAATCTTTTACCTAACACTTTTCAAACTCCAAAATGACCTCTACCGGGATTTGAACCACGACTTTCCGACATGACAGCTCGTAGTCTTTACCAGCAGACTACTAGTTCGTTGTTGGAAACCTCCCTCAACTTATTCACCTTAATCTTTTACCTAACACTTTTCAAACTCCAAAATGATCTCTACCTGGATTCGATCCACGACTTTCAAACATGAGAGCTCGTAGTCTTTACCAGCAGACTACTAGTTCGTTGTTGGAAGCCTACCGCAACTTATTCACCTTAATCTTTTACACTAACACTTTTCAAACTCCAAAATGACCTCTACAGGGATTTGAACCACGACTTTCAGACATGACAACTCGTAGTCTTTATCAGTAGACTACTAGTTCGTTGCTGGAAGGCTACGGCAACTTATTCACCTTAATCTTTTACCTAACACTTTTCAAACTCCAAAATGATCTCTACCTGGATTTGATCCACGACTTTCAGACATGACAGCTCGTAGTTTTTACCAGTAGACTACTAGTTCGTTGTTGCAAAGCTACCGCAACGGAGTAGAGGTCAATTTGGAGTTTGGAAAATGTTAATTATTAATTATACAGTGTAAAGTAAAGGATTAAGGTGAATAAGTTGCGTTAGGTTTCCAACAACGAACAAGTAGTCTAGTGGTAAAGACTACCGACTGTCATGTATGAAAGTCGTGGTTCGAATCCTGGTAAAGGTCAATTTGGAGTTTGGAAAGCGTTAAATATTAATTATACAGTGTAAAGTAAAGGATTAAGGTGAATAAGTTGCGGTATGTTTCCAAAAAACGAACAAGTAGTCTAGTGGTAAAGACTACCGGCTGTCATGTATGAAAGTCGTGGTTCGAATCCTGGTAGAGATAAATTTGGAGTTTGAAAACTGTTAAATATTGATTATACAGTGTAAAGTAAAGGATTAAGGTGAGTAAGTTGCGGTAGGTTTCCAACAACGAACTAGTAGTCTATTGGTAAAGATTACCGGCTGCCATGTATGAAAGTCGTGGTTCGAATCCTGGTAAAGGTCATTTTGGAGTTGAAAACTGTTAAATATTATTATTCAGTGTAACGTAAAGGATTAAGGTGAATAAGTTGCGTTAGGTTTCCAACAACGAACAAGTAGTCTATTGGTAAAGATTACCGGCTGTCATGTATGAAAGTCGTGGTTCGAATCCTGGTAAAGGTCATTTTGGAGTTTGAAAACTGTTAAATATTATTATACAGTGTAAAGTAAAGGATTAAGGTGAATAAGTTGCGGTATGTTACCAACAACGAACAAGTAGTCTAGTGGTAAAGACTACCGGCTGTCATGTATGAAAGTCGTGGTTCGAATCCTGGTAGAGATAAATTTGGAGTTTGAAAACTGTTAAATATTGATTATACAGTGTAAAGTAAAGGATTAAGGTGAGTAAGTTGCGGTAGGTTTCCAACAACGAACTAGTAGTCTATTGGTAAAGATTACCGGCTGCCATGTATGAAAGTCGTGATTCGAATCCTAGTAAAGGTCATTTTGGAGTTGAAAACTGTTAAATATTATTATACAGTGTAACGTAAAGGATTAAGGTGAATAAGTTGCGTTAGGTTTCCAACAACGAACAAGTAGTCTATTGGTAAAGATTACCGGCTGCCATGTATGAAAGTCGTGGTTCGAATCCTGGTAAAGGCCATTTTGGAGTTTGAAAACTGTTAAATATTATTATACAGTGTAACGTAAAGGATTAAGGTGAATAAGTTGCGGTAGGTTTCCAACAACGAACTAGTAGTCTATTGGTAAAGATTACCGGCTGCCATGTATGAAAGTCGTGGTTCGAATCCTGGTAAAGGTCATTTTGGAGTTTGAAAACTGTTAAATATTATTATACAGTGTAAAGTAAAGGATTAAGGTGAATAAGTTGCGGTAGGTTTCCAACAACGAACAAGTAGTCTATTGGTAAAGATTACCGGCTGTCATGTATGAAAGTCGTGGTTTGAATCCTGCTAAAGGTCATTTTGGAGTTTGAAAACTGTTAAATATTATTATACAGTGTAAAGTAAAGGATTAAGGTGAATAAGTTGCGGTAGGTTTCCAACAACGAACAAGTAGTCTATTGGTAAAGATTACTGGCTGTCATGTATGAAAGTCGTGGTTCGAATCCTGGTAAAGGTCATTTTGGAGTTTGAAAACTGTTAAATATTATTATACAGTGTAAAGTAAAGGATTAAGGTGAATAAGTTGCGGTAGGTTTCCAACAACGAACAAGTAGTCTATTGGTAAAGATTACCGGCTGTCATGTATGAAAGTCGTGGTTCGAATCCTGGTAAAGGTCATTTTGGAGTTTGAAAACTGTTAAATATTATTATACAGTGTAAAGTAAAGGATTAAGGTGAATAAGTTGCGTTAGGTTTTCAACAACGAGCTAGTAGTTTTGTGGTAAAGACTACCGGCTCTCATGTATGAAGCTCGAGGTTCGAATCCTGGTATAGGTCATTTTGGAGTTTGAAAACTGTTAAATATTAATTATACAGTGTAAAGTAAAGGATTAAGGTGAGTAAGTTGCGGTAGGTTTCCAACAACGAACTAGTAGTCTATTGGTAAAGATTACCGGCTGTCATGTATGAAAGTCGTGGTTCGAATCCTGGTAAAGGTCATTTTGGAGTTGAAAACTGTTAAATATTATTATACAGTGTAACGTAAAGGATTAAGGTGAATAAGTTGCGTTAGGTTTCCAACAATGAACTAGTAGTCTATTGGTAAAGATTACCGGCTGCCATGTATGAAAGTCGTGGTTCGAATCCTGGTAAAGGTCATTTTGGAGTTTGAAAACTGTTAAATATTATTATACAGTGTAAAGTAAAGGATTAAGGTGAATAAGTTGCGGTATATAAGTATAGGGATGCATATATGTGGCGGGAAGAATATTAAAACAAATTTTCGGTGGAGCAAATGTTTGGAGAATATAATGGTGGTGGCATCACAAAAATGAAATTAATCTGTAGTGTAGAAGATGGTGGACAGGGGACATCGGTCTCATTTTTTTATTCCCCATTCTCCGATTCCCCAGAGCCGATTCCCTGATTCGATAAGCAGCCTCATACCTATGCCTAGGTGCTCAATACATCCAGTCCGTATAATGCAGATCAGCGGCACATTGAGCTTTATAATAATTCTGGATAGAACTTCTTCCCACTAGTAAATTGGTGGCTCACTGAGCTCTATAGTAATACTGGATAGATGTCCTTTACATTAGTTTTACATGGATGAAATGGTCCATCCATCCAGTATGATCCAGTCGAACTGATTCAGATCAGTGGCCTACTGATCTGTATTAAATTGACTGGATTCTAAATCATTTCATCTATATAAGATGAAGTAGTGATGTGGAGAACTTCTATCACGGGCTCAAAGTTAATGTTCGACATTTGTCGACTTGCTGTCGCATTGTTTCGGCGGTCCGACGGAATTCCGAAACTTTCCGAATTTTGAAATTTTTCTCCGCGTGGTTCGAACAAGAAACATGGCGAAGTTGGCAAGATCCTTTTCAAGAATCCTACGTTGATTTGAAGGTAATATGCTGTATTTAATATCAATTTTTGTACAGGAGTGCTTAGATTTTGTAGTTTATTGCTAATAGATATGGATCTTAGGGGAACCAAGCCCGTGTTTAGTGCAATTTTTCGGCATAAAGTTTGTACTTTTTAAGTTCGCTATTGGTCGATTGTCGAAATAGAAATCTTGTTTTAGGTGAAATTTTTTGTTAATAGTATTAACCAACCTACAAAAAGGACTAAGTCAGATCTAAAGTTGCTTAATTCGTCGAAAGAAGACCGGCTTTTTTGACATCTTGCCAGGATCATTTAGAGTTTAGTAGGGAAGCAAAATTTGGATAATTTTATATGCAGTGACGATGCACCATTACCAAAACTCCGCAAAAGGAAATTTTATAAACTGAGAACATCGTTTAACTGTTTGGCAAGATGTTATTAAAGCATTTTCGAGTGCTGAAAGTCAATTATGAACTACTTGTTCATTTCAAAAAACAAAAATTTGAGAAATCATTGCCCAATTGGTACATTCGCCCCTCTATAGAGCGACTCGCTAGTCACATCAATACCCTCCCAGACTGTAGCCATACTCCAGTATGGTTGGCAGTTTTACTCTCGGTTTCAGTTTGCTTTTCAAAACGCCATTCTAATATTAGTTCAAAATTACATATAACGTTGTTTACTAATTAGCCAACTTCCAATGAAATTACACAACAAATTTGCAACCTAAGTTCGAAAATAGATTGCTAAGTTCAAAACTAGGTTCCAAAGTATGTTCCGAATTACAAATTGACATTAGACATCGTTCTAATGTCAATTCGTAATTCGGAACATACTTTGGAACCTAGTTTTGAACTTAGCAACCTAATTTCGAACTTAGGTTGCAAATTTGGAACTTTTGTTGTGTAATTTCATTGGAAGTTGGCTAATTAGTAAACAACGTTACATAGTTTTGAACTAATATTAGAATCGCGTTTTGAAAAGCAAACTGAAAACGAGAGTAAGGTTGGGAATTGAAGAGCAGGGTGGAAAAAATTAAAAATACGACATTGTGAAAAATGCAAAAATATGGGCAAGAAAACCCACCTGCCGTAAATTTTGCTGTTCTCCAGTGAGTGGTTAAAACGGATTGGTTAGTATTTTATGGGAGTGCAGATTGTGTAAATTGCTTAATGAAATCCAGTCTTAACCACACGGGGCAATTTTATGTCGCCAAAAGCCAATCAAGAATAGCTAATCCTATTCCGAACTATAAGAAACTATAGACTCTATATTTTGCATATCTTTTGCAAATCTAGTTTAACCCATTAACTGGCAGTACCCTACCACCGAAGAGTAAAATTGTCTGGCATTAAACAGAGTAAAATACTAAAGCTAATGAGTTAATATATAGAGAATATTACATTTTCATTATAAATGAAAGGTATATAATTTTTCCTCTTTAATTTGTACCCTGCATATTTAACAATGATATTTTTAAAGTCCATAATTCTCGTCCTTAATAAATAGAAATTATACTCTTAAATATTTTTAGATCTATTTGAAGGTGCAAGTTTGAAGAATGTCTCAAAATGTTGGCTGAAGTTTTGTTTATCACAAAGAACGAATGATCTCAGTGACAGTATATGTAAGGTTCTAAGTACTTTTTCTTTGTTTTAGTTTACTGTCGTTCCAATTGAAGTGTTCCTAAAATATTGCATCAATTCATTACATAAGTTGATCAATACATTTGCTCAAAAATTGCTCAACTTCCTGTTTACTAGCATACTTGTTCCCAATTGGTCAATCAGTCACTGAAATGAGACGCCATTGGTCGATTCACACACACAGGAAGTTGATCAATTTTTCAACGAATGAATTGATAAACTTAGGCAATGAATTGATGCAATATTTTAGGAACACTTCAATTGGAACGACAGTAAGCATGTAATGCTTTGAACATTATATGGTTGCTTGTGATCACTGACTGTGTTCATTTTCAAAAATCATGGCAGCTTTGTGGGCATTGGATGTTTGATTACGCTTTCTTATCGCAGCAAACCTCTAATTTTCAAAGCATTTTATTTTCAGAACAAGCCAAAGAATGACAAACTGTTGCATGCATCTATTTTTAAAAATAGATTGTGTTGTGACACAATTTGAACATAAATATGTCCTGTTTGTCATTTCTTGACTTGGTCACATTGTTAACACAACAAGAAGATTGAGATGGTTTTATAAGAAACCCAAAGCATTTACTCTTGAACTCAGCCTACAAAATTTAGGATAAAGAATTTCAACCAAATTATATTGTCAAAATCAATCGTGTTTCTTTTGGAATCTATTATGTGTAGATCCTTTATAAACAATTATTTTTCGTTCAAGTCTCAGGAACAGAACAATGGTTCATTGTTTGTAAAAACATGTTTTAATTTAATTGAATATTTTTTAAATAGAAAATACATTAACTGGGCTTCCTTATCAAACATCTCGGTCTTCTCTTGTCTACACTGGCTTCTGATATTTGTTTGAAGTTTGGACAGTTCATTTGAAAATCATGTTTCTTTCAATGGCTGTTGTAGGGTCAGCTTTCAACATTGAATAATGGACAGTCAAATTGCAGATCAGTTGATGTATACAGCCCCCAAGTTAGCACTGTTTAGAACTGTCTCATTCCTTAATAAATTATGTTTTGTTTACCCAGCAAAACTCATTCCTATAATGGATTATTCATGAGTTGTAATATGGACAAAAATAGACCTTATGCATAATTCGCAATCCGGGCCCCATATCCCAGGAAACAGGAATAAACGTGGGAAAACCAGCAGAACTGGGGTTTTCCCTGAGACCTTGACCTACTTGCTTGACAAGCAAAAGGACGTCATTCTGTCCTGGGCGATGTTGAAATGGCCTTTCTTGTTGTTTATTTACAATTTTTACAGTAACGTTTCAACTTTTCTGCCCTTAACGAAAGTTAGAAGCGAGAATATAATGAAAAAGACAAGATTTTTGCGATTTTTCAGTGTGGAAACGTGACAACATAGCGACAGTGTTTATCCAAAGGTTGTTAAAAACAGTATTTTTTGAGATTTTAATGACAAATACCAGATAAAAAGACTAAAGTAGATGTGGAAAGCTTATTCAGTGAAAAATCAAGAGATTCATGCAAGGAAATGTTATTTTTTATTAAAATTTGGCAAGAACATGAAACACAAAAGGACAGGGAGAATCGCGAGCTTTATAAAGTCTTAAAAAAATAGTTTAACTATGGACTGTTCAGACCTGTGGTTCTGAAAGCAGTTAATAAGAAGTTTGAAGAGATGAACGCTACATTACCTGAGTTGTAATATCAATTCTTTAATACACAAGTTTTGTTGCCTTGTTGATTGTCCAATTGAGTTTATAGCATCTTTTACTGGAAGTATTTCAGAAATATGACCATATATTTTCACAAAAGCAGTTCTTCAACTTTCATGGTTAGTTTTTATTCATAATTGAAAAAGTTGATTGTTAAAGAGATGAATTGTCGATCATTCTGTAAATTTACTAGATGCGTTGCTGATCAGTGTAAACAGTAAACACCGTACGCAAATAATTTGTTGAAAAGTTGCTGAAAGTATAATGCACTTGTATTATATTGCTGTATTTTTTGAAAAAAATATGAACAGATAAAACCTAAGTAAAAGTTATGGTTCTGCAACAAAATTGAGACTGGAAATAATAATATTTTATTCACGTTTTTGTCACTCCTATGATTCCCGGCAGGAAAAAAGCCTGTGGCAGTGGTTTTCCCACGTTTATTCCAGTTTCCTAGGATACGGGTCCCGGATTGTGAATTATGCATAAGGTCTATAGAATAGGTTTTTTGAGGAATGTTGCAGTTCTGTTCAGTGCTGACGTATTGGGTTTGTGTCTTTCAATTAATCTACAATTTGACTTGCCAGTTTATTTCTAAAACCAAATAGATGTGTGAATTTGAGTAGCACATTTAAAGTTTGCAACAAACATTGTGATTTTCAATAGTGACTCTTGCAAGTTTAAAACAAATATTTGAAGTTAGAGTGGGTTTATTAAAATTACAAAGTGGAACTTGTTTGAATACAGATGAACTGAAGCAGCAATGAAAAAGGTAATGAAAATTGTCAAGCATAGCAAGCTAAGCAAAGTATATCACAACCAGCCATCCACTTAAGTTAGCAAGATAATGTCCTTTGGAATATGTTTTGTATTTTACAAAGAAAAGACAATGAAAAGTTTTCAAAAGTATACGATTTGGTGAAATTTCAATACTTGGCCATTCAGGTTTTAATCGTTATTTGAGAAATTAATGTAACCCATGCTAACACTAATTCAAGGATTAGGAATGAAATGGCATAGTCTTGATAGGTCTGCAAGGTTTTGACATAGTCAAGTCAGCACTACCTTTTTAAAAGAGTTAGAAAGGAACAATCAATAAAACTGGTAATATTAGGAAAGGATCACAAGACTTCTTTTAATGTTTCTTTTTGTTACCAGCAATTCAATTTGTACTTGATTTAGTTGTCATTGCAAATTTTTTCTCTCAATCCCTAAAAGACATTGAGCAGCTTTAAATGGTGTAATACAATAAAGATGTTTTTTGTCATGTACTTTTAAAGAGGAAAACATTTCAAAGAATAGCATTGTGTATAAACTCAAAATTCGAGCTAGAACAATACAAAACAAATCAATTATCTATATTAATTATATATTCTATAGAATATTTTAATCATTTGGCTGGTTTAGTATATACTAGTTTGGCAGTTAAAATGCGTTAATTTTTGGAATTAATTTAGTTGGCTTCAGCTCAACTTTACTTTCAAATAGTTCCACTTTGTAAGAGTGTGGTATAATAGTTATAATAGCAATATAAGAAAACAGGTTTACATGGCTTTTAGAACATGGTCTTTTCAACAAGTAAGTAAAGGTAAATTTATACTTCAAGGAGATTTGTTTTTAACCTGACAAGAATACTGTTGAAAATTGATCTACAAAGGATATTTCATTTTTTATCAGAACAATGTGTTTTGATATTTGTGTTTGGGTTTTTTAATGTTAATACTACACGGTGATGAAATTACAAAATAATATTTTATCCGTTGACAAAAATTAAAAGGATACTTTTTTTTTCGATTTTCATGGATCCGGAATACTTCATATACAGTGCTTACTAGTACTTTCGGTACTACATGGTGATGAAATTGAAAAATATAGTTTTGTGCGTTGATAAAAACTCCAAGGATTGTATGGAAATTGTTTTCTTACATCCAGAATACTTCATATCTTTACTGGTGAAAAATTTCCTTGTGAGGATGTCAAGCATTGCTCCACTGGTTCTAGTTTGTTTACATTTGAGAAAACTTTAAAACAATTTCTATCTATAATTTAGAACCTGTCTTAGGTTATCTAAAAGCAGTTGCTAAGTTTTCTTCCTGATGAAAAGTTTGCATTTTGACTAAAAATTGGAAGTTTAGAAACATGGTACAACCAAATTTTGCATCAGAGATATTTCCTGACTATTCTGCTACATTTAAGACGTTAAGATTTAAAACGAAAACGTTTGTTTTCTAATGTAAAATCTAAGAGAAGATATTTATGGAAGAATACATCTGTTATGAATTTTGTGTGATTTTTCTTAAGCAAAGCAATTTGAAACATATTTTTTCTCAAAATATAAGTATGAGATGAAAATTTGAACTACATTTTTGTTGAAATGCATTGTCATCACCTGATGTTGTATTAACATTATCCAATCAATTTACAGTTGTCAGGTTAAAAACACAGTACAATAAGAAAGATATATGGCTCTAAAAGATAAGGATACTGATTTGAAGTTTAAAAAAATCTATTTGGCACTTACAACTGAATTATTTCCATTGATACTATATTTTCTTCTTTGCACTTACTGTGGTGTTCATCATGGAACCGATAATTGAGTTTTCGTTTCCACGTTTGAAAAATAATTGAGTTGATGTCGGTGCTGTCGAGATGTTTTATATTAAGGCACTTTAAATATGAACACGATTAGTGAAAGTCACAGTAACTTTACCAAAAATACTAAGTGCGTTTGTAAGTGGAAAAAAGTAAGCATGTTCAATTTACCATAATTACTATTAGTCTAGGACCTGTATATGAGTTTGTATGCATTTCATTTAGGACAGATTATCTCAACTGTTTTAGGGTAAAATGACCATGGCGGTCAACATGGCATATGTGCCAAAACCCGAATCCGGTGCGAAAGTCCTGAAAATGACCACGCCCAGAAACTACACTGCCGACATAGCTCCATCTCCTGAACCATCAAAGCTACAGACTTTCTGAAGTGCTTATAGTGTTTAGAATGGTTGCTTTTAGGGTGCTCACTGGAGGGTGATATTTGTCTAGGTATCATATTTTACAAGAAAATGACTATGCACCATCCCAGGTCAACTGCTAATTATGCATCAAATTACTCATTCACCTGGCAAAGTCTATGTTTTCTTATTTCCTAAAAATTTTTGCCATAGGATCAAAAACTATACTTATTCCAATATAATAATAATAGATTTCATCAGGGTTGATATTGTCAAGTTGAGATACAATACAGTTTATTTCCCTTACCCCACGCCAAAACACGATTTCAGCCATATTTTGCCGTTTTATTCGCTTTTTATCACCGAGGCTCACACATATTATCCACAAATTATACTTGAACATAATGATAGTTGACTAAAGAATAATTCAACCAAGTTTCGTCAGGTTTTGAAGCAGTGCAGTGTATTTTATCTTCGATGTTGTAGAATCGATGTTTTGCTCAATTATCGCGCCAGTACAATGTCTCGCCGCTTCTCTGCCCGATTTATCACACTTTTTCGTCGTCAAATGTAGTTAGATAACATTATCCAGAAATACTTGATTGTAGAAAAGTTCCAATCGAAAAATTGATAACCTAACTGCCAATCCGTGGCAATAAATGGCCCTACGTGTTTCATAAACATGAATAACAAATATAATGCCCAAAGTAATTTGAAAGTCACGCGCAATCTTCGCGAAAACACCGCGTGGGCTTGATGACAGGGGGGTGGTATTTTCACGAATACATTTGTTCGTTAACACGGCAACTCCGACAGTGGTCACAAACGTATTCGTGAAAAAATTCCACCCCCCTGTCATCAAGCCCACGCGGTGTTTTAGTGAAGATTGCGCGTGACTTTCAAATTACTTTGGGCATTATATTTGTTATTCATGTTTATGAAACACATAGGGCCACGGATTGGCAGTTAGGTTATCAATTTTTCGATTGGAACTTTTCTACAATCAAGTATTTCTGGATAATGTTATCTAACTACATTTGACGACGAAAAAGTGTGATAAATCGGGCAGAGAAGCAGCGAGACATTGCACTGGCGCGATAATTGGGCAAAACATCACTTCTATGAATTCGAAGATAAAATACACTGCACTGCTTCAAAACCTGGCGAAACTTGGTTGAATTATTCTTTAGTCAACTATCATTATGTTCAAGTATAATTTGTGGATAATATGTGTGAGCCTCGGTGATAAAAAGCGAATAAAACGGCAAAAATATGGCTGAAATCGTGTTTTGGCGTGGGGTAAGTGAAATAAACTGTATTGTATCTCAACTTAACAATATCAACCCTGATGAAATCTATTATTATTATTTTGGAATAAGTATAGTTTTTGATCCTATGGCAAAAAATATTAGGAAATAAGAAAACATAGACTTTGCCAGGTGAATGAGTAATTTGATGCATAATTAGCAGTTGACCTGGGATGGTGCATAGTCATTTTCTTGTCAAATATGATACCTAGACAAATATCACCCTCCAGTGAGCACCCTAAAAGCAACCATTCTAAACACTATAAGCACTTCAGAAAGTCTGTAGCTTTGATGGTTCAGGAGTTGGAGCTATGTCGGCAGTGCCGTTTCTGGGCGTGGTCATTTTCAGGACTTTCGCGCCGGATTCGGGTTTTGGCACATATGCCATTTTGACCGCCATGGTCATTTTACCCTAAAACAGTTGAGATAATCTGTCCTAAATGAAATGCATACAACCTCATATACAGGTCCTAGACTATATATCTTTGAGCCATATTCTTTCTTTGTAATTGTGAAACAACTCTGTGTTGAACTTTGGAATTCTCATTCGAATTTGTATATTTTGTTGAATTTGTCACTTAAAGTTGTTTCATAATTATTGCTCTTGAAGTATAAACATTTATCTTGAAAAGACCAAGTTCTCTTGTTTTCTCAAGAGTTGACAAGTTTTGGTTGTTAATTCTTGAGCAAACAAGTTGTTTTTAATGTTGTGTTTATTCACTTTTGTTGAACACAATGTTAAATGTTGTCTTCTGCCATGTTTTGTTTTCTTCTATTGTTATTTATAAGTACTAGTTATTAGTATTAATAAGTATGCAGTCTTATCTGCTCTGTATTGTTAATCAATTTGTAACAGTTACAATCTTTTCAATAAATTGTTTATTATTTATTCACTGGTGTCCTATTAATAGAAAGTTCAATTCCCATGGGAATTGAAAATTTGAAAAAAATATCTCCTCTACCTCTCCCCAGGGAGGGCTCTTCGCCTCGCTACTTCAGCCAGCTCCCCAAGTACTACTTCTACTTTAAGTAGAAGTAGCACTCGGAGAGCCGGCCAGGGACTGCGGCAAAGAGCCTCTCCCAACCCCGGCCAGCTCTCCAAGTGCTACTTTAAGTAGAAGTGCCTCCACGAGGTACTTACAGAACTTCTAGAAGTGGCACTCGGAGAGCCAGCCGGGGTAGTGTGGCAAAGAGAAGACCAACCTTGCAACTGCAAATGAAATGCAAATTGCTAAGTTGATCTTCTCTTGAGAGCAGCTGCGCATACCTAGCAAATGTACAACAACAAATGTTAGTAACAAATACTTAGCATGCAAATTTGAATCCCATGGCCGAAATGACAAAGTCCCCCACTGATCCCTACCAACTGCCTCGGCTGCCTCATTCTGCCTATCTGCCTCAGTTCTAAGCTAACTAAAAAAATTACGTTATAAACAAAAAAGCAAAATAAAAAGATAAATTACGTTATCATTAGCTATCCTATAACCCACTTAGACTGAGTTTTGGATTCGCTTTCGAAATGTAAAGCCTTAGCTGAAAGGGCACGGGCGTTTTGTTAACTTGCTTGTCCGAAGTAAATATACAAACCTAAGACTTACCTAAACAAGAGGCTCGGTCAAATAAGCATGAGAATGCATAGTGCTGTACGCGAAAATATTTTAGAATATGAATTTGTTATCAATTGACAAATTTGAATTGAAAAAGAGATAAGACATGACTGTCTATCCTTATACCAGCAATTTTATATCCAAACCGAAATTTGCCATAATATTAATTATTGTAACATCACATAGTACAGTTTATCCATTTAGTTCAAACAAATCGAAATATAATAGAATTTGATTTTAAACGCAATTCTCATACTCATTTAACCGAACGCCCTCATTTGCATGGTATATCGCAGCTGCTCTCAACCCACTTACGTAATTTGCTTTAGTGCACAAAAACAATGACTTAATTGTTCCATTGTTTTACCTGCTTAAAGTAACAAGGTACTTATCATATCTAATCAAAGAGGTTCATTATAAAGTCAGGTTTTACTATAAAACCAAAATTAGCATGAAAACAATGTATAGTGTATTCCCATGGAATTGAAAAATGATTAAAAAGAATCCAACAAATTCTATTGTTTTACGCTTGAAATCGTTCCTCTGTTCTGCTTGTTTTCTGCTTGTTTTGCGAATACAAGACTAACTTAAGCGCTTTTACAGTGATTTTGGTTAAGCCTCTACTTACTTTGTTTTCAGATAAGACTACAATCGAAAATGTTCGTGAAACAAAAGTTGCTTTAAGGTATTGGAAACTTCTGATATTTGAATGTAAAACATATATCATTGTCATGAAATAATCTATTTAATTTCGATTCAATTCATATTGTGCTCTGTACACTCACACCAGACTTGCACATTTTCATTTATATCAAAATTCAAAACCATAAAATATTCAAGATTATATTTGCATAAAATGCGTCGAAAACTGCGTTAATGTATTATCATATATGTCAATGTTTTTCTAATTTTAGCATGTAATTTGTTGTTCGGTTTTTGCTTTTCAATGAAAAACAAGTGTATTCGCTAGAATCCTCTTTGATCACTTAATAAGTACCTTGCCCTTAACCTGCAGTACTATCATCTTGGCAATGTTGTGGCTTCTGATGGTTGCGGATCGTCATTTTGCTCGTGGGTTCGTGAGGCCTTCATCTGGTCTTTCCATCTTGCACTTTCTTTGGTCTGATTGTTCAGTCTTCTTCTTACCACATCAAATCCTTTTTGAAATAAATGATATATCCATTAGGTGTTAATTAGTTAAAAGACAATGAAATATGTGGTGTGATAATTTTCGATAATTACGTCACGAATACTTCGCTATCGTGAATCAAGACGAGATGCTATTCGCTCACGATTCACGAGAACGAGGCTCCCGGACCAACGAGTGATCGGTGACGTAATTATCGAAAAGGTGTATTAAAGTGAGGAAGGAGTATAAAAGGCAATAACATATTATATTAAATAAACAAAGCTTACCTTTTTCTAGCAATCATCTTTAGATCTTCGTGGCTTATGTTGATCACGGTTAGTCATTCTATTTATGTCATTTTAAATCTTACACTGGCTTTGGTTGGTCACCTTGTCTTCACCACATTACATCCTTGCTGAATATCCATAATATCACCACAGATAAGGGGATAACAAATTGCTTAACCTAAATTAGAATAAGTATTCGTCAATATGCTTAAAAGTTGAATACCGTTTGGTGAAAAAATCAACTCCGCAGGATTTTGTATCAAATATAGAAGCTCCTTCACGGTCATGATTTACAGGTTTGGGTTAACGCACGTTCGATAGAGCTTAAAAAATGGTATATTTAACAGTTTATACTAATTTAATTGCGTATAGCTTCAGCATATAACCCATAATTAAATGATAATAGACATGCCAGGAAACTAAGAAAGTTTAATTCAAATCCTAACTGACAATGAAAAAGACAAGAAATCCACCAAGAATTCAAACAATTGGGATTCATGGCCAGAAATGCGGAACACTCACACTGCGAACAAATTGAAATATGCTTGCCTACGCTAAACATAGGCTTATACAGGTGCGTTTTTGGTAAAATTTAAGGTTTAAGTTATCGTAAACTTCCACAGGAAAACATGTTGAACATGCGTAGTACAAAACGCGTTCATAACCAGTGTCAAAACACAAGTTTTAGTAATGGCATGCAGTATGCGTCTCTCTTTCCTCTACATAGGTTATAACGCCATTTTACGAGTCACGAATATTTCTCTTTCATCTTGACCCTAATCCCGACCCAATCCCTAACCCTATTGTGTGCGTAACATAGACTTAGAACCTCTACAAACCTCTACCATAGTCCCTATAATACAGTGTCTGGAAACGCGGCAAACTTGAAAGTTTATAGCCTTGTCCGTGGGTTAATGTTGAGGGTGTACTGAGAGTGCACGTTTTCTTTGTTTTACAAATGTTAATATTCAGCTGCAGGGATTTTATTGGCTGCTTCCTTCATTATGCTGAAATAACAATGTGTTTACTGAGCGTGAAGGTGCACAAACATGAACAAAAACATAGAACAAAAGCTTTAGATGCGTTTCCAGACACTGTTATAGGGACTATGCCTCTACATAGTAATGTAGAGACGTTATTCTGATGGTTAAATGAAGTATTACATCTCTATTTTCAACATGGCGGCCAAGAAAGCAAAGTTTTAGAGCGAAATTTATCTGTGCATTTTACTGCATCGTGGAACACATTACAATATCTGGTTATGTCTGAGAGTATCTACGAGTCAGTTCAGACTTGCACATCTGCCGATATATGCCAACAACGAGCAGAAATTGCCACTTGGGGCTGCAAGCGACCTGGGGCATTATTGGGGCTATGGGCTGTATGGCAAAATAGGATACCACGAAACTAAGGTAAAGATATAGTTTTCTCAGGAGCATGGTTAGGTATTTTGGATTTCTATTTAAGTGCCAAAACGCGCATGGCATGTTGTCCCTCATTTCTGGCCATGACAGTTTGTCAGTTTCTACCCAGTAACTTGTCTATCTAAACCCACTCACCCAGCCTTGAAAACGTCAGGCGTGGCATATGTTATATGGTAAGATTTTCTTAAAATATTCATTTGCCACGGTAAAACCTGAAAACGTCACAGCATAATAGTTTTGACCCACCTACCCACCCAAAACGTCAATTTCACGTTTTGCGTGGCAACTTGAATATGGATGTGGCCCCTAACTCCAATACTCCATGTCTATTTTTTATTATAAACTTCGATTATTTTGTTTTCAGAGAAGACAATCGTTGAAGCAAGATTTTTACTTTAACGTTAAGGTATGAGTAACTCTTCGAATATTTCATATTTAAATGACATACTTTATTTTCAATGTATTTTAACTTTTTGCATAAAATGCGTCGAAAATTGCGTTGCTCTGCCATGTTTTATCACATTTGAAAGCTATTATCCCAGGCTGGGGTGCAAAACGCCATTTAATTTAGAGCCAAATATATATTCCTGTTAAAATTGTGTAGATACATGAAAATAGAAAACCAAAAACTCATTTCTATTTTGTCATGTGATTTGTTGTTCGATTTTTCCTAAAGTTGTCTATGAGAAATGGGTGTAATTGTTGCTCTTTGATCTCTCAATAAGTATCTTGTTCTTAACTAACATATATTGGTTAAACTTGCATTCTTTTTCACCTTGGCAATGTTGTGGCTTCTGATGGTCATTTTGTTTGTGTGTCCATGTCATCAAGGAGGCTTTCAACTGGTCTTTCATCTTGCGCTTTCAATCCTGTAATCCATTAGGTTGTAAATACAAAAGGGATTATTTGCACCACTACAGAACAGGATATGTAATATAAACAGCATGAGTGGTATGCAGATGTTGTATATTGGTTGTGATTGGTCTTGGTGATAACGTTCATATCCATTAAGCCATTAGCTAGCAATGCACCCAGATGCACCCTACTTTAGTGTTTTACTCTGTCTAACATCAGATGATTTTACTCGTCAGTGGTAGAGTACTGCCATTTAATAGGTTAATATGCTTAAAGTATGAATGATATTTGGTAAAAGAAAAAGGTGTGGTGTAACAATTACAAGATATATTAAATCAACACAACTTACATTTACTATCATCTTTGCATCGTATTGTTATCATTCGTTAATGGGTCCATGTCTAGTCTTCACCACATCACATCTTCACTAAAATATACAAACTACATCAAGATCCACTACTCCACAAAATATGGAGAACACAAATATATACACCACGAGTAGCCATGTTGTATGCGAATAACACCTAAACAAAGTGTGGCATATTAGACCTAAAACTGGGTTTAAAGAATAAGGTGTTGCAATTAAAGTGAATAATGAGTAATATGGTTTATAACATAGATAAGATCAACAAAGCTTACATCTTCAATTGACTTCATCATAGCTTATGTTGGTGGCGAGTCGTCATTCTGTTGATGGGTCGGGGTCATCCAGCACTTTTAGATGTGGTTGTTCAATCTTGTACTCTATTTGGTTGGATTGAGTGGCCGTCCTCACATCACATCATGTCCATCCAGTAGATAACAGTGAACGACCATAAAAAAGGGAGAAAAGTTGTGTTAACTTGTGTCACGATGGACTTAGAAAATACAAATAGATGCTGGTGGCTTGACAAATTATTCCTCATGTAAAATCCCTTATGCAGGAATAGCAAAAACGAAACTTATGCTATATGAAGAAATTTGCATGACCATTTGTACAAGAACTTACAAAATGTCTTAATGTGGTGAGTTTCTTTTGCATGTTGATTAGTATGTCACATGTCAATTAGTCATGTCATTAAAAAACGCAATTTTCGAAGGAAAATAATGTGCTATATCTCACTATTTTGTGTCCTATGTTCAAATTTTACATGCTGTATTGTACTGCAAAAGTTGGCATTTATACAACATTTAAAATAGGACACACTCAATGGAACTTGAGGATTGTATCGTGAATTACATCAAAGTGATTTACATCAACAAAACTTACACCTATTGTCTTCTTTGCATTGTCATTGCTTCTGTTGGTCGTGGGTCGTCATTTTGTTCTTTTTCATCTCAGCTTGTTCCTTTTGCTTTCTTTTTGAATGGATCCTTTTCGAGAAAATAGATGATGGAAAGTTTTAGAAAGACTTCAAATGGAGAGAATAAAGAGGCAATCATACTGATAATATAGAGTTTAGCAAAATACAGAATGGGCAATGAGTACTAACAGGGATGGCGCCAGGAATTCTCGGACGAGGGGGCTAAGTTGTTAGAGGTACTCAAACTTTTGAGTTCGAGGGCATGCTCTCTGAGTATTTCTGCATTTTGAGGAATTTTGGTAGAATAAAATTGTCACTTTCGTTACAAAATGCTACATTTCAACAAAATGTGAATTTTCCCGATGTGGGGCGGAGGTTACCCAACAACAGGGCTGTACCCCCCTCTGGCACCACCCCTGAGTACTAATAATAGTGTGTGGCCTATTAGAGAGAAAGTCGTAGGTTTTCCCATAGGTTGTCTCAAGTAAATCACAGTTAATAGAATACATGGTTTGGACACTCAATGGAACTCATTATTTATATTATTGATCTACAATCATGGAAATTAATTAGTAGAGTTTTTAAAAAATTTTCAAAGTCCCTTCCCCCCTTACAATATTGATTTGCACGATAAAAGTAAACCAAAAATCAACAGTTTCTGCAACATTGTACTTGGGGGGGGGCAATGTTTGTAGCTATTATGGACACGTATCTAAAATAATAATGAAATGGTTTCACAAAATAGTGAGAAGCAATGCGTTTCATAAAAAGTCTACGGATATTATTTCCATGATTGTAGTTTACTGTCGTGGCAATGGAAGTGTTCCTAAAATATTCTACCAATTCATTTGCTCGCACGAACCAATTCATTTGCGGAGTTATTTGAAAATTTGATAACATCCTGTATAATTCAAGAATTTCCTGTTTAATGCACCAATCCCCTTTGGTTTTGGTGCAATTGACCAATCATAAAGAAGCAGGAAGTGACAAAATATGATCAAATACACGAAGTTGCACAAACGTTTCAAATGAATTGGTTCGTGTGAGCAAACGAATTGGTACAATATTTTAGGAACACTTCCATTGCCACGACAGTAAGTGCCTCCCTGCAATGTTTGAAATACGGAAAATCTAAAACAAATTGTACCACATATGTTGAGCAACATTCTAAGAGTTGAAAATTGTTCACAAAAATGACGTCATTACCGTTGCTATGGTAACAATGACGTTTCGACATGACCGACATTTTAGCTTCTAGCGCACTTTACTCGACAAAACGCCTGGTTACCCCCACTTTTTCGATGATAAAACATCTTTTTCTGGTGAAAGGGATTATCTTAAGGTTCGTTCACACACAGCGATTTGTCGGGCCGATTTCAGATGCACGTTAATGATATTTGAAAAATACGTGGTAAACGTCATCTGACAACATCACCAACTGAAAATATTCGTCATTAACATTCAGAGAAACCTAAAATCGGGCCATAGATCAATAAACATGATTTTTTGTTATAAATATTTTTTCGCACTACAGATTTTTTTAACTTGTTCAGATAATCTATTTTACTACAGGAAAAAGTTTTATAGAGTAGAAAATGGGGGTAACCAGGCGTTTTTTCGGGTAAAGTGCGTTAAAAGCCAAAATATCGGCCTTACTGAAAGTCATTATCACCATAGCAACAGTAATGACGTTATTTTTGCGTATAATTTTCAGCTTTTAGAATGTTGCTCAGTGATGTTGCTCTATACAAGTCAGACAATTTTTGTTTTCTAACAAGTAAAGATTTTTTATCCAAATCATAGATTTTCCATATTTCAAAAAATTATAGGTAGCCACCTTAATTGAACGCATAAAAATTGACGTGACCTTAAAAATTAAAATATACCTGAGATATACAAAGCCTCATGTTCGTCTGTCCATGATTTTCCATCATTTTTATCTTTACTCTTACAGTTCAGCTAAATAGAGAAAATATATTAAGAATTTACTGGTAAGTTTAAAAATTCATATTAAAAGAAATTATTTAGCCAGGAGGGGGCTGCCTGAATATTCGTTGGTGGGGGAGGTGATTTCTTATATCGCCATTTTGGAGATAATGTGCAATATCAAGGATATCTACAATGATCAAGATGTAATATTGCACGATTTGCAGTAGATGAATGTTCATACTAATGGTCAGGCACAAATTTATATCAAAATATCATGAAATAATGTTGTAGTAAGTAAAAGTAAAATCAGTCAAAATAATGGTCTTGTATACTTAGAATAGTAATGTAATAGCTTACATGATAATACATATCACATACTGTTGACTTCCAACACCACACAAAGCCTCTTTCTCTATTTTCCTTTCATCTTCTTGATTGGGGAATCTTTCTGAAGGGAAATAGTGATACGCCATTTTTTTGCTTCCTGCACGATGACTTTTACAGTGCTTTAACGTCGTGATTTCTCAGTCATTTCTTCTTTTTCACTCCCCAAATTTCAACCAAACGTCCATTTGGCTTTCGCCATTTTTGTTTGTTTTATAATAGCTTCTTCTTTTGCAAATGCCAGAAATGACGACTTTTATCGATTTTTCGATATTTTGCGGTCCATCTTGCGTTTCCAGCCGAAGGTTTCAGTAATGACGTCACGATGCAATTTCTTTCTTCGCAGGTATATACCTGCATGTAAAATATCGACATTTCTATACTTCTAAAGTTTAAAAAGTCAAAATGTTCCTTTTCTAGCTCGAGTTTAAGTTTTTGGGCATAGTTTTCCACTCATATATTTCTTATATTGCTTTTTTGTAGGCTACTTACTTATTTCTGTAAAAAGACGCTTCTAAGAGGCGTTTACGTAATTTTTTTATTTGCAGTGATGCTAATGAGTTCGGAAAGACATCTTCAATTTATAAGGTTCATTATTAAGCTTTCTTCATAGCCAAATGGTTATATGAGTGTATTGCTGAAAGTCACGTCTTCGGTACTTCTCTCTTTTGTATCGCGCCCTGATGGGACATCGCTCTCGGAGTTGTTCCATCAGGGGCGCGATACATAAGAAATCCGAAATTGAAGGGTGCGAAAACACTGCCGCAACCATTTGGCCAGATGGAAGGATTAGAAATCACTTGTCAAAAGGAACTAGTCTTTCCTTCGTATTTCAAGTCAAAATCGAATACAATGGTTGGTCATTCGAACACCACACGTAAGTTGGCCCTTCGACGCAGCCTCTAGCCTCCTCCGCAGGATCTCAGGAGATGCTCGGAGGAGGAAGGACAACTTCTAAGCCTTCCGTTCAAATGTACAAGTTTCAGACGAATTATAGTGCAATGGTTTAGAATTGAACTAAACCATTGCACTGTAGTGTTATATATGGTCGAGGTCGATGCGATGATTACGGTGCAAAATGAAGATGAACTTCTCCTTCTCTTTTGCTGATTTCGAGGTCGTTTCTTCCTTAACAGAGCTGTATATGGCACTGAAAAATGTCCTGACAGGACCATGCATTATTGCGTGGTTTTAGGTTAGATTCCTAGAACATTTTAAGAGCCTGATATAAGACAGCCAACAATATAAGCTGTTGCTGTTGCAGATGTTTATTTCATCAGAGCTTAGCAGATTTTTGTGCAATACAACAGTTTCTTATAGTTTACCAACAGCTTCTTCGAGTCTTTTACCATTACCCACTCGAAAATAGCAACGCAATTTCTGATTACTTCGAGCAAAGGTCTTTCGTTCGGTGCTAGTTTAGTAACACCGTTATTGCATCCACATTACAAAATTGGAGAATTCATAACGAAAACTTCTCAAACAAAACACGTACCCATAAAGGAGCAAATGCTTTGAGAACAAATATGTGATGTTGATATTAAAAGTATTTGATCTTGCTAGTTGGTTTTATGAGTTATTATAGATACATGTAAAGAAAATAAAACTGATTAAATATTGTGATTGCGTGGTTTTGTGTTATTGTGATTCTAGAGTGATTTTGTAAGATGTCCATATACACAGCTAGTCAAATATAGCCTGTTGCCTCGTTGCAGATGTTTATTTCCACTGTATTTAGGCATATTTTTGCGTTGTTACAACAGTTTCTTCATAGTTTTAATAATAAGCTTCTGAGTTCTACCATCAATCTACCTGAAAATACAACAAGAACTTCGACATTTAGCGAAGGTCTTTCGTCTGGAAGTTAGTTTATAACACTGTTATTCTTTGATCCATCATTACGCCAAAATTGGCGAACTACAATGAAAATCAAACAAAACACGTACCTATAGCGAGGCAAACAAGCTTGATTTTTCTGTAGATTTTTCGTAGAACTTTTCGTAAATATGTATGCGATACGTGCTTATTTTTAACTTATGCTCGCGCAGCCATGGCAAGCAGAGTAGTGTAGATTGTTCAAGCAGTTACTATGTGTACAGGGCCATGCATTATTGCGGTTATGGTTAGATTTGAGCATTTAGATCTCCAATTACACAGCTACAAATTTGGCCAAATTTGGCTTGTTGCTTCATTGGACATGCTAAACATGCTGCTAGGAATCTAACTAAAACCACGCAAAATGCATGCACCCTATCTGGTTGGCGCGATATTAACCCGCAGAACAATGCTACATATAAGTTGGCCAACTGCTTAAGTTAAAAATAAGCACGTATCGCATACATATTTGTTCTAGCTTGTTGCCTCGCTATAGGTACGTGTTTTGTTTTATTTTCATTGCAGTTCGCCAATTTTGGCGTAATGATGGATCACAAAAGAATAACAGTGTTATAAACTAACTTCCAGACGAAGGGCCTTCGCTCGAAATGTCGAAGTTCTTGTTGTATTTTTCAGGTAGATTGATGGTAAAGACTCGAAGCTTATTTTCACTGTTAAAACTATAAGAAGCTGTTGTAACGCAAAAATATGCCTAAATACAGTGGAAATGAAACATCTGCAACGAGGCAACAGGCTATATTTGACTAGCTGTGTATATGGACTCTTAAAATGTTCTAGGAATCTAACCTAAAACCACGCAATAATGCATGGTCCTGTCAAGGACATTTTTCAGTGCCATATACAGCTCTATTAAGGAAGAAACGACCTCGAAATCAGCAAAAAGAGAAGGAAAGTTCATCTTCATTAACGATGCAAAAATTTGCACCGTAATCATCGCATCGACATCGACCATATATAACACTACAGTGCAATGGTTTAGTTCGTGCAAGGAAACTTGTACATTTGAACGGAAGGCTTTAGAAGTTGTCCTTCCTCCTCCGAAGGCATCTCCACAGAGATCCCTGCGGAGGAGGCTAGGGGAGGCTGCGTCGAAGGGCCAACCCCTACTTGTGGTGTTCGAATGACCAACCATTGTATTCGATTTTGACTTGAAATACGAAGGAAAGACTAGTTCCTTTTTGACAAGTGATTTCTAAGTTTCATTCAGCCAAATGGTTACGGCGAGTGTTTTCGCACCTTCAATTTGGATTTCTGTATCGCGCCCCTGATGGAACAACTCCGAAGAGCGATGTCCCATCCAGGGCGCGATACAATAGAGTACCGAAGGGCGTGACTTTCAACAATACACTCGCGATAACCATTTGGCTACGGAGGGAAAGCTTAATGAACCTTATAAATTGAAGATGTCTTTCCGAACTCATTAGCATGCAAATAAAAAAAATTACGTAAACGCCTCTTAGAAGCTGCCTTTACGAAATAAGTAAGTAGCTCACAAGAAAAACAATATAAGAAATATATGAGGAAAACTATGCCCAAAAACCTTAAACTCGAGCTAGAAAAGGAACATTTTAGCTTTTTAAACAGAAGTATAGAAATGTCGATATTTTACATACGGGGTATATACTCGCGAAGAATTGCATCGTGACGTCATTTACAGCAAACCTTCGGGCAAGATGCAAAGTGGACCGCAAAATATCGAAGAAATATGCAGCCAAAAGTCGTCATTTTCTGGCAAAAGAAGAGAATAAATGTTATTAAAACGCTACAAAATGGCAGTGCAAGAAACCCAAAATGGACGTTTGGTTGAAATTTGGGGAGGAAAAGAAGAAGAAATGACTGAGAAATCGCGACGTTAAGCACTGTAAAAGTCATCGTGGCCGAAGACAAATGGCGATGTCCTTCTTCCCAATCAAGAAGATGAAAGGAAAATAGTTTGTGTGGTGTTGGAAGTCAACAGTATGTGATATGTATTATCATGTGCTATTACATTACTATTCTAAGTATACAAGACCATTATTTTGACTGATTTTACTTTACTTACTACAACATTATTTCATGATATTTTGATATAAATTTGTGCCTGACCATTAGTATGAACATTCATCTACTGCAAATCTTGCAATATTACATCTGATCATTGTAGATATCCTTGATATTGCACATTATTCCAAAATGGCGATATAAGAAATCACTCCCCACCAACGAATATTCAGGCAGCCCTCCTGGCTAAATAATTTCATTTATGAATTTTTAAACTTATCAGTAAATTCCAATATATTTTCTATTTAGCTGAACTGTAAGAGTAAAGATAAAAATCATGGACAGACGAAGATGAGGCTTTTGTATATCTCAGGTATATTTCAATTTTTATGGTCACGTGTGTAATGCAAATTGTTCATGCGTTCAATTAAGGTGGCTACCTATAATTTATTGAAATATGGAAAATCTATGATTTGGATAAAAAATTGAAGAATTTTTACTTGCTAGAAAACAAAAATTGTCTGACTTATATAGAGCAACATTCTAAGAGCGAAATATTGTATACAAAAATGACGTCATTGCTGTTGTTATGGTAAAAATGACGTTTCAGTATGGAATATTTGTTTTAACGCACTTACTAGGAAATGCATGGTTAACCCCATTTTCTAGCCTATAAAACGTTTTCCTCTTGTAAAATATATTATCTGAACGAGTTTGAAATCCTGTAGAGCGAAAAATTTTGATAACAAAGAGTCATGTTTATTAATCTTATAAGAATTTACTTGCTAGAAAAATATTTTTTGTGAAAGAAAAAGTCGGGGTAACCAGGCGTTTTGTTGAGTAAAGTGCATTAAGAGCTAATATGTTGGACATGTTGAAAAGTCATTTTTACCATAGCAACAGTAATGACGTCATTTTTACCATAGCAACAGTAATGACGTCATTTTTGAGAACAATTTTCATCTCTTAGAATGTTGCTCAATATTACGAGAACTACTGAGTATTTTGATAAAATATAGAACGAGGTAACCTGAAAATAAACATTTAATAGATCGAGCTGACTATGTTTTACATCATTAGAATGATGCAAGGTTACATTACAGATATATATAGTGAAGTTAAGAAGATTAAAGCAATTTGATATATAGTTATATACAAGATTGTTAAATATTATCAGTTCTTTCTGATGCAGTTCCATGATTAAGTTCAGTTTACAGGCGTCGAATGGCGAGGATTCTAAAAGCAATGACCAGTGATCAGTTTTATCGATAACCTTGAGTTGTTAAATACAAATTCTGGTAGTATTAAGGATGTAGTTGGGTTAAAGATAGATAAAGTTCTAAAATGGATTTGATATGTTGAACTGTTCGCATGATTGTATGTGGTTAAAACTTCAGATTTATCGTCCAGTGAGTGTTCTTTGATTCTGGTGTAGAAGCAACGATCCGTTTTACCGATATATCTACTTACATCCAGGGCAGGTAAATTGCATACCACAGAGCTTTGTCTTGTCTTTGTTGGAAAGGAAGGAGTTGCTGTTAGTAGTTTTCAATTAATGATAAATTTGCATTTTCGTCTCAGGAGAGGGTTATTCTGCGTATAAATGAGTTTTTGGTTTCTCGGAAAAGTAACACAAAAACTAATAGAACAATTTAAACGACACCTAACAACCAGGATATCCACCAAGATAACCCTGATACTGATCCAACTAACGCCGTCCCTAAAATTTGGCTACCTTTACCCTATCTTGGTAAATATGGTTCCCGACTAACCCGCTCATTTATACGCAGAATAACCCCTCTCCTGAGACGAAAATGCAAATTTATCATTGATTGGAAAACTACTAACAGCAACTCCTTCCTTTCCAACAAAGACAAGACACCGACAAAATACCATAGCTCTGTAATATACGAATTGACCTGCCCTGGATGTAGAAGTAGATATATCGGTAAAACGGATCGTTGCTTCTACACCATAAATCAAAGAACACTCACTTGACGATAAATCTGAAGTTTTTAACTACATACAATCATGCGAACAGTTCCAACATATCAAATCCATTTTAGAACTTTATCCTGACGACGAGACTAACCCAACTGCATCCTTAATACTACCAGAATTTATATTTAACAACTTAAAGGTTATCGATAGAGCTAATCACTGGTCCTTATTGCTTTTTAAAGAATCACTCGCCATTCGACGCCTTAAACCTGAACTTAATCATGGAACAAAAGCATCGAAAGAACTGATAATATTTAACTAATCTTGTATATAACTATATATCAAATTACTTTTAATCTTCTTAACTTCACTATATATATCTATGTAATGTAACCTTGCATCATTCCTGATGATGACGACTAAAACATAGTCGAAAGCTCGATCTATTAAAACGTTTATTTTCGGAGTTACCGTTGTTCTATATTGCTCAATATATGTTATATCCTGTGTGGCCGGCCCTTTGTTGGAGGAAAAGAAGAACAGGAGTGAGGGCCTGCAGAACCCCTGGGTTTTCAGGATTAAACGCCCTAGTAAAGGCTCATTAAAATTGACGAACAAAAACGCACCTGGAGTATAAGGAAAACCCTGAACCGAAGGAAATGTATTCGCTTGTGCATAAGCATGCCAATCAAGACGAAGAAATGTAGTAATACATTCCTGTGTGCGTAAACATGTTAATTAATTCTTGGTGTTGACCAATCAAATACTATGTTCTAGGTTTTGTTGCAGGCCCTCACTCCCATTCTTCTTTTCCTCTCCAACAAGGGCTGGCAACGCAGGCTATATATGTTATACAAGTTATTTTCTAACGAGTAACAACTCTAGTTCAAAAAATTAATATAAATAATAAATTTTCCATATTTCAAAAATCGCAGGATGGCACCTCAAACTAGATCTATAAGATATGGATCATAAAGCTAGACTAATATAAATAATGAGTTCCATCAACTGTCCAAACCATGTATTCTATTTATTATGATTTACATGAAACAACCTATGAGACAACCCACAACTTTTACTCCTCTCATTCCCCATTCTGTATTTTGCGAAACCCTATATTTAATACAGTGATTTGAGGTCTTTCTAAAATTCTATTGTCCATTCTCTCAAAAGGATGCTATATGAAGGCAACTGACAACCCATTTGAAAAGAAAGCAAAAGGAACAAGCTGAGATGAAAAGAACAGAATGACGACCCATGACCAACAGAAGCAATGACAATACAAAAGACAATAGGTGTAAGTTTTGTTGATGTAATTCATATTGATGTAATTCATGATACAATTCCTATTTGAAATGTTGTATAAATGTGGACTTTGTGGTGCAACACACTAAACACAGCATGCAAAATTTGAACAAAGGACACAACATAATGCAATATAGCACATTTGAAATTTTTAATGACATGACTAATTGACATGTGACATACTAATCAACAGGCGTTGGTTATAAGGGATTTTACATGAAGAATAATATATCAAGCCACCAGCATCTATTTGTATTTTCAAAGCCCATCCTAACACAACTTTTCTCCCTTTATGGTCATTCACTGATGTTGCGTGCATTTGTTACTTACTGATGGACATGATGTGATATGAGGAAGGCCACTTAATCCAACCAAACAGAGAACAAGATTGAACAACCAGATCAAGAAGTGCTAGATGACCTGGACCCATCAACAGAATGACGACCTGCCACCAACATAAGCTACAACAAAGTCGATTGAAGATGTAAGCTTTGTTGATCTTATCTAGGTTATAAACGATATCACTCATTATTTAATTGCCACACCTTATTCTTTATACTCAGTTTTAAGTCTAATATGCCACACCTTGTCTAAGTGTTTCAATTTTAGCATTCTTATTCAACATGGCCGCTCATGGTTATATTTGTATTCTCCATATTTTGTGGCAATGTAGTGGATCTTCATTATATTTAGTTATTATTATAGTTACTCATATAGTTTGTTCATTTTAGTGAAGATGCGATGTGGTGAAGACTAGACATGGACCCATCAACAGAATGACAACCCATGACCAACATAAGACAATGCAACAATGATAGTAAATGTAAGTCTTGTTGATTTAATATACCTGGTATGTTACAGACTATATTACAATATGATGTTATGCACCTATCAATGGCCTGCCAAGGGGGTACACCCCGGGACTTGATTCAAATTCCACCTCCCTCCCCAGGGGAAGGATCATATCAAAGTGCCCTCACCCGTGGGATTGAATAAAGTGGCACATAAAAGATTTTAAAGTTGCTTCAGGAAAAACCCCAATGTTTCAAACATATACAAAGTTTTCTTTTGCGAATGTGAATTTGTTAAGTAACTGAGCATACGGAAAAGGTAGTCCAACAAAATTATCCCCAACTGACAAGTTGTAATACTATCTTTGCTGGTAAGGAAAAAATATATTCCTGGTAAGCATAAATGGAAGACGAGTGTTACAAAAAGAGAAGACGAGAAAAATTCCTGGTAATATTTCAAGTCAGTTCCCGGGCTGTAGTCTAAAACAAATCTTATTTGACACACATTTTAATAACTATTATAATAATCATAATAGTAACGGATAAATATTCAAAAATATAACACACACAAGACATTTTGACGACGTTGTTTTTCCTACAATATGAACTTGCACACTCTATATATAAAATGACATGACAACGCCCCCCACACACACACACATTTATATAGACATTGCGAAGTCCGTAAATTCCCATGGGGCCCCAAGGGCAAAATAAGCAGCTAGAATACCAGATTCCCCATTTTCCCTGGGTGTCCTGTGTGTGTTCCCCCGGGCAGGCAGTTGATAGGTGCATTATATTACTTCCTTACTTTGAACTCTGATTGCTACACCACACCTTTTGACTCAGTTTTAGGCCCCATCCACACAGCCGAGTAAGTTTGTATCTGCAAACATTTTGTTGCTGTTACGCATTCCGTCAACACGTATCCGGAACAAAATGTTTGCGGATACAAACAAAATTTGTATTTTATTGAACGTGTTTTGGCTTGCAAAATGCCAAAGGGTGTTCCATATAGATAGAGAAATATATCGAGATAGAGCAAATAATATGTAGTTTTCGCTTACCTCAAGGTATCCACTACAACCTGTCGATTGTCTTCTGAAAACAAATAACATATAGACAATTAGACATGGTCATGGAGTGGAAACTGACAAACTGTCATGGCCAGAAATGCGGGACAACATGGCTGCCAGCATGCGCAACTAAATACAAATCTAAGATCATAAGATGCCTATTTATAAACATTTAAACTACGCTCCCAGCCTCGGAGCCTCCCGAGAAAAGTTAGAAAACTATATCTTTACCTTAGTTTCGTTGTGAGATGTGCAAACCTGAACCAACTCGTAGATACTGTTTCTATTTTATAGAAGTATAACCAGATATTCTATTAATGTGTTCCACAATGCAGTGAAATAGCGAAATTTCGTTCTAAAACTTACTTGATCGCCATTTTGAAAAAAAAGATGTAATACTTCATTTAGCCATAGAATAACGTCTCTACATTATTATGAAGAGGAAGTGAGACGCATTCTGTATACCATTTATAAACTTGTGTTTTGACTTTTGACACTCGTTTTAATTGAACGCGTTTTGTTCTACGAATGTTCATTATACTTTCTTGTGGAAGTTAACGATAACTTTTTTCGGAATGCGTTTGTGCGCGAGTGTCCCACATTTCTGGCCATGATCGAATCCCAATTGCTTGAATCTTTTGTCTTTTTCACTGTCAGTTAGGACGAATTTTTTTATATTTCCTGCTTGTGTCGAAATTTTTCTTTTACCTCTCATCCTTTGCACGAATTTTTTTTCCAAGTTATATTAGGAGATATAAATTAAAACATACCTTTAAACGAAGAGGTTGGATTCTCAGGTTAGCAACACAGGTGACGCGAGACACGGAATCGTATAAATCGTAATTTTATTATGTTGAATTTATTCGATCTAGTAAATAATATAGTAAAGGATAATGAGTGTAAGTATGTAATAACAAATGTTGTATGTGCGCTATCAATCTATTAAACCTAATGATAAGACACTTACTTATTTGCCGGGTCTTCACGATCTACAATTACTTCATTCCAGGTTAGCAGTAAACGAATAGCTAAACAGTTTAGCTACAACACAGGTTAGCATGCGCCTTCACAGTAAAACTAAAAGTCTTTTGTCTCGATAACTAATAATGTGCGTCAAATTACGTGTCAATCAATTCCCTTAATCATGCATAAATTAATCCCAGGTATTAATAATTACTTATCTAATGTCAGTTCGTCAACGATCCAGAGGTGGTGAGGTGTACGAGGCTGTAGGTGGGTCCTCCCCAGAAATTTTTTGAATTCTTGAGCCTGTGGCTTGATTTCTTGCATTTTTTATAGTGACAGCTTTTAATATATCCCATCCAGACAGAATTTTTACTTGCACTACAGGAATTGTTTTTGCAAGTTTGATCTTGCATGAAATTTTTTTGTTTCATTTTCCCTTGTTGCTTTTTCGCCCCCCCCCCCACTTTTCTAATGGTCCGCCTCTTAGGTTCCTATACGGCTATACCATATTTATATTTCCTTAATTATGGGTTATATGCACGAGAAAGTCTTCTATTTGTAATGAAATTAGTATAAGCTGTTAAATATAATATGTAGTAATCTTTATCGAACGTGCGTTAACCCAAACTTATAATACGCATAAATCATTGATGAGAAAAGCAAAGGAAATTATGACCGTGAAGGAGCTTCTATATATGATACAAAATCCTGCCAAATGAACTTTTATCACCAAATGTTATTTTAAGCATATTGAAGATACTTATTCTAGTTTATGGTGACGCAATTTGTTATCCCCTTATCATCTGTGGTGTGATTATGGATATTCATTATATTTCTTACTTCGTTATTTTAGCAAGGACGTAATGTGGTGAAGACAAGGCGACCAACCAAAGCCAGTGCACGATTTAAAATGACATAAATAGAATGACTAACCGTAATCAACATAAGCCATGAAGATCTAAAGATGATAGCTAGAAAAAGGTAAGCTTTGTTTATTTAATATAATATGTTATTGACTAATTGACTTTTACTCCTTCCTCACTTTAATAATACTTTTAATATTATTTTCGATAATTACGTCACCGATCACTCGTTGGGCCGGGAGCCTCGTTCTCGTGAATCGTGAGCGAATAGCCGTTCGTCTTGATTCACGATAGCGAGGCTGCCACGCCAAGTAAGTATTCGTGACGTAATTATCCAAAGGCTGTAATGTCACACCACACCTTTAATTAATGTCTTTTAGCTAATTATCACCTAATAAATATAGTTCATTTATTTCCAAAAGGATTTGATTTGGTAAGAAGAAAGCTGAACAATCAAACCAAAGAAAGTGCAAGATGGAAAGACCAGAAGAAGGGCTGAAGGCCTCATGAACCCACGAGAAAAATGACGATCCGCAACCATCAGAAGCCACAACATTACCAAGATTAATGTACTGCAGGTTAACAAGGTACTTATTATGATCAAAGAGGATTTTAGCGATTACACTTGTTTCTCATTGAAAAGCAAAAACCGAACAACGAATTTCATGCCAAAATTAGAAAAACATTGATATATATGATATTACATGGCGTAACGCAGTTTTCGACGCATTTTATGCAAATATAACTTGGTATGGTTTTGGATGTTGATAATGGAAATGTGCAAGTCTGGTATGAGCGTACAGAGCACAATATTAATTGTATCAAAACTAAATAGATTATGTCATGAAAATTATATATGTTTTAAGAGTTTCCAATACCTTAAAGCAATTTTTCAGTGTTTCACAAACATTTTCGATTGTAGTCTTATCTGAAAACAAAGTAAGTAGAGGCTTAACCAAAATCACTGTAAAATGCGCTTAAGTTAGTCTTGTATTCACAATGAAATTAACATAAGCTGAAAACAAGCAGAGCAGAGGAATCATCTCAAGCATAAAATCGATAGAATTCGTTGGATTCTTTTTATTAATTTTTCAATTCCCATGGGAATACACTATGCTTTGTTTTCATGCTAATGTTGGTTTCATATAGTGAAAATTTGACTTTATAATGAATCCTCTTTGATTAAATATGATAAGTACCTTGTTACTTTCAGGTAAAACAATGGAACAATTAATTCATTGTTTGTGTGCACTAAAGCAAATTACGGAAGTGGGTTGAGAGCAGCTGCGATATACCATGCAAATGAAGGCGTTCCGGTTAAATGAGTATGGGAATTGCGTTTCATATCAATATTTCTAATATACATTTCGACTTGTTTAAACTATATGGAAACTGTTTTTCGGTTTAGATTTAAATTGCTGTTATGTCCTATTTCTTTTTCAATTCAAATTTGTCAATTGATAAAAAATAGTTTTTTCATATTCTAAAATATGTTCGCGCACAACACTACGCATTCTCATGCTTATTTGACCGAGCCTCTGGTTTAGGTAAGTCTTCCGTTTATACCTACTTCGGATCAGTTAACAAAACAAAAAGCCCATGCCCTTTCAGTTAAGGTTCTACGTTTCGAAACTGAATCCAAAACTCAGTCTAAGTGGGTTATAGGATAGCTAATGATAACGTAATTTATCTTTTTATTTTGCTTTTTTGTTTATAACGTAATTTTTTTAGGCAGCTTAGAACTGAGGCAGATAGGCAGAATGAGGTAGCCGAGGCAGTGGGTAGGGATCAGTGAGGCGACCTTGTCATTTCGGCCATGGATTCAAATTTGCATGCTAAGTATTTCTTACTAACATTTGTTGTTTTACATTTGCTAGGTATGCGCGGCTGCTCTCAAGAGAAGATCAATTTAGCAATTTGCATTCATTTGCATTTGCAAGGTTGGTCTTCTCTTTGCCATGCTATCCCGGCTGGCTCTCCGAGTGCCACTTCTAGAAGTGCTGTAAGTACTCTCTACAATGTGTGGGGAGGTACTTCTACTTAAAGTGACACTTGGAGAGCTGGCCAGGTTGGGGGAGAGCTCTCTGTCTCGCTACTCTGGCCAGCTCTCCGAGTGCTACTTCTACTTAAAGTAGAGGTAGTACTTGGGGAGCTGGCTTGGGTAGTGAGGCGAAGAGCCTTCCCAATGGGGATATATATTTTTTCAAATTTTCAATTCTATGGGAATTGAATTTTTAATTAAGAGGACACCAGTGTATAATTAATGAACAATTTATTGAAAAGATTATAACTGTTACAAATTACAATAAAAGAGTACCACTACTGCATACTTATTTAAATAACAATAGAAGAAAACAGAACATGGCACAAGAGAACATTTAACATTGTGTTCAACACAAGTGATTAAACACAACATTAAAAACAACTTGTTTGCTCAAGAATTAACATCTAAAAACGTTAAACCTTGAGAAAACAAGAGAACTTGGTCTTTTCAAGATAAATGTTTATACTTAGAGATCAATAATTATAAAACAACTCTTAGTGAGAATTTCAGCGAAATAAACGAGTCTCAGCGAGATACCCAAAGCTCAAGACAGAGTTATTTTACAATTACAAAGAAAGAATATGGCTCAAAGATATAGTAATTATGGTAAATTGAGCATGCTTAGTTTTTTTTCATTTACAAACGCACTTAGTGTTTTTGGTGAAGTCGCTGCGACTTTCATTCGAGTATGAAAAGCAATAATTTTACCGGACGTGTTTTAAAAAGGAAGAGGAGTCGCTAAGTCGTTGGCAAGACGTTAAGGAATTTAATTGCTGAAAAGCAGTTATAAGCAGTTATAAAGTGCCTTTATAACATCTTGACACATCTTGACAGCATTGAATATCACAGTAAACGTAATACTTAAGGATTTATAATTAAGTTTTGCCAAATGAAATTTCTTGAAAATTTCGAAATATCCTCATCTTAAAAGCCATATATCTTTCTTATTGTATTTTAACCTGACAACTCAGTGTAAATTAATTGATAATGTAAATACTAATTCATGTGATGAAAATGCGTAAATTTAATGCAACAAATAGTTTCAATAGTTTTTCTATAAACCGTTTTATAACTTACAAATCTCATACTATTTTTTTGAACAAATATTGATTTCAATTTGCTTTGCTTAAGAAAATCAAACAGTGGTACGATATTTCTTGGTGGTAACCCATTCATAGTTACAGTAATACAGGGTGTCTCAAAAAAAGGTAATCCAACTTTAGCATGCCATTGTGCGTTGTTACTCGGTGCATGAACATTTTTCATAATCATAAAGATCAGGCTTTTAGCTGTTGGATACGAGCCAAGCTCTAAACTCATTGTTAAAAGGACACATTCGTGATTAATTGCTTTTCTTTTATTACACTGCTTTAATTAGGCACAGAACAATTTTTATTGGACTCGTATTTGCTCATTTTTCTCCATATTGATGAAAACGTGTCATTCAACAGCTAAAAGCCTGATCTTTCTTAATATAAAAATTACGCCTGTTTACCGTCATTTACGCACAATAGCGTGCTGAAGTCGGATTACCTTTTTTTGAGACACCCTGTATATAGGGTTTGGAAACTTCGGTCACGTGTCGCAATATGTTGAAAGTTTTCGTCACGTGACAAAAGTAGTGCACAAATGTGTGATTTTGTAGTATAATCCACATTGACGTTTGAAACTCTTCAATTTTTGAACGCGATGCAGAGCTTATGAGACAACCACAGTATATGTCCTTTCATAGTGTATGTAAAAGGCATGTTTTTACCAACTTTTAATCGGATAGGCCCATCTGCCCATCTTGCTGGCATAATATATCGCGACGGGGTGCAAACTATTTTATCTTAGAATCAAGGATAACAAGCTAAGTATCTCTCGCCTGGAATCTCTCAGATTATAGTGAATTCGTTTGGGTGAACAGATTAATATACCGAAAAGCTTTCATAGTTTCACACCTGACATCGCTAGAATTCGTTGGGAATGGAAGAAACATTTAGAAGTTCTTTGCCTTTGTTTTCGAGACGGATATTTATTCAGCAAAATTATATGTCATCAAGAAACATCGTTGTCCTTAGGCTTTGCTTGAAATGATTTATAATCCCAAGTCCAGAACTAGTAAGTTAGATCTTATTAATAGACAACGTATATTAAATAAATGCCTGTTCTAGCCTGCGCGCGACATCAATGATACATAATTTACAGAATACATATTGTTGCAATGCTGGCCGAACTCGGCTCAGTCTTAAATTTGAGTAATATTTACTGCGAGTGCACGTATGTGAAACTGCTACAACTGCAATGTTAATTAATTCATGATAAATAATCTACAATCATCGCTTAGTGTTGATACAGCGTATATATCTATTATGCATTGTAACACACTTCTGTGTTCAAAAGATATTTGATACCTTACATGGTCATATAAATGCTGCCTACGTTACTGTATATCCATCCCGTACAAACGAACTAAAAACAACCTTGTATTTCTTGTTTATCAGTTCTAATCAGTGGTTCTAACTTAGTATAATCCTGGAGCTGGGATTACCAATGATTTCTGATCAAGCAAAGCGAAAGGACAATACGTTTCTTGACCAGGCATTTGCCAATAAATATCCATATCGAGAACGTCTAAATGCTTCGATCATCCATTTTCCAGGAACTCTCAGACTTAAAGGGATATGGCAATAAAAATTCAGTTTATCTCATTTGAAAAAAACTTTTAAAATTATATATAAATCTCCCTTACCGATTCTCCGTATCTTTCTTAGTTCTTGAGATATTTTAACTGAAAACAATGAGCTGTCCGCCATCTTTGATTAATTTTTTATCTCATCAACGGTGGTTTAGTGACGTCACATGCAGGGTTAGCCATATAAAAAATACTCCTAGGTGACCTGAATAACTAGATGTTTAAAAATTTGTCAGTCAATTTGTTATTTGAAATAGTGACCGAAGTATAATTTTGGGCTCATAATGACCATTGGCTTTCTGGGTAAAATACTTGCGTGACCCTGCTTGTGACGTAACATGCATATCCACAAAAATCCAAGATGGCGGAGAGCTCGCTGATTTCTGATTATTTCTGTCAAATTCTCTCGGAAAATTTAGGGGTAAACAATTTAGGGGAGGTGAGCGACAGGGGGCGTAGTGCCGTCGAGCAAGCTGCAGCAGGGGTCCAGGGCACAGTGGCAAATGGGGGTAAGGAGGCAAAGCCTCCAGAATATTTTGAGAGTTTTGGTCTTATTTAGTTAAAAATCCTTGTTTTTAGTCTTACTTAGTTCAAAATCTTTATTTCAATCACACTACTGTCATTTATCCCAATGAGCATTTAAATTTTTGGGTGCAAAATTTCTAGGTGGGGTGGAAAACGTTGTTTTTTTGTGGGGGTGCAAAATATCTTTGGGGTGGCAAAATCCGCCTATGATCTCAAGAACTAAGAAAGATACGAAAAATCGGTAACGGAGATTTTCATATAATTTTAAAAGTTCTTTGAAATGAGACAAACTACATTTTTATTGCCATATCCCTTTAAAACTATGAAAGCTTTTCAGAATATAAATATATTCACCCAAAAAAAACTCGCTATAATGTGGGAGATTCCAGGCGTATTTTCGAATATTTGGCTTGTTATCCTTGACTCAAAGTTGTAACATGATAGCTCACGCCCCAATATAGTATGACCAACGAAACCAGATGGGTCTTTGCGATTAAAAGTTGGTTAAAACATGCCTTTTACATACCTTATGAGAAACAAATACTCTGGTTTTCATAAGTTCTGCATCGCGTTCAAAAATTGAAGATTTTCGAAACGTTAATAGGGATTTCTACTACGAAATCATACATTTGTGCACTACTTTTGTCACGTGACGAAAATTTCAACATAGTTGAGAAAAAGGTCACGTGTCCCTTTGAAGTTTGCCGGGCTTCCAAACTCTCCACATAACAGGTATATTTTTTAAAAACAATCCTCTCTTAGATTTCACTTCGAAAACGTTTTTGTTTTTGAAATCAATAGTAAAAGAAATTCAAGTACCAAGTTTTAAAAATTTCACATCAAAATTTGATAATTCGGTTGAAGTGCAAACTTCTCGTTTCAAAGAAAATTCGTCAGTATTTTTAGATAACTCAAAACAGGAATTATGGTCCCGGAAGGGAAATAGAGAATGGTCATAAAGCACAAGGGGTGGGCAATGAAAATTAATTTTACAAAGGATTGTTTTTGGTGACCCACCCACCAATTTGTCAAGAAATACATATGACCCACCCCTATTTGACAGCTGAGAAGACAATGACCCATTCCTAGTATTTTTTTACTCAAATGCATCTTAGAGTCTACTTTCAAGTCATGGTCCTGTGACATATTAAGGGACGAGACCTAGGGGTGTCCAGGGGCATGCTCTGGGAAAATTTACTGATGGTCTGAAATGCCATTGCTGCAAAAACTTGCTTCATAATTATAGCACCAGTTGCTGGTAATTTCTGTTGTAAAGATCTTGCAAAATGCAACATTACAAATTTAGTAATATAATATTTGTGTTGCATGAGTTTAGATATCATATTAATACTTTCAAGTGTATGTAATTGTTGTGACCTACCCTCAGTGTAGTTTTAAAATTTGTATGACCCTGCCCCCCCCCCCAATTTTCATAGCCCCCCAAGTTTCATAGCCAGCCCGCCCCTGCCTCATAGCCCCAAAGTTCATAGCCCGCCCTCAAGTTTCATAGCCCATCCCCACCTATACTTTATGACCAGTCCCAAAGTATTCTTGTTCTCTGAAAACAATTTCCAAATCCTGGAGTTTTTGAAACGACAAAATATCATTTTACAATTTCATCACAATGTAGTATTAACATTAAAACAAACCAAACACAAATATCAAAACACATTGTTCTTTGTAGAGCCATTTTAGTCAATTTTGGACACTATTCTTGTCAGGTTAAAAACACATCTCTTTGAAGTATAAACATATCTTTACTTACTTGTTGAAAAGACCATGTCTTGAAAGCCATGTAAACCTGTTTTCTTATATTATTATTGCACCTATTACACAACACTCTTACAAAGTGGAACTATTTGAAAGTAATGTTGAACTGAAGCCAACAAAATGAATTTAAAAAGTAACTGCCAAATGAAAACATATTAAAACCAGCCACCTATTCACGGAAATAGAAGTTCTAGAACATATTTCTAAGAACAACATCTTGTAAACTAAAAATTCCAAATACAAATAGTAAATTATTGTTCATTTCTAGCCCTTAAAGTAGTGTTGATCCTTGACTATGTGAAAACCTTGCAGAGCTGTATCAATACTTTTTGGAAGGAACCCTAAAATGGGGGCACCTGACAAAACTATGCCATTTTGTTTGGAGATCTTTTAATTTCTATTTTCTAATCCCTTGGCTTGCAGTCATTTCACAAATAACTATCAAAACTTCAATGGCCAAGTACTGAAACTTTCACCAAACAATGAATACTTTTCATTGCCTTTTCTTTGTACAATACATATAGGACCCCAAAGGACATCATCTTGTAAACTCAAGCTGACAGCTAGTTGTGGTCTATTTTTACCATCTCACATGCACTAGCCCAAAAGTGCTGCTTCAGTTCATCTGTATTCAAACAAGTTCCACTTTGTAATTTCAATAAACCTATTCTAACTTCAAATGTTTGTTTTAATCTTGGAAGAATTACTAGTGAAAATCACAAAGTTTGTTGCGAAGTTTAAATGCGCTATTCAAAATCACACATCTGTTTGGCTTGAGAAATAAACTGGCCAGTCAAATTGTAGATCAATTGAAGTACACAAACCCAATACGTCAGCACTGAACAGAACTGCAACATTCCTCAAAAACCTATTCTATTTTTGTCCATATTACAACTCATGAATAATCCAACATAGGAATGAGTTTTGCTGGGTAAACAAAACAGAATTTATCAAGGAACGAGGCAGTTTTAAACAGTGCTAACTTGGAGGTTGTATATACATCAATTGATCTGCAATTTGACTGTCCGCAATTTAATATTGCAAGCTCCCTACAAAACCCAGAATCAAATTTGAAAGAAATGCTGTGATTTTCAAATGAACTTTCCAAACTTCAAACAAATATCAGAAGTCAGTTTAAACAAGAGAAGACTGAGATGGTATATAAGGAAGCCCAGTTAATGTCCTTTTCTTTAAAAAATATTCAATTAAAACATGTTTTTACAAACAATGGACCAATTTTCTCTTCCCGAGGCTTGAATGAAAAATTATTGTTTATAAAGGATCTAATAGATACCAAAAGACAAAACATGATTGATTTTGACAATACATTTTGGATGATATTCTTTCCCCTAAATTCTGCAGGCTGAATAATTAATATAACATAATCTGTCTGATTTCAAACATAAATGCTTTGGGCTCTTATAAAACCACCTCAATCTTCTCACTGTGAACAATGTGACCAAGCCAAAAAATGACAAAAAATTGTTACAGGAATAGGTTATTATGCCAAACAGGAGAAATTTATGTCCAAACTGTGTCACATTAATTTTTAACACAATCGACACAACAGTTTGTCATTCTTTGGCTTGTTCTGAAAATAGAATGGTTTGAAAATTAGAGGTTTGCTGTGATTGGTGGCATAAGAAAGCCTAATATCAAGCATCCATTAATGTCCACGAAAAAGCAATTTTCAAGATTATTTATTGTAAAATAGGCATGGTAATATTTTTGCTGCCATGATTTTTAAAAATGAACAAGCCACTGACCACGAGCTACCATATAATGTTCAAAGCATTCCATGCTTAAACTAAAACATAGAAAAAGTATTTAGAACCTTACATATACTGTCACTGAGATATTCGTTCTTCGTGATAAACAAAACTTCAGCCAACATTTTGAGAGATTCTTCAGACTTGCAACTTCAAATAGATCTAAAAATATTTAAGAATATAATTTCTATTATTATTATAAGGATCATGTGAATGATCGACTTAGTTTAATTAAAAAGGTCATTGCTAAATATGCAGGGTACAAATTAGAGAGGAAAATTATATACCTTGCATATGTCGTGGTTAATAACACTTCAGTCAACACGTTGAGACATTCTTTAAACTTGCAACAAATATCTAAAACAATTTGAGAAAATGTTGCTATTTAACATGCAAATGATTTATATTAACTCATTATCTTGCAATGCACCCAGACACGCCCTTCTTTAGTATTTTACTCTGTCTAACGCCAGACAATTTTACTCTTCAGTGGTAGGGTAATCTTTAAACTAGATTTGCAAAATATATGCAAAATCAGGTGTAAATGCTGTTTTACCCAATTACGTCCAAAATAACCCAGGTTGGAAAACTTCCACTCGCAGCTACAGACAAATTTAAGGTTCACAATTCGCATCTGAAATTAGCGTTGCTCGCTGCTCACATAAAATTATTTTGAGATTGTAGTCTTTAGATCATCGGAAACGGCCTTTTCAGAGTCAGAAATATACCACATTTTTAAGGAGACAAGGATATTTAGTTAGATCTGTGAATAACTATATTGTGAATAACTCACAGCTCACATCTGATTACGGGTCTGCTTGCAGCTTGTAAAATCAATCCGTTCACAGCTACGTGTATGGAAATTCATGCATGTTTTCCAACCTGGGAAATAACATAACTATTTATATAACAAAAAATAAAAATACAAGGTTGCTCAACTTGGGCAGTTTAAATTCTGCATAAAAATCACTGCCTATGTGAGTTTAGAAATGCTTATTCTTGGCTGGCTTTTGGCAACATAACATTTTCCTATGTGGTTAATAAGACTGGAAATCATTTCTCAATATTTTTGTGTTTTGAAATGAACAAGAAGTTCATTTCATTTAACTGATGTTTCAATGACATCTTGCAAAACAGTTAAACGATGTTCTCAGCATCGTCACTGCATATATTTAATTTGAATCCAAATTTTGCCTCCCTAACTAAAGATCCCGGCAAGATCTCAAAAAGTCTGTCTATTTTCGACGAATTAAGCGACTTAGATAGGTTGGTCAACACTATTAACAACAAATTCCACCTAAAATAAGGTTGCAATTTCGGCAATCGACCAATAGTGAACACACAAAGTACAAACTTTATGCCGAAAAATCGCACTAAACACGGGCTTGGTTCCCCTAAGATCCATATCTATTAGCAATCTAAGTACAAAATCTAAGTATTCCTGTACAAAAACAGATATTAAATACAGCATATTACCTCCAAATAAACGTATAGGATTCATGAAAAGGACCTTGCCAACTTCGCCATGTTTCTTGTCGAACCACGCGGAGAAAAATTTCAAAATTCGGAAATGTTCGGAATTCCGTCGCACTCCCGAAGCAATGCGACGGCAAGTCGACTAATGCCGAACATTAACTTTGAGCCCGTGATAGAAGTCCTTCACGTTGCTACTTCATCTTATATATATGAAATGGTTCATCCATCCATGTAGTACTTCATCTTATTTAGATGAAATGGTTTAACCATCCAGTCAATTTAATGCATATCAGTGGACCACTGATCTGCATTAGTTTAACTGGATGGATGAACCATTTCATCTATATAAGATGAAGTACTAAAGTGAAATGATTTCTATCCAGTATTACTATAGAGTTCAGTGACCCACTGAGCTGTATTAAATTAACTGGATGGATAAACATTTCATTTATATAAGATGAAGTACTGAAGTGAAGGACAAAACTTATCAAAAAACCGCGCGAAAATTGTTGGTTTTTCTGAGTTTTTGGGCCTTCTGGATAGAGTTCGGAGATATGACAATGTAATTTATGTAGAAAAATATAAGATACATTAAAAAATTGATTTTCAAGCATGCAGTAACTTATTTTTGACAGTTAAAATAAGGATTATATAAGCTAGCCCAGCCGTCATATTCAAAGTGCTCACTAGTTCTCACTGATGGCCAACAAGAAGGCGCGAAGCCAAAAATGGCCAACAAGAAGGCGCGAAGCCAAAAATAGCACCACTTGAAAATCATCAATTTGTTTATGTTTTAGAAGGGTTAAAGCATGGACTAAAAGCTCAAGATAAAAAGCAACACCTGGAGTTTAGTGCAAAATCATTTTGGAAACTGCCGAAGTGTTTTCTAGTGTATTTTTTCTGAGTTAAAGACCATAGTTTGCTTCGGCACGCTCGAACTTTGTCATTTGTTTCCAAATAGGAAAGCGATACCCCCCATTTTTGCTGCAGATAGAAGTAAAACAGTCAAAACTAATCGGAAAACCACGTTTAAATCCCAACCAGTTAAGTCTTTTGATGAAAAAAAGTATTCTTCTTGCAAATTTTGAACTCTTTTCAAATTCTGAAAAGTAGTGGAGTACTGGAGTTCACTGCGTCTATCCAGTATTAGTATAAACTTAGTAATAGACTATCACTTTTCCTGCGTTCTGATTATTACGCTACTCGTAGACTATTAGTGATAGTCTACTAGTAGCAAAATTCAAAACAATGGCGTGAAAATTCACGTTTAAAATTAATATTAATACTTTTGTTTACTTTTGTATTGTGTTCCTAGTTCTCAATAAATGCTATAGTTTATATTAAAAATTAGACAACTCGGCCTCGTTGGCTATGAGCGAATAGTCAACTCGGCTTCGCCTCGTTGACTATTCGCTCATAGCCAACTCGGCCTCGTTGTCTAATTGTTAATTACTATAGAGTTCAGTGAGCCACTGATCTGCATTAAATTGACTGGACGGATAAACGAAGATCACTTTTAATTTTTAAATGTATTGAATACATATTAAATATACACGCTACAATATATATTACCAATAAATAATATACATAATATCAATATACAGTTCGTTACAGTTCATCTGCTGACCTCCTAACAAAACAGGGCGGCTTTTTGAAGAAAAACAGATATCTCCAACAAGTTTTAGTGTCCTTGCACAGTAATGTTAATTCCTTTCATTATATGAAGTAGTCTTGTATTTACAGTTGTGGTACATTAACAGCATGGGGAAATTTAGCTCACTATTTGCTCCTTTAAATGTCGCCATTTCTGTAGACTGAAGTTGACCATTATCTGCTCTCTCGCAATGCTTACTGAAACCCAGCTAATCGTAAACATGTACAGTTCTCACTCTGAAAACTGCCAGTTGACCACCATCTGCAGGACCCCTGTGTAGAACACTTTTAACTACGTTTTAGCTAGAAATAAGCGAATGTGATTGGTTAATTTACTTTCCCCCAAACTATAGCTTAACTTTAACTATTATTAATACAACCAGCCCCAGCATGAAAGGGGCTAGTGAAGCCCTAAAGAACCTTCAGACATCTGGGGTCAAATAATCAGCTTTTGAACAACTGACCCTTGTCCTAGAACTATGACAAGAAATGACTTAGGATGCAATCCAAGGAAGGGAGGATTGTAGTGTTTATCGTTTATGCGTAAGCAATCACGTTAGCCAGCGGTGTATAGCATGAGTGTGTACGTCCGCAGTAAATGCGTTCAGCGGAGTATCCGTGAGAACGTTCTTTGTACGTTTTGAAGCCGACCATATTGTTTCGAGATAAATCTATATTTTCATTGTATTCTACGCGTGTTTTATTATTACAAAAGGACTTTATAAAACGCATTCCGAAAAGTAAAGTTATCGTTAACTTCCACAAGAAAGCATATTGAACATTCGTAGAACAACACGCGTTCAAAACGAGTGTCAAAAGTCAAAACACAAGTTTATAAATCATGCAGAATGCGTCTCACTTAGGGACTGGTCATAAAGTATGTGTACTGGGGGTGGAGGGAATCGGAATTCGGTCTGACACGTCTGACTCCCGAACAAATGCAACGGCAAAGCGACGGTAAGTCGACAAATTCCGAACATAGACGACATATGCATAATACCAACTAGACTTGGATTCCCTCGGACTCTAGAGAGACGGACTTGATCCAAGTCTAAATACCAACCGTCGATGGGTTATTTCGTAACAGAGGCGCACAAAGGGAGAGGAGGCAATTTACCCAGTGAAATAATCAATATATATTAGTGTAAGATAGCCTCCCATAAATATTGCAGGAATTTGCTACAACTTCCGGGACCCCCTATGAAGTAGTTAGGATATCACCAGTGCCTCGACGTTTTGCTCCAGACCCCCAATGTCTCTGGGCGGCCCTGCTTTGTAACTACCTTCAGGAAATCGTGTGCGAATAATGGTGAATGGGACATTAGGTGATTCGTGATCACGCATTAACTGAAAACCGTACGAAATGCCTAGAGACAGAAATATATGCATATACGAGTCCTTGATACCATGCATAAAGACAGAGCAAATACATAGTACAGGTGTATGTACCACAGAATACCGCAAAAATTTACATGTTCCATATTTTTTGTCAAATATATATAATGTGGCTTCTTAATATTTTTTAGTATAGTTTATCTATATATTTTTTCTTCCTGGGGGGTTTTGGGACTAGATTTCATAGACTTAAATTTTTTTTAATTGAACATTCTGTGGAACAAACTCTAATGTACCACAGAATACCAGTGCAGAGATAAATAAGCAACGGTTTATCCAATTGTACCAGGATTTGGTGTGTCATGTTGTGTGACAATACTGTAGGATATTGCTAACTTAATTTAGTGGAAGGTAAATACTAAAATCAGTACAGCATACCAGTGGTGTAACCAAAGAATACCAGGTTTTTCAATAATTTTGAAAAATTCAGTTTTTCAATGGTAAAATTGATTCCTCGGCAGGGACGCCGGAGCGATAGTAGGGCAGGGGGGGGGGCAATGCGAACGTAAGGGCAGTCGAGAAAAATTTCGCTGTCACGCCCTTTCGATGGGATTTTGATGATTTTCAAATTTCAACCTATTTAATTGTTATTTCTATGTACAAATATAGCTCTAAAGAAGTACGGAACGAAAACAATAGCTCTCCATTACGCACTGATCGTCTAATACAGCTGTATTCTCTCTTCTTTGCCAGTATTATTATTGTTTCATTTATATTATAAGGGCACTTTTGCCCCCCTTAGGAAAGGGCAGGAGGGGCGCTTGCCCCCCCCGGAATCCCCTCTCCGGCGTCCCTGCCCCTCGGTGTCATCCCTGTATAGTAATAATGTTGTGTTGCACAGAAAAAGTAGTGATCAACATAAATTATACTGGTTTGCAAACTTATTTTTAAACTTTCGAATTTTACAGGCATTATGCGGGAAAAAAGTATCAAAAACATAGAATGTTATTTTTTGTTAATCCTGATTATTTTTAAGAATTTTTATTAAAATATTCATTTTTTGTTTTTATATGTCAATTAAAACTAAAACTAATATATATTCACAAAAATAAAGTATATAGTATGTTTCCTCCAAATTTTATAAGATCAATAAATAAGACTGGTATTCTGTGGTACCGTGGCATTCTGTGGTACATATACACCTGTAGTGTATAATAGTTCCGCACAGTATAATATTTATACACAACAATATGTCTTTTGCCGTATGCACTTCGCAGTTTGTTGGCGATCAGTTGTAAAAACAAGGACAAATGACCATCATCAACTGTGGATATGCAGCTGTTTCGCCCTTTTGGGGCTCATCAGCACAGTGTAACTGATGATGAGTCTATTACATCCAATGTTGTGGACGTGGAACACTACAAAAATGTATATACAACAAAATCAGACTATTGCCCTATGCACACAACGTCGGCACTTCGCAGCTTACTGTATTGTTGGCGATGAGCTTTGAAAACAAAATCGAATGTAGTGTCCAAACTCACAATCAGCAACTGTGGACAGCTATATAGATATATATATTGGGAAGGAACATTTATGTTCCTGGGTAAATTTGAATGCAGTACATATTGTTAATATGCTATACATACCGTGCGTACAAAATAGAGTGAAAATTCCTGGCACGAGTTTAAAATTTCGTTTATTCGATTCTCCACCTTTAAAACAATCTCCCAACTGTGGGTTCTTGTTATCCAGTACATATGAGCCCAGTACCAAATGAATCGCAATTATCGTCACAAGGTTTTAGCGGGTGAGCTTTTCTACAATGGCCATCATTGTCCTGAAAAGGCGAGAGAGATTTTTGCGCTAGATCTCGAAAGAGAAGGTGCAACGATTCATGAATGCCACCGCATTTCCCAAGAAGGTTGAAGATCAAAGGTACGTGATTTTGCAGCAATTTCAAGTCGATGCTAGCGTTGCTGAACGGGTCAACACCATTGGACATAGCCAAAAGAAGATTAATCACGTCAGGAGTAGGTGGAATGAAGCAGAAGTCGTTTGACACACTTCGGCATATTAAATAGCATGTCCTGTTCCTCCAGGTACACCAATAATGTTTTAAGACCTTCAGACGCAACCTATAAAATGGAATTCAGCAGGTATAAACTTGTCGTAATGGGTTATTTAGTGTTTCAAAGATGGTACAAGCCCGGTACAGACAAGCAAGTTTTCCTTGACAAATTCCTAATTGATGAGTTTATTTGTTCGTGTGTACGGCAAACAAGTTTTAGCATCAATTTATTAAAAGCAGGTATGACTTGCTTTGAAACAAGGCTCCTTGTCAATGAAAACTTGTCAATTTTTTGTCAAACACACGAGCAAATAAAACTCGCTCGTCTGTATAATGGGGCTAACCTCTTCTTTTAACTGCTGAATCTCGTTTTCTGAAATTGCACCATTTACCAATCTCTTCAACAAAGCCCGAACACTTCTGCGGTTAATGAAATTCCTTGTTTCAAACCTAGTGTTGATAAAAAAATATATCTACGTGATAATATTCAAAGTGAATCCAAATTTCTTATGAAATTTTATAAGATTGTTTTAGTAAAACGTATCTTCCATCGTGTATCTCACCGTTAAACTGAGCTTCATTTTCAATAACTGGTAGGAAGGTTTTCTGAATGCCCAAGGTTGTACCATCATTCATTACAATTTTGTCTGGACCAATTCCACAATCAGGGCAACGGAACCCACACTCGAAATCAATATCCAACAATCTACATTATGATAAAAAGAAGAGTGAAGCTAAAAGAAATAAAATCCAGAGCAGTATTGCTAATTAAGTATATACTAGTTGCTGCATGTAGAGTATGTTAATTGTTATCACGACATTAATCACGATATCAGGTATATCACGAACCTGATCATAGCTAATACGGCCAGACGAAACTTCGTATAAGTGATGATCTGTCCAAAGTTGAAGTTGCCAGCCGAAAATTGTCGATGAAGATACGCGACGTAATATCTGTACATTGGAAGCCTAAATACAAAGTTAGCATATTTAAGGTATAAAGACATTTGTTGTTACTCAAAGTCTTATTGCCGTAGGCAATCCTCAGCCATGATACAACAATTCCCGTTGGTTCAGTGAACCGCACTCACAGATTTATTATATAGTTAATACTCTGACATTGAACCATCAGCATGCATGGTATATACTGTACATGCTTGCATGCATGTGCACTTATAGTCAGATATGAACATGCGTGCATGTGGTCATTGATTATGTAATATAATCTAAAGCTTATATATACACGCACGCATAAAGTAACGGCACTATACTTACCCAGACGCCAGAAATAGGTGAATATAATCTTTGAGAACTGCATGGGAAATACCATAAGAGCCAAACCAAACAATGTTATTTTCATACCCATCGTACGACTTCTTATTACTACAAGCCGAACACGGTCTGAAATAAACTGCAACGAAAACATATAAATTATAGTATTTATACTGTAAACGAACAATTAAGTAAACAAAGTCTAACAATCATTAAATTTTCGCTCGCTACTAGAACAAGTATGGTTCTACAGTAAGTGAGTAGCGAGCGAAAATATGTCTGATATAACAACTTGCATGATTACCGTGAACGAATAGAATTACCAAACAGTTGTGTTGCGAAAATCAATTTGCTAATATTTACCTACCATTAACATAAGTCACAGAATACATGCACGCAATAACGCTATTCTGAACATGCAACCATTTATCCTCAACTGGTTCTTCTATCCACGACTCCCCACACTGACAAACACCATCACTGTTTGGAACAAGTACGCACACACCATTCTTTTTAGGTAAATTCTGATAAGCAGAGACATCAGAATGTTCTCCTACAAATGTTGGAGACAAGTGGAAAAAAAAGCAATATCAGAAAAAAATACGAGAAATGCGACAAATTATATGTAATACAGTAATGCATATATACATATATAAAATAATATAGTCAATGTACATCGCGGGTCCTTTTTATGAGCTGGTTTATTCGTGAATAATACCTTCAGATAGAAATAGTGGAATTTTCTTCTTGCTTTGGCTTACAAGTTGAAAATATTTCCTCATTTCAGGAGAAACCGCCATAAAAAATTTAAATAAGACCAATGGCGATTCATCCCAATCAGTTTCAGTTTCTATCTCCGAGGCGACGTCAGCAGTATATGATTGCAATAAAGACCGTGGCAGGTGTTGCAACGTAGTTGAGGCGAAGGGGGCGTCATCTTCGTATACACAAACGTACAAATCCCCCATGAATGTGTAGGTGGCTTCACGGCAATCCAACTCGATCCGCTCGGAAGTGGCCTAAAAGCAACCTGGTATATAAAGACGTTAATTACAGTAAGTAAAAATATAGTTCTCATACGTTTATTTCCAGGTGGTTCTTGTTAGGAGAACCGTTATTTACACTTTATATAGATGAACGAAACGTCCCTTTTTCAATCGATACTAATTAACAATTAGATTATGAGCTCAAGATTTCTATGAGGTGATAGTTGATGAGGGCGAAGCCCGAATGAACTATCATCTCATAGAAATCGAGAGCGAATAATCTAATTGTTTTAGTAGAAACCAGCAAGAAAACAGTATTTCAAAACGTTTTTCATAATTTATTGAAATAAATTCGTTAAAAATCGCGCCGAGGAGAAGATGGCTGTTTCGCTACTCGCTATCTATCGACAATTAGATAGCGAGTAGCGTAGCCAATCAAATTACAGCATTTGCAATAGTATACTAGTATGATTCTACTAATTGCATTTAGTGCGGAGATGTACGGAACCTTACTGTAATATAGAACATAACATGATATATCAGTTTTAAAACATACTTGTGGTGGTTCCTCCTGACTATATGCATGTTCTTTCTCTTCATATGATTTAATTCCTATATAGCACGTGATAAGAAAACAATTAAAAAAATTGTCAACTTCTTTAATGCAACAAAAATACAAACATTAAGACATAACGATTTTCAAGGAGCACGAGAACGACAAGAAACGGAAGTACCAACAGAGGGTTTTAGATGTTGAAATGGGGAGTGAATGCCAAATGTTTCTCAAACAACTGGCCCAGAAACTGTCAGAGAAGGATAATGAACGATATGCAGTTGTCATAGCGTGGTTGAGAACCAGAATTTCTTTTGAAATTTTGAGATCAGTGCATGTAAGTGTCAGGGGGTCAAGATCACCCCTTTTTAGAAAGGAATTTGAAGTTTTAGACGATTTTGGACTAAACGTCAAGGCTGCTGGAGTCTTTTAGAATTTTTATCATATTTTAATAATATAGTTTTAAATAGTTTATAATAGTATGTATTCTGTATTCAAACATTATTACTGGTGAGAAAGGAACATTATTAAGGAACATTTTGTAAATGTACATTAATATTAAGTTGTATAATTGTAATTTCATCTACTATTTTTAATAAAATTTACTGTTTAAATATACCTTATAGTAAATTGGAGTATTATAGAAAAGTCATTATTCAATTCAATTGACTTTAAAGGATCGCACTTATCATATATTAATGATTCACCAAACAAATATGAAATAATCATAATCATTATACAATATAAATATGGTATGACATACTTTGATCGTATATTTCTTCTACTTTGATGTTACATTTTGAATCAAAATGTCCGTAGTATACTTCCATGGCTAATATGTGCAGACACTTTGCATATGGAATAACTGGAAAGTTATAAAAATCATTATAAATATTTAATGAAGAATATATATCCCAAGGGTCAAATTAATATGATGTTAGAGAGTAAATATTGTATTTCCTAGAGAATCTCCACACGGGTGTCCATTTCTAAATGTCATTGTTTTTATGAAGCGCAGTTAGCAGAAGACACACATTGTAATTATCACTGAAGTCTAAAACGTTGTCCCTTGATAACGCGAGGAATGAGAAAACGGTCAGTAGCATAACGCCTCCTTTGTCTTTACAGCACCATTATTGATAATGAAATGTTATGTATATCACCTTTATCAAGTTCATCATTAACGTCTGAATTAAGTGCAATCACAAATTCCATTCTACTGTGATCACAGGAAAAAGAGAAGGCCCATTCATTTCCAATTGGAGATTTGTGAGCAGAACGATGTAAAAAGATGTAAGATGTGTGCTAAAAAGCAAATGTTGAAAGGTTAAAATTATCACCCATGCAGCATTGGGCATTGTAACATTTTTCATTTCAAAGACCAATTTGATCTTAATGCCAAGAAATGCTTTAAGAAACACACTCTGGCAGTGCAGTCCTCGCAATCTTTGGCGGCAACAGCAATTGAGCCAATAATTCCGCCGAAGATGAAATTATCGACAGCAAATTTAATTGTTATCAACACTTACTTTTACTATATACAGTACTGTAAAAGAATCTACCAAAAACATTAAATATACATATAAATACATTACATAGACGGATTTTCTGGGAGGTGTAAAATAAAAATTTTTCCCACCCACCTAGAGAAATTTGCAACCCCAAAGAAATTTAAATGCTCATTGGGATAAATGACAGTAGTGTGATTGAAATAAAGATTTTGAACTAAGTAAGACTAAAAACAAGGATTTTGAACTAAATAAGACCAAAAATCTCAAAATTTTCTGGGGGCTTTGCCCCCTTACCCCCATTGCCAACTGTGCCCCCAGACCCCTGCTGCAGTTTGCGTGGCGACTGTCGCTCACCTCCCCATCCTAAATTGCACCCAGAATTTTCGGCACCACCCAGAGCAAAATCTGAAAATACGCCTATGATACATTAATATTTCAGGTTTCAAACAATCCATTTGTTGTAAACATACATCTTCAGATTGTCATTATGGGACAAAAATATTGCTGTCGATGCTGCTCCAAACTCTAAAATATTGACGGCAATGTTTTGTCTACGATGATTTATTAAAATGGCAAGGTTTCTGCAAAAACATTTGGAAAATAGTAACCTGGGGGTGACGCTTGCAGTCGTGAAATAATACATTAACAAACTTTATCCTGGCAATGCGATTATCAGAAAACATAGACAGTACAATGTCTTAAGCTTTTTTGCTCTAATGTAATAAAATACTAAAAATTATAACATAAATGTTTTAATTTGTAAAGACGAGTCTGACTAACATCTGGACGATGATTAATACATGTTCCAATGGGCACGGGAAAGAAAGATACTAGTCTCAATAATTTATATATAACATTACAGCTATATACATATGCTTTACCTTAATATGTCTCCTTTCTACATCACAGTCACATACAGCATATGATGTGCAATTTTCTAATTCTGTTACATATTCAAACTGAATAAGCAGCTGCGAATAGTGAACATGTGGTAATAGTTTTTTCTGCAACAAATAAAATAGCAAAATATTTGAGATAAATAATTGTTCATTGCACTCAATTATGGGATTAATCCAAACTGTACAATACGCACTATAGATCTGAAGAACATGCATTGAGAAAACGACTTAACCCATTAACTGGCAGCAGTGGCGTAGCCGATTTGGTCCCGCTATGCAAATTTCAAATCATTATCGTTATTCATTTCTTTAGAAATTGATAGAACAAATTTGCATAGCGGGACTAAATCGGCGGGCTGGCTACGCTACTGACTGGCAGTACCACTGACAAGTAAAATCGTCTGGTGTTAGACAGAGTAAAATACTGAAATAGGCTCATCTGGGTGCAATGCCAGCTAATAGGTGAATACACTTATCTATCTAGGGGCCCTGTGACTACTTATTGTAGCATACATGAATGAAAAATAAGCAAACCTATTCGTACCCACAACATGCAAGCATGGCAGCATGCATGTTGTTAGTTTTATTGGTAAGGTACTGAAGCTTTGTTTGAGCAAACAATGGTCCCAGGTATACCTTATCTATACAGACAAATGTATAGAATCAGAAAGGAAACTTAATGACAGACTTTAATAGGCACCACATGATACTTATAGGTGTAACAACCACTGCCTGTACTGTGACCATTTTTTTAATTGCCAGCAGCACAATAATTAAACCATTAGCTGGCAATGCGCCCAGATGCGCCCTACTTTTGCATTTTACTTTGTCTAACGCCAGACGATTTTACTCGTCAGTGGTATGGTACTGCCAGTCAATGGGTTAATAAAAGCTACAGTATATTTACTGTTACACAATCTGCACAATAATAATATTTTTAAGAAACACTATACTAACCTCTGTATTTGGTTGATTAAGCATATTAACCTCATTGAAATGAAACCTAGAAATCTCATCATCAGTGTTTAAATGCTACAAATGCCAAACAACAGATATTTAAGAGCTAGAATTAAATATATTTCAATAAGTGAAAAGGAAAAATGCTCACCAGTCTCTGGTCTTGGTCAGATTCATTGTTAAACTCGTGGTTTACTTCATGAGAATCCTATAAATTATATTTATAACATCAACTTTGAATATCTAAGGCAAAAACCAAATACATTGACATAATCATGTGAGATAACTGTATAATGTATCATAGAGTTTACATCCATAATTTAACCAATTGAGCTGGAATGCACCTTAACACAATCTACTCTCCAGGTTAAGGGCTGACATTTTATTCGTAAAATGAAAAGTCGTTAATAAAATTTCAAGGAATTAAAGAATACGACAACTAATCAGTTGTCCAATTAATGTGCATGGAATTTAAATTAGGTTTTCATTTGATCAGTTCTAAGAAGTTGAAAATAGTCAATTGCACCTGATAATACCATGCAGCCTACATATATAAAGGATTAAAGAGAGCATTTATGCACTAGATAATGTTGCTGCATGGAATATCTTTCATATACAAGTACCGATGTAATGTATAAATTACTAAATACTGTTGTAGAGGAGACCTGAAAACTCACTTACAGGTGCACAGTCAGTATTATCTTCAGTATATCATAGTCACATCTTCATTTTCATTCTGTGCAGCATATATATCATGAATATAATAGAAATAAGTGAAACAATTTACAGGACTTAAATGTGCTGAAACTAAAGTCACTAAACATTTAATTAATTAGTAGTCGGCTACTAACTTCCAGACGAAGGGCCTTCGCTCGAAACGTCGAAGTTCTTATCGTATTTTTCAGGTAGTTTTACACAACAGTCAACTGCCGAAACTATACTAATAAGGTCTACTCTACAGTGACTTGGCACCTAATGCACCATAATCATCCCCTCCCACTCACTGTGAGGCACTTTACATTAATTTACCACCTCTCTGGAGTGGAGATGTAAGAAGGTTCCCCAGGGTGGGAAAATTTCCACTTGCGGCACCATTTTCACCTGTTTTTTATCCCCCCCTCTAGCATTAGGAGGGGGGGGAGAATGGACACTCTTGGATTTGACTGATACATCATCAAATTTCCAATTTGTAAAAAAATGTTTTTAAGCAGATATTAAATGGAATGCCAGACGGTGTTAACGAACGAGCCATCTCAATAATTTAAACACTATTAAATTCATTCATGGAAGCTACTCATACAGTAGTTAAATACATATGGGTGATATGGTAAAAGAAATCAAGAAGTACGATCAAGTACCTTTCTTTCTGAAGACGTTGCAAGTAGAGGTACTGAGTTGTTGTTGGTAGTATCTTTAGACTCTGAAATCTGCATTCAGCAATCAGCATGGAAAGAGTTGGTAGTCAGTTCAAGAGACCCCAAGTTGGGTTCTATCGCAGTCCAAGTGACGGTTGAAGAACTAGAAGAAAAACAGCCCCCTCAGTTTCTTCGACATATTGTTTTTCAATATTTTTTCGCTCGTGCGCATGCTCAGAACAAAAATTATTAAGGTGGCTACATACAGTTTTGTAATCTGCGATGTAATTAATCGTTGAAAGACTTCAAAGAATGCATGTACTTGGGGAAATACGCGCAAATTTCAGTCAACTGATTTTCAAAACATTCGTTACTGAAAATACAGTTACAAAGCAACTGAATAATGATCTCATAAACCCCTCAATTTTTGAGATTACAATTGACTTTCTTTTACAGTTGCCTTTCGTATCCTGTGTTACTATGCAAGAAAGATTTTTATGCAATTTTTTTTTATATGGGGATTATAACACGGCGTATTATTCTCTAGATGTCACCATAATAAATCGTAAAATTGCGTTACCTTATCGATAAAACTCTGCATACGTTGGAAATTCTGCTTTCGCTCTAGAAACTTGCATGGTGCACAAGGACCAGGTACTCTTCAAAAAAATGTTTAACCAAGTGACGTCATACAGACTCTGTACATGAAAGGATTATTACTGGATCAGTCCATGTAAAACTCATCATCGCTTTCTTGTTCGTTATCGAAAGAACTTGTAGAAGCGGGTAATCTATCGAAATTTAACTCGCCGTCTTCGTCATCTTCTTGCTGACTATTTTGACAGCTTATGCAGCCACACAATTCATTACATTTAAGTCCAGACTTAACGCAAGAACAACGCATCGTTTTGCAACCAGTCTTACAATTACAATGGATGCAATTAAGAAGTATATCAGGAGCAGTGGGGCGAGTCAGCCATTCAATTTCTAATTGCCCACCGATCAATTTCCAGCCGTTATCCACTGCAGATGGAAGATTTTGTTGGCGTGTCAAGGACTGAAACCAGGAAGCTGCTTGAAGATTCGCCCTTTCAATGTGCTTCAGCAGGCTATCCGAATTTGGGGGAAGAGCATCGCCGGCATACTTTCCGGATATAAAAAGTCTGTACCTGCAATCATCAACACTCGTTGAAATCGTGTTACCATAAAGCAAGCAGACGAATCTATTCAGTGAAGTGACGAGATCTTCTGATACTGGAAACGATTCTCCAAGTTTACAAAAACTTTCTCTAAATTCTGGGTAGTCTTCCTGTATTTTCCAAGGCTTAGCTTTTCCTTTTCCAAGAAAGGCGCTCGTAGAATCACATCCTATAAAAAGTAGACGAAACTTTATCAATGAAACTGGTGTATGCAGCATACGTAAAGTTTAAAAAATATTTACCCGAGAAAGCATGAAATCCTGGCAAGCATTTGCATAAGCCTTCTCCGAGTGAATGCGAGATAGCTGAGATATCTATGATGCAAAGTTTGTTGCCAGTGCCGGTCATCAAAAACAACGGCTTTCCAATGTTTTTCTGATTAGCGATACAGAGCACAAATACATCCGTGTCTGAACATTTAACAATGATGCGGTCGTGACTGAATGATGCGTGTTGAGAATGTAGCAATAAGCGCGTGTCAGCTTCTTCGTGGTCACTCTCTAGTTCCCGTACTTCTTGATGTAGTAGAACAGCATTTGGAGAGGAACCAGGGACTAATAGCATTTGTCTTTTGAAGTGATATACAGGCACTCTAAGTTATTGAGTTCAGAAGTTTCATATGTACACCAGTACTCGCATAAGAAAGCCATTAACGATTCTTTGTTCTCCCCGGAGCTCATGTACTTTCTCCACTGCTTTGGAACATTCTGATTTTTGTTCAGGATACGAACTCTTTGCACTCCTTAAGCAGCTCTTCTTGATCATTCAGCATTCTTTATACTAATTCCTGGATACCTGTCTGCAACGAAATCCAGTCTGACTGCTTTCGATTGACAGGCTATCTTTATTAACAAAGCAAAGGTCGCGTCTGCAAAGTCACTAAATGTTTTCCAACTTCCTTTCAACGCATGCAAGATCGCAAAGGCGTCAACAATAAGTGCATTACGTTCGCCAATGTTTTCGAAGTTCACAACTGGATCTTCAAACATACTTTTCAAAATTTCGAACATCTTGGACTTCGCCGTCTTCACAAGCCCTCCAGTAACCGTAGCAAGGGAAAGCGGGTAATCGCTTAGACTGTAAGAGAGTAATTCGTTCAAGTCCAATTCCTGCGATTTAGACATAACAAGTAGCCGGGCAAAAAGGTTTCGATCTGTCTTCAGAGCAATCAGCTGGCCTTTGCAGTTTTTGATCTTTACATTGTCAGACAAAAATGTTTTAAGTTTGTTCTTTTTAATCGAACTGAGGAGGTCTGGATCATCGGTAAAAAGATTCCTTTGACAAAATTCAGAAAACTTATGTTCTCCAAGTTCTTCAGCATTGAGGATTCCATCCGCAGTAGAAGCATCGACTTCCACGCCATTTGAAATAGGACCAAGAGTGAAAGGCACGAGAAGTCTGTAAATGATGGTAAATTCACCATCTCAAATATGACAAATCCTTTCATTGGCGAACAGACCGGTCTTGTTAATATCGAGATCTTTCCTCCGCCTGGAAAGAAAGAATGTTTTGATAACGATAGCCAGATAGGGATCGAAATTATTTAAATAAAGGAATGAAACTTTGAGTAAAAAATAGAATAAACTTTACCGTGGAATACAATTCATTCCAGCCATAGATTTACACGTTTGCGTTATTGCGGCTCTTTCTGACTGTGACAGCAACCATCTATGGACAGACGCTCGATTCATTGAAAAGCCAGTCAAACCACCCTTCGTTTTTGAATCTCGATTAACCCTTTGCTCTATGGTTTGGTCGCAAGCCACTGCTGAAAAACCATGATCACTTTGTCGCTGGACAGAAAAGTTAGAAGACAACTCTGGCAGAATACCTTCTAATCAAACAGAAAGAGCATGTCTTAGTTTATTAATTTACAAAATTGGAAGCTTTTAAAAATCGCGATCTCAATTTGTCTCGGTCATATAAATGTAATCTCCTTGGTATGTTGACATACCTGGATGAGTCTTTTCTAAGGACGTCATCTCTAGCCAATACGCTGAACCATATCTTGCATAATTCACTCTGTCACACGCGAAAAACCAGGGAATCATCGACCGAAATGCTGACAAATGAAGTTCCCAATCAACCTATCTGGTGGCTCGAATGAACATTAATAGGATGCCTTTAAAAACAAAACGAGGAAATGTTAGACTTAAAAACTTTAAAGGGAACACCGAGTAATGCCTGATCGGTCGATTTGTTTTTTATGCCTTAACCGTAACTTAATCACTTTACCTGCCATTCTGATATACATGGTCCAATAAGCAAAAGTCTTCGATGTTGCTGAAGATTCTGCGATGAAGGTATCGTAACGATCTATTAAATTAGCAAACTGTTCACTTTCAATGAAGTCGTTCAGTTTATCTTCAAAGAAGGTGTTCCCCGTCGTCTGAACAATTAATTGGATATACTCTCTAGATTCATCGTCCAATATTTCCATAAATGCTTCGAATCGCAGACGCTGTAACGCTTCATAGATAATTTTGTGACTCATTATGGACCTGTTATAGTGTTTACCAGATAAAACACCTGTAATTGATCCCTCGCTTACAAACACTCATATTAAATAACACGCGAAATGGGCATATTGTAGGAATCAAACTCCAACCACAAAAATCAAAATCCCTTACCCTGTTTTTGTAAATATTGACAAGAGTTGAAGCTCTGTAGGCGAGTGGAGGTACAGCGCTTGACCATCGCATCCAAATTTGAACGTTCGTAAAAATCTACAAGATAAAATGAACATGTTACGCGTGGTAATTTTCGCTGCAACTTGCAACGCAATTTCGGACACAGAGCGATGTTAGGTAAAAGTATATTCGCAGAGAAATTGTGAGCATGAATCTCGTTTTACTTTGCCGATATATTTCTTGCTAAACATGCCGGGAAGGCAACAAAGAAATGAATGAGATTATGAGAATGAAAATATCGATGAAATGAAACGCGGGCCATTTCTACATAACATGGCTCTGTGCAGAAATTGCGTTGCAACAAAAACATGGCGTAAACACAGCATATATATAATGTCCACGAGCAGTACACACAATTACAAAATTCATTACTTCTTCATGGAGAAAATTAAAAATGCTTTCAGATGTACACAAAACGTAAGTGGCCAACTGCTATTTAATCGATAATATTTCCCTAATTTCCACCAGAAACAGTTCGCCGTAACGGTTAAAATAGCCGTCATACTGCCATAAAACAAAGAGCAAAAAATCTCGATAATAAAATAATAGTTAAACAATTCTGAGCGCGATTTCATAATGGACTTAGACACCCTAACAAATGACCAAAATATATGAGTACATTTTCAAACCGAAAATCATCGGTCGGTTCTTACAGACACATAAGCTGTAGGTCTTTACAATCAAACTGCCAGAGGGCCTAAGTTGAATTTTTCGCAACTGCTCCTGGCTAGGTCTAAAATATGTATATAAATTTCCGTTCGAGTATTCCATCTACTAACATCTTCTACTATTAATCCTATCGAACGAGATGCCGAGAAAAATCTTGATATTTACCCATACACCATATACTGGCATCACTCCCATCTCGTATACCGAACTTGCGGTTAATGCTCAGCAACTGGACTCTGTAGCTCAGTTGGTTAGAGCGCTGCACCGGAATCGCACGGCAGCAGATTCAATTCCTACCAGAGGGCCTAAGTTGCATTTTTGGCAACTGCTCCTGGCTAGGTCTAAAAATGTATATAAATTTCCGTTCGAGTATTCCATCCACTAACATCTTCTACTGAAAAATTCAACAGGAACTTCGGCCATTCGCTCGAAACGTCGAAATTCCTGTTGTATTTTGCAGGTAGTTTGATCTTAAAGACCCACAGCTTATCGTGTATAGACGATAGCTACACTGGCACCACGTGTTCAAGATATTCTTACAGACACAGCCTACTAAACATGGCGATGTACTACAATGATAGTATTTTCAACTTACTTTCCCCGTAGTGATGGGAACTCCCATTGAGCAGTCAACAACGGAATCAAACTTGGTAAACTAAATGCCAGAAGATGACCGCTTTCACACAGACACACCAAGCAACTGTTACCTACAAAAACACATTTACCAGGGATCACTTTAAGGCTTGGCTACTAAGCACTGAGCTATATAGTACTAAGGACTACTAATTTAAATATTTTAGTAGAGCGTATTGAGCACTGGTATTGAGCCGTAAACCATAGCTGATACAGTTAGCTAAAAATTGGATTTATTCAGGGACCACGGAGCATGGGGGGGGGGGGGGGCTGGAGGGTTTTAGCTCCCATACATATTGTATTGTCATACATATTGTGATTTCTAGTAAATACACATAGTTAAACATAATATAATTTTTCAGAACCATAAAGAAGTTAGACTGAAGAAAACATTATTATCTCGGGTATGTCTAGTGCTTATTGTTTACTTAAATCTAGCAGGGAATCGTCGGGCTTTTGGCGCTACTTTTCAGTTTGTTTCAGGTATCAAATTAGGCACTTCAATTTCTCTTCAGTCTTGGCAGTAAATACTGATTCGTTGCGTAGGTACGATCGGTATAAGTTTGGTAGTCAGCAGCTTTGGAAAGAATTCTTGCGACATTGCTCTGAAATCTTCCCCTAAAGTGCATGAAATGCCATTTGGGAGACTGTAGATTTCAAAATGTTCTGGTGAGCATGCCCCCATACTCCCCTAAAGGTTTTGCGCCTTCAACACTCCATACTAATGTCACTGCGCGCTCGGAGATCTTTAGCCTTCCCAATCCACAAAATGCTCAGCGGTCCCTGTTTATTTCATCCGGCAGGCTATTCCATAGGGGCATAATCTTATTGAAAAATTGATTTCAAAAAGAAGATATTCTGCAGAGGTTTGGTCATTTACAATCTATTACGTTCTTCATCATCATCGTTCAACATCACATGTCAAAGCGTATTATCAACCATATTAAGCAAAATTAGAGACCTTTAGATCGAGGTTTACGCCGAACCGCTAACGTCTACGGGTCACGTGACCCTATCCCGACGCCACGTTTGAGGTTTTCAACGCGAGTTTCGAACGTCAAGAGGTGGGTCTACACGTTTGTAATTTCCCTCAGGGTTTATTTGGGTTTTTTATATCATGTTTCACGTATCCACACTATGCGCATACACAGTACTTATCATTCTAGCAGGAAAGACGAATTTGAAGTCGAAATAGTTGATTCTTCGCATTTTATTTTGACTCGAACATGATACGCTTGGAGGAGCGAAATCCAACATGGCGGCGATCAACACTTGATTCTTCGGTAGACTTTAAGACTTATAAAGCGCATTTCACCTCTCGTTTAGATCCTTCGAAGAACATCATCTGAGTCGACTTCAAATCTAAGTCGAAAAATGTTCGAACCGCAAACGGCAAACCGCTAACGTCAAACGGCGGTTACAGGTTTGCGGTAAACCTGAATCTAAAGGTCTCTATTAACCATATCTTCCGTCTACACAGTTAGATCAGTTTATATGATCTTCTGACGTGCAAACAATGTTTACAGGGAATACGTTTACATTATACATTGATAAATTCTTTATTAAGGCTCCTCTCAATTCAGCCCCCCTTTTTAATAAGCGCCCTCCGTCTTAAACCCCCCGCTCCCTAAATGAAGCCTCCTCTCGAATAGGCACATTCACCTTCAAATATGTCAAAATAGATAACAGAGGAGGGCTTGATAGAGGATTTACGCTATATATGTTGGGAGAAAAATTTGAGAAAGTATCAATTGCTTAAATTTAGACCTTAAACCGCGTACCTTGCGACACTGTTAAGGGGTGTTTTTACGAGCTCTACATGAAAGGGCTGACCCTTCTGGGCAAGGTCCGGCGTGCGGATTGAAATCCCTACTAAAACTTGCTTTCGTTTATATCAGAAGAAGGCCAGCTCTAGATCAATATTCAATTGTATTGCGTGGACAAAATCCTGTTCGCATGTCGTATTGAGTGAAATTAACATATAAAATATCAGCATATTATATATTTGCAATCCTTGATGGGCAGAACCATACTCATAGCTCAGAAGAAAACTCTGTTTTGACGCCATTTTAAATATTCAAGCAGGCACCAATAGAGGCTCAAACTACAAGAACAAGGGAGACAGAAACCCTATAGCGATTTACCCAGTCATGGTAAAACGTGCCATTTTTGTCAGATGAAATAAGTCGTCTTCATTAGCGTGGTAAGGGAAAATATAATATGGCATTTTACTAATTTAAATTAAATCCTTTTAATTTAGGAGCAAAGAGAAAACCGAAACGTTTAGGGTTGAATTTTACATTAAATTGACGAATTTAGAATGCATAATAACATATTTAGATTTTCTATTTGGGCAATTAATAATTCTACAGTTTAAAAATGTTTGAAATTTCCTCACTTTTTTTGAAATTTTGTAAAAATATTATGACAATGTTCGTACTCTATTTACACCGACCTTTCTTGTACCTACGGCACTAAACTCACACCGACCTTTTTTGCATTCCTTTGAGTTGTGGATGGTATGACGTCATACTCATAAAGGTATCGCACCTACGGCACTAAACTCACCCAAAAACCGGTCCCTCGAACCCAATCCTCAAAACCACCCAAACCTTAAATCCATATAATCTAAAAACACACAAATGTGTGGGGAAATAAAAATTGATTGACGTAGAACTTGGCAAAAATACAATGCCTGTATCTATCACGGATCGAACTGATCGAGTTGGCATGTGGGGTAGCACAAGACACAGAAAAAGCAGTTGCCATATTTCTAAACCGGCATATGATGTAAAGTTTCGAAGTGCGAGGGTTAGGGGGTCCACCGTGCTGTTGGATCCCAAATAGATTGGTGGCTCCATTACGAAGATTGTTTACCCACGTATGGTTGAACTAGACCCGTTATTCTCAGGCAATCTCGGGTATTTTCAGCCGCATTTTCACCAGATTATAAGAAGCATTTAAAATTCGCTTGATCACGCACATTTCGGGGGGGGGGAGTATCAAAAATGTTTATCGCCCAGAGCGCAAGTACAAAAAGAACACAAACTCCTTTGTCAGGGACCTTTTTCTTCAAAGATAAAAATCACTGGTGAAGTTGTTTTAACCTTTGATTGATCGCATACAAGTTAACAGATACACGGCCAACATCTTTTGGGGAAACAAGTCGTAGGTCTTACACTTCGACATTTTTTACAGGAGTTGAATGTTTGTATGTAGATATAATATGCAAAATTAGCATGGGCGCGCCAACGCGGATCTAAACAGCGAGGTAACAGAGTGAGTGTGTTATTGATTATCACGCCCTGGGTCCCATCAATGAGACCTCCAAAGTGAAAATAGAAGAAAATATTGTAGTAGAAAACATTGGTGAAAGTTAGAGCTAAGAGTGTGGGACTCTGGAGATGACAGCTTTGAGCCCCGGCAATCCGAGCGGGAATTAGACTCCTGTGCAAGACGGCCACCATTGGATGGGGATTGGGGGCTTATACAGAAATTTGATAACTTCAGGAAAGGGATAGTTGATTTATTCATTTATAACAATAAAGCATGACCAACAATTGTGACGATGATTGCTGAGATAATGTAAATGTAAGTAACGTAAATGAATGCGATATAAAGTGTGGAATGAAGTTATGTAAAATATTGTAAAGTGAAGTAATGTGAAGTATTGTCTGTCCAAACATTGGTCCAAAGGTACAGGTTGTAGCTGTTGTCGTGATTACAAAAAAAATCGAGCAACGCCAAGACGCTGATTCTGTTCTTGTAAGTAGCAATTTGCCGCGACGTGGCCAGAAACGAACAAAATAAATTTGATACTTGAACGGTTAACTAAAGTTGCCTGATTAATACGACAATTACAGTATATATCTAATAAGGGACAGATTAAAGCAATTTATAATTGAGAAAATAATCAGGATAGAAATCGGTTCTGGAGAAACACGAAAATACATAGGGCTAGAAGTTAGACAACCTAACTCTGGGAGGAATACCTATAGAATACTGGTCCAATAAAAATAACTCCCCACCCATGCGATTTTGGTGGCCCTTGCGCCCAGTAATCCGAGAGACTGGTCATGAAAAGCTCCTCCAAGCACCACTTTGGGAAGTTGATTTAGAGGGGAGGGTTTACTGGCCATGATACAAAAAATGTATAATAATGAACCTCCGTTGCAAGTGAGAGTAAACAATGCAATTGATTAGAAAAGAAAAAGCAAACGAGCATTAACTCGCCTCTCATTTACAGTAATTTGTAAGGTTATTGTATTTCCTTGTTTTTTAAAACTGAACCCCGCTCCACTCATGCGCCGAACTTAAATGACGAATTAGGTGCGAGCGACGTTTGAATCAATTAGGTACGGCAGAATTTGGAGCGACATAAGTTCGGCAGAAGTTCGACAGAGCTTGTCACATTATGCGACATTAGAGCGACATTGATTCATACGCCGCTCCACTCATGTGCCAAACCTAAATCAAAATTTGCTGTAATTTATTACGATTAGATTAGCCACTTTGTAATGTTTACTTATAACTATATTTAGAATTCCTGCGCGAATAGGCTCCTCTCTCGTCAATAACATTATATTTTGTACGCCGTTTGAATTATCATTGCCGCTCTTGTGTCGCTCCAGCGTCGCACCTAATACAATTAAGTTCGGCGCATGAGTGGAGCGGCGTCTGAAACGGGCCTAAGCCATCGCCGTTGGTGCTATCTACCATCTATTGAAAAATGGTTTTAACCTTCTGCTACATCATTAACTCTGGAAAAACGCGTCGTTCGGTCGCCAATAATATGCGAAATATGCCAAAGTTCGGAAGTATGGACATTATACCAATTCTTTAATAATTGCCATTTTCATCAAGGCCGGCGAGAAGGGGTGGGGGAGGGCAGAAGGGGCAAAATACCGTGATCATGTCTCTTGTCAAGCTTTTATGCGTGCCTATTTATTAAATATATTATACATGTGTGAAATAAATGGCATAATAGAACCATAACATGTCAGCCAAACATAATGAATAAAGGTATACATATTCTAAAGTTTTTGTCCTGCGATAACACGCGCCCGAACTATATACCGGTATATATATAGGAATGTGAAATTTGCAAGAAATTGCTGGACGATAGTGGGGCCAGAACATTGTAGTCAGTTCACGTCCCTTGCGAGCGTTAAGTGAGGACGGAGCAAACCAAAGCACATGAGTGCGGGAGTGAGGGGGGCCCGCGTTCACCAGCCTACCCTGGGCTCTTACTTGGTCTCGCCGGCCTTGATTTTCATACTGTGGAAACACCATGGATACAACCGATTTCCATATTATTTCCATAACATGAATTTCAAAAATTAATTTTAGTGAAGCGCAGCGAAATATCACAATTTGCAGGAAACAGATCTTTTGTCGGATGAAACCAAATGAGGCTTCTCACAATATCCTTCATGCCACATCTGCTGATCGCGCTGGTTCTCGCCCAAATCAAGCCCTTCGGTTCATTTTCCCTATTTCTTTATAGACGCTGGGGAACGATGCAGAACATGAACTTACTTTAACCAGTCAACAACACCAGTTCTTACTAGTAGCAAGTAGACCAAAAATGACCTAATGAATATATTATATACTGACCATTTTTCTCGAAGCCCGGTTATCTTATAAAACTTTAGATAAGCGAACAGTGGAAGAAATCCAGTTGGGCTCTAGAGGGGTAGGAGGGGGAACCACTACCCTTACAGAAATAGACGCTTTGTCGACAATTTTTACCAGAGAAAGGCTACAAACAACTAAATAAGAGTGCAAATTGTGGCTTTCTCCGAAATTCTGGAGGCTTTGCTCGACCACCTGAAACGTGGATTTTCCCACTGTAATTGATAACATTCTTAAACATTCTTACTGCCTGAGAAGCCACTGAGTTAAACGTGTATTCAATTCAAATGGAATTTCTGTAGTCACAATTTTTCCATTTGGGTTGAAAAATCATGTATTCACAGAGTCGATACTTTTACTTTTTTGCTTAATAAATTTAGCGGGATTTGTATGCAACCACCCTTGCTAAGAATTCAACCATATTCAGTCTAACGTATTAGTGAAATATTTGTAGCATCTTATTAATGCGCGCATTTGTTTTCTACGCATCTCAAATAAAAGAAAACACAAAAAAATCGTTTTAATTGTTCTATATTTACTGGGTGAAATCTCAATAGCAGCTGCCGGTTACGGCAGTGCAAATGCTATTTACATAACAATAAAAGATAAAACGATGTTGCGAAAAACCACTACAAAATACTATTGTATACAACAAGTTAAATCTCCTACAAACTCTAAACGCAACATAAAACAAAGAAGCATTTGAAAGCAATACATGTCACACACAAGCCACCTTTTCACATCATCTTACTTTGGTGCATATATGTATGCTTTCTCTGCAACCTATATGCCAAGTTACTGTACTTGAGCAAATCTAAAGCCAATATATATTTAATCACTAAAAACTTACGCTGTATTATTGCTTAAGTATTATTACGATTTTGAAATTTTAAAACCGTGATTTAATTAGTATGGCTAGCTCCAATTCCAATCATGTAGAAATATATAGATATTTCAGCGATTGCATGGAACCATTGCCATATTGCTGCATGATTTGCTAATTCTAAAACCCTTCTTTAATATATAAAGAAACTATATATTGTGAAGGCAACACCTTATCTAGGACAACGTAAATCAAGCGCTTTTAAGTCTACTCGTCTAATAAACCCAGTATTCTAGCTTTTGAATGGTCGAGATGTTAGTAACATTCCACACCAGCATCTTCCCAATGGGAACAGTCATGTTTGTTCCATCCAAGGTGATTGCAATCCCAAATATAGGATTCCTTACCAGAGCACTTAACATCATCAAGCAATATAGGACCACTTCCTTTGCCATAGTAAGCTTCTTGTCTTGTCATATTCGCTCCAGTGAAACCCAACTGACGGCAGACGACGTTACCATCAGTAATATCCCAGAAATCATCACACACCGTGCCCCAGCCAAGTTTCGGAAGATAGATTTCAACCCTTCCAGTCATATTGTTACTTGAACCATTCAATCTGATTTGTAGTTCAGAGGTGGCTATAAATAAAAACAATACATATGTACGTCAGGAGAGTTTCATGCAGGTTTCATCCTTCGATCCCAAATTTTGGGAACCCTGTAATTGCACTTCACTTCGTCGAAGTTCCCTGCCCTTGTGGCGCGCATCTTTTTAAATAGGTAAAGAAATTAAAATTGTGTCGTACACGAATGTGATATAGTTCGAGCAAATTCGATTAAGTTTGACTTGTCGAATCTGGCATGTGCATAATTCAAATTTGCATAACATGGGTAATTATTAAGGGACGTAGCAAGGGACATTTCGTGGTCAGCATTCAAATAGTTTTCTCAGGACTGCGCGGGCGGAGTGAACATGTTTCAACCTGCGGTGTAGGTGTCTAGCGTGGGAAGTTTCTGTCCTCTTTACTGCTCGCGGACACGCATGAAAGTTGAACTACATTCAAATTTATTGGTATACCCGCGTGATTGATTAATCACGCGACTCAAATAGGTCACTTCGCCCGCGCGGGAAAAATGACGGCCTTTGGAGAACAATAGCGAATAGCGGGTGTCCTATATAGACCTGCTCCAAATCTTTCTCTCAACGGGGTTTTTATTTAGGAGTTATAAAGGGCGCGATGAATTTAAAGATGGCGGGAGGCGATAAAATTGGGAGAGGAGAAACGCCTCCCAATTCCTCCACTCACAATTTCCATGCCTCCCGCCCGCCGTGTTTAAATTCTTCCCACCCGCAATTTCGCGCGCAGTTCATAGCTCCCAAATAAACGCCTTCGAGAGAAAGACTTGGAGCAAGTCCACGGGTGTCCCAAAAAGACTTAACCAACATTTTATTTGCGATACAATATTAACATATTTTGACCGATGTTTGAAATTGGAGCTCCTTGTAAAATTAGTTGAAAGCGACAAAAACGGCCTACTAAACGGTTTGGTAGAAAACGCGGGGTCGGGGTGCTGTAAATTGAAGAACGAAGCAGTTATGTGTTTATTGTTAGGGGCAAGGTTTCAAATTTTTCAAGCGCCCAAGTTCGATTCCCTAGCGCTATTAAAGGCACCTTTTCTTCACTGTTTTTAAATAGTTTCAGTTTTCAGAGATCTGTTTTTATTTTCTTTGTCTTTGTGATTAGGTTTTAGTTTTGTGTTAGGAAAGGTATTCCTAAATCTCAATTTTCACTTTTCACCACGCGAGTTGTAGCGCACGGGCTGTGGCATGGGCACTAAGAACAAAAGTGCCGTAAGCATAGCCTAGCGAAGTGCGTTTACGGTCCCGTAAATATAGCCACTTCGTTTTCATATTTGAAACATAGAACAGAGATATATTTACAATTATACTAATATTTTTATCATCGTAGAATTATAGTATAATCTTAGCAGGGGTGGACCATGAATTTGTGTCAAATGACAAGGGATGGGCCACAACAATAAGCCAATTTTCCTTGGACTGACATGAAAATACTATATCGACATTGCAAAATTATAAACTTAAATAATTAACTGCCCCTTATCGAGTTGAATATGCCTTTTAGGTTAATTTTCGGCATTTTCAAAATGCACGCTCAAATAATGCTTATGGCTCGGCATGGCCGTACAAGTAGGCGCGGTGGAGATTTAAAATGCTAATTTTCTGTTTTAGTCGTCGTCCTGGTGTCACTGACAAACATTGGCATTTCCACAGTTTACCCAAATCTATTCGTCAAAATGTGCTTAGTCATTTACATCAAGGCAAAAATACAAATTCTGGATAATAGGGGTAAAGTTCACGTGCTATCAAATCAAATAATGCGGCTTACGCAAGGACTGGGTTAAATATTTCAAACAATTTCGTTAAACTTTCACCGCATTGTATCTCTTTTTCATGGATTTCAAATCGTGTCGTACTCTCGACTTCCTTGCGTGTTGGATTAAAATGTTTTTGTGAGCGCAGCAACTTCGAAAGTTCGAAATTTGGATCGAAAATTGATCTTAATTCTTAAATACTATTTTTTGGTCCATAATTTTGCTTTTGGTGGATATTGCATTACGTCGCACTACTCTGGATTACATCAATTATTCATATTAAAATAGCATGCATTTTTCATGGAACAACTCCGGATGTCCGAATTATGACAGGCTGAGTTGAATCGAATCAGGTTTATCTATATTACTTCTTAATTCAGATTTGGGGCGCATCGAGATTCCTTGACACCCTTAAATGTCCAGGAGGATGCCAACATAGGTAAAACACTGCTACATATAAGTGGTTAATCAGAAAGGGTAATACAAAAGGATTAGACTGAGGCTTTCCACTAAGTGGCATGAAGTGTAAAGGTAAGCCCTCAAAAGATCAAGAGTGATTGTGTTGCATGCACTCCGTGCGGTAACAGCTTTGTTCGTCTTGGTATAAACAAGTACGTAATTTGATATAAGGTGTTAATCTCTAGCATTGCACCCCAAGCAACAGGTTGTTCATTTTTCTGCCCGTCGCTGGACGAGTTAACCTCTGAGCAGGCGTCTTGTTCAATTTAAAACATCTTAGTCTATATAGCATAAAAATCTCATTGTAATATATCAAAATATAAGGCAGCCCTTTATGGATCAATAGTAAGGCTTATTTGAGTGTAATAGTAAACAAAAAAGTTAATTTATATAAAACAAACAGTCCTTTTGGATGACGCCCGAAAGAAGATTATGATTTGGACCGCGTTCCTGGCAAACGTACTCTCGAGCCCTAGTGCCGTTTCATAACGATTCCACGGTTATTATTGCAGTGCATGTTTCGCTCTTAAATCCCAAGCAAAATATGGATAAAAAAAAGTAAATCGAACATTAAACACACAGATACAGATATCATTATGAACAAAGCGAGCTTTTCCGATGAATACAGTTTTTGAAACTTCGTTGTTCTCACAATACACTAGATGAAACCCAAATAGGTTGAACCTGAAATAAATACACCAAGAACGCTGAAGACGCCAAACGATAAAATAATGCCCACTCATTGGCTCATTTTCCCTGTTTGAATTGCTTAAAAGGAAAATGTGAAGTTCGAAAAGACCCGCATAACACGATTAACAAATCTGTCATAAAATAGATTGAGCTGCACGGCAATTGAAATATTCTACTAACTAATTTCGAAAAGTTAAATTTTGCACGTGAATAAATCAAACAATTTTGGACTCATATAAAATCCCAGGGTTGAAACAGGCCTAAAGAAACGCAATAGCCATGGTCATTCGTATTTATTATAAATATAAGGTAATGGCAGAAGGCACTTAAAATATCCTTCACGGTCCTCTTGGACGAAGTGTTCATACTTATAATAGTTCCAGTCTGGTCTGAGTTCCAAATTAAAGGCTATGTTTACACTAAAATGGATCTGGCGAAAACCATAATGGTGTTCCTTCTTTTTACATTACAAGAGATATGGCAATAAAAGTTTAGTTTGTCTCATTTGAAATAACTTTTAAAATTATATATAAATCCCCCTTACCGATTTTTCGTATCTTTCTTAGTTCTTGAGATATTTTGACAGAAATAATCATAAATCAGCGAGCTGCCGCCATCTTGGATTTTTGTGGATATGCATGTTACGTCACAAGCAGGGTCACGCACGTATTTTATCCAGAAAGCCAATGGTCATTATAAGCCCAAAATGATATTTCGGTCACCATTTCAAATAACAAATTGACTGACAACTTTTTAAACATCTACTAATTGTTATTTGGTCACCTAGGAGTCGTTTTATATGGCTAACCCTGCTTGTGACGTCACTAAAACTACGAGATCAAAAAATAATCCAAGATGGCGGACAGCTCATTGATTTAAGTCAAAATATTTCAAGAACTAAGAAAAATACGCAAATCGGTAACGGAGATTTATATATAATTTTAAAAGTTCTTTCAAATGAGATAAACTAAATTTTTATTGCCATATCCCTTTAAGTACACAATTCTTGAAGGGCAAAATGTTTTTCAACGGAGTGACACTGCTCCCCTCCGATTCTAAAAATGCTACGCCTACGGTTAGATTTTTACATCGGATTTATATTTACAAAACGGAGTCATGTTATCTTGTATGTGCTGTGCTTTTAAGTTGATACAAACAGCTTTTACGATTAGTAGTATTATTTTTTAGTCATTATTACAATATAATATCATTTATTTTGGTCCTATATTCGCTCGTGGGTTTTTGTAAAAGTGTCAAAATGTCGATCTGGTTCAAAGTGCGATGAAGATTAGTGTTCACATTCAAAATCTTATAGCACTGACCAAGATCACATGCAGTGTGAATTAGGACATAGACACTCTGGCCTACACTATCTCTTATGATAGTCAATGATTCTATTTAATTTTGCAAGAACATGCGAATCACAGATGTTTTTCGGTTAGCCTGGTTCACACTCCTGACATTAAACCTTTGTATGTGGGATACATGTATATGTGTATAGATGTACAAAAGTGCTTTCAGCATAAATTCTGAAGGAAAACGTTTTATTCGACATTTTTATCATCGTGTGCTCTTAACAAGCAAAATTTCTCCCTTCCTTTAAAGATTGTAAGATACTAGGAGATATACATGGCCATATTCGCCTTTAGTTTGAAAATGGTTAAGCTTTCTCCATTACAAACTAGCATTACATCTACCTCAAAATACGTATGAAATGACTGGATGTTGGTAAGGAAAGGCAATTGGTTTCGTGAAAAACAATGTATTTAGATGAAAATAACAGGGAACTGTTCCCATGAATAGAATTATACACGTCACATGGCTCCATATTTCTTTGACGCTATTGCAACTTACAAGAGCTTATTGATATCGGCACCTGCCAATGCCAAATAGATAGCATTAAGGGTGGGGGTAGGCAGATTTACACCACTAAGGTGTTCAACCATGATCAGACACCACAATTCACGATCTACAGTGTAGATGGCACACCTAATAAGCTTGTATGTGCCGGACGAGCACAGTCTTGCAAAATAATAACATAGGAGAACCGTGAATGTGTAACCAATAACCCAGTGATTTCTGTGTCAGGAATTGTTTGTGTTGGCCAGGTGATTATAGGCACAACTGGTATCACAAATTCTACATAAATTACACTGGTGCATGGTTCGATGGAAGAGAAGGATGCAATCATTATTGTCAAGACAATCAACAACCAAAAGGAAGAAAGGTGTAAGACAGTAGAGCATAAGATGAAAAAGAGAATGAGGATTTTTACTGCTGCAAATCACAGGTTTCTGTAAAGAATAAGTGTCACGAAGAAGTGTCTATCATGTCACTCCATTTTACTGCCATGAAGAAGAGAGGGTTGAAGAAGTTCTTTGCTGATCAACACCTCACTGCTTGATATGTCTTACAGGCAGAAAGGTATTTTATGATATTTTTCTCTCACGTGTGATGTTATTAAATGAATGTGTGTTATGGTTTTGTATATTTCGAAACAAAATCCTATGAAAATGTTGCAGAATTTTTCAAACAGACCAATCTACATGGATTTCGGTGGCAGAGATTCGAACATTGTCAGAACATTGCAATTTCAGAAATGCTCTCGATGAAATGTTAATAGCTTGAAGTGGTGCCAGTGTAGGTAGCGTCTATAGCCTACAATAAGCTTCGAGTAATTAGAATCAATCTACCTGAAAATTAAAATTCAACAAGAACTTTGACGCTTCGAGTCGGGCCATTTGTAATAATAATAATAGTCTTTATTCAGTACTCAAAGCACCCGTCTGAGTTTACAAGAAGAATAGTTAGTTACAAAACTTATATAGGTAAAATATGGCTATTTACAGTGAGTTAAGAATTTTAAAACATGATAATAGAATATATTAAAATTTAAATAAAGTTAAACAAACAAAGGAGCATTTATCTCGCAAGGGTCGATGAAGGCACTGATGATTTACGAGAGGAGACATGAACGGGGGTCACGTGATGACGTTCTTGCCTTTATTAATGGGAAACACTTTTCAAACATCGGCCATATAATTTAATAATTGCTGGCATTGGGGCTTCGATCGAAAACCTTCGTCTGGACGGTAGTAGCGTGGGTCGGGAAAAAACATGTTTTTAGTGTATACAAAAGTAATCACTTGATAAAAAATATACAAATCAGATGGATTTAGTGAAAACAAAGTATAAACAAAATATGAAACTCACATTACAAAATATAGTATTTACATGGAAAGAATGTTGCAAAGATATGAACAGGAGAAATTACGAAACTATGTATGAAATGAGGTGTAGAATATCTGTCCATGTCTGCTGATGGCAGGCATGCAATGATAAGAGTTAAATGTATCAGAAGCGCTCATTAATACCGAAATGATGAATGGTGCCAAGTCAGGAAATGAGACGCATTTCTTGTCTCGAGCTCATTTCCTCTTTCATCATTACTACCTGAATGGGACAGGGAGCTCGAATTTTCATGTCTGAAACACTGTGATTTTCAGTGTTGAAATGTCTGGCAACAGGCTGTTTAGCATCGTCAGTGACAGCACGACTCACCAAACCTTGACCTTAAACATCTTCCGGTTTTAACAATGTAAAGAATGTCACATCTACCACATGAGATGCAGTAGACGAGATGAGAGGAAGCACACGTAAAACGGTGCTTGATAGCATACTTAGATTTTGGTGCCGAAATAGTAGTTGAAGAATGTATGAACTTACAGGTTTCACATTGCACTATACACGAGAAGGTAACGCGCCATTAAGTGACGACAAATCCTAAAGTAGGGAGCTATGGACTAGGGTTTCGCGAATGTTTATACTATGTCGAAAAGAGACTAAGGGGTTATCGGTGTAAATAGAAGATATTTCAGGGTAGTTTTTCAAGATATGAAAATACTTTCTAATGACATCCCTCATAGTTTAAGGTACATATACCTATAGTGCGATGGGAGCTTCAAGACGAAGGGCTTTCGCTCGAAACGTCGAAGTTCTTGTTGAATTTTTCAGGTAGATTGATCCTAAGACCCGAAGCTTGTATCTGGCGTTACCAAAGAACTCATACATTGGCATTTGCAAGCAGAACCAAAACTCAATTTAAAATGTGCGTTGGAAATTGCCGTGGGGATAGTAATAGACCGTGAAACATACGAATATCTTTGCTAAAGGTTGATATTCAAACAGAGCAAAGTGACCTTTCATACATATAGAAGCTAACGTGTTAGTCTAATGTGATCTGCGGATGTCGCGTGCGTTAAGATCAATACTCGTGGTGGCTTGTATAGATATAATTGTCTACTTTATGGAAAATAGAAGTCGTATTGCATGGAACAATGGAAGGCTTATTGCATGGAATTATCTTTACGGTAGCTCCCTTGGCGAGATTCGGATCTGTGAACCTACGGATGAAGAGCATCTGCCCAATCTCGGTTACGTGTGAAGAATTCCAAGTGTCGTTTCATTCCACACGTCTTTAAATTTGAAGGTTTTCAAATTGACTCGCAAGGCATTTTTCATGTTGAAGCCAAAGTGCAAGCCGTAAAAGAAGCTCCAGTAGGATTGAGAGATCTCAAAGAAGACCAAGTTGTATAATTAACGAATGTTAATGTTAATTACGTAATGCGCCCACCTCATATGCTAATGATCATGCGCAACTCATGCGCCCCTCATATGCTAATGATCATGCGCCGCCTCACAAAAGGGGGTTGATCGGCTTGTATATTACTACTGACAAGCTTGCTACAAGTCTGTTGGGAATACATCCAGGGCCGGATTAACCACGTGGCAGATGCGGTATATGCCGCGGGCCTCGCGCTTTACTGTGCCACGCCCATTTTTACGAGAATACGCCCATTTTCTATTGGGACACGCCCATGTTAAACGGGGCACGCCCATTTTTAAATTTAACAATTTTGTGTGTCTTTGAATTCAAAGGTTTTCATAACGAGGGGGTTGGGGGCCTCGCGCTGAAAATCTGCCACGGGCCTCGCGCGACGTTAATCCGGCCCTGAATACATCTTGTTGACAAGATGTGAGATAATATTGCTGCATCGATAGTTATCTTAGTAAAGTTTTCAAATGGACGCGTTATAACCTAATGACTTTAAATTGTCAAAAAACGAAAACTTAATACCTATTGCCCTTCTTTTTGCAACTAAATAGGGAAGTTGACCATTTTCCGCACTTGCCTGTGTTTGTTGTACAGTAAATACTCAGTAACTTTTCATTTTTAGTATTTAATAACCTACTTATATCGGGCCGTTGGGAAGAATACTGTTACCTGTAACAACGTAGAAATGACCCTTTTCAAATAAAGTTCATTCGTTCATTTATTTATTCAATGCCTAACGTTTAGTTTTTATTTAGAGATGAAAACCGGAGTATCCGAAGAAAACCCTCCCAAGTACGGGAGAGAATCAACCAATCTCAAATTACCCGAGTTTATCAAGCACAGGGAGATTAACCAACCTGAGCAATTCTTGCCCGCGACACACTGTATAGCTGGTTTAACTCAGAAGTAAAAGGCAGCGCGCTAACCGCATCTCCCTTCCGCGCATATTTGTACCATATGGCTATTTTAGACCCCTAGATTATAAATTTAAAGTAATTAACAAATATAATATAGTGTCAGTTCAAGTGTTTATTTCCTACTTGCCTAACTTATTTCCTATCTAGGACACAAGATCTCTGTTCCAGGACAACTGCATCTCTGTTCCGCGCATATTTGTAGTTCGGTCTGTGTTATTCCACAAGATAGAAGACAGAACCGAGAAACCTCTTGTTTTATCCTCACGAACTCTGAGAAAAAATGTATTCGCATATATTTTACCATAATTTTTGCAGTCATGAAATTCAACCAATTCCTAAATAATCGTAACCTCACGATTTAACCAATCACAAACCGCCCCCAGGAATATCCAGGAGTTGAGCGAGCAATTCCACAAATTGCATCTAGCAGAATTGAAAGATGTGCATGATATGTCTGCTTACGAATACGATTTAATTTGTACACCTGGAAAGAAGAATAGGAACGCTAGTTCAACGCTGATCATGACACATTGTGAAGTTGTAAATTTAATGCATCAGTTCTCCGGAAGTCCTGTAGATGCAATTAAATCTAACAATATAGGAGATTTGGTGTTACAAATATACATTGGTAAGTGTAGCAATTTACCTTGCATGGATGGCCCAACAGAGTGCAAGATGATAAATCAAAGCATCAAGTGTAATTTTACTCGGAGAAATGAATTGAGTCTCAAAGTAGGTTGTCTTTTATATAGATCGTGCGTGGCGATACGTTCTCAAAAACGAAAAAGAATTAAGCACATCATGGTATGTCTCAGATGAAAGGTTTGGTTCGTAGATGTGTCTGGTGGCCTGTGATTGAGAAACATGCTAGAAGTAGTTCTACATGCCAGTTTCATCAGAAAAGACGACCGAAAGAATCTTAGTATCTGTAGGAATGGCCATAAAAGACTAACTTTGATTATGCTTGTCCGCTTATGTAAAATATTACTCTTTTAAATACCGATGCACATTGTCCAAGGCTGGATATCCCCCTGACGAATTCATGTAATGGAAAGACGACATGTGAGAGAATACGTATGCTCTTTGGTAGTCAGGAATTACCTGGTGATTTCAGATAATGGTTCTAATTTGTGTAAAGAACGGAATCAGCTTCATTAAATAAGACATGTCACCTATTATCCACTGATCTAGTGAAAAGAGCTGTCCAATCCTGTAAACAACAAGGAAGGAACAAGATGCAACGTTGCTGACAAGATTGTTTAACTCCCGAGCAGTGGTCTTCTGAAGGTAAGCTCATTGAAGAAACGGGATCAGTTTTGGCGGAAATCGAAATGAAAAACTCAAAGATTGTATGTAAGGCGACAAATCATGATCATATTCGACATGAGACTCCAACCACGTCCGAAACTGTTTGACAAAACGTTATGCAACAAGAGAGCGTCGCATACCTCAAAAACTGGACGATTATCGAAATGACTTTCTGATAGTTATTATATTCTAATTGGATTAATTAAATTATGTTTAAAAAATTGAAAAGAACCAGAAAGAATTCGCAGCATGGAGAAATGTAGTAACGGGAAACATTCATATCGAACTTGAGGCAATAGAACATTAAGTATGCATTACTCTCGTAATCAAATTATAGTGTTTACCTTATATACGCAGACTTACTAAATATCATTTGAAGATATAGTATTGATGTATCTGTAGTTTAGTTCTCTGTACAATTATTCGATAAACAATTAAATATATTGTAATTTGGTAATTACTTGTATCAATAGTTGCAGTATGTTGATTAAGAAAAGTACACTAGCTGTATTTAGTTAATATTGATTTTTGTTGCAAAAGCGCTCAGCTAGAATTTAAATTAATATGAATAATTAGAAAACGTAAATAAATAGATAATCTAAATAATCTATAAGAGAGCCGATCCTCTATGGTAAATTGAAGATTTTCAATAAATAAAATGTGTGTAAATAACTTAGCGAGTCATTGCGAAGTATTCATTGTCGTAGACTGACTGTAGTGAAAGCTTGTAGTTCTAATAAAGGTTGCATGGAAAAAGAAAATATATCAAAACTTGCCAGAAATGCATCAAATCCAAAACCCCTTGATAGTAAGAATTCAGCCCTTTGAAGGAAATACTTTGTAATGGCAATCTATAGTATAGCAGCCCTGGCTCTAGTTTTCATGCCTGATTTTACTCCGAAAAAGCGGGCGGTATTAAATATGTACTAAAATAGGGCTACGCTGCTCAGTTGCAAGAAGCGTGCGTATAATATTGGCTCTTGGAAAATGTTTGGGAATCGAAATCCATTTCTAAGCAATTAAATTTTCAATTAAACTTATTACATTTATAGCTCTGGTTGTGATTTATTACAAATTTCGCACATTATAATGCATAAATATTGTGAACATTAAAATTTAGAACATTTCAACGCGGTCATAAAACTTCCGTAAGCTGAACTCAAGTGTCCATCTGTTTTGAACTTTTAGTCCTTGCTTGCTGGAACGAAGAGGTTTCCAGAGTCTTTCATTATGCAATGTAATACAAACGCATCAAATGTTTAGACATCCTGATAGCAACTTAATCTATAATTTTTGTACTTATTTTACATAGTTTATTAATGTACATATTTGTCATATTTTACTGTTTCGACGTAATTTAGGAGCTTAAATAAGTGATCTTAAAGGCAACAATTTTTAGAATAAATATGTTTAACAATTATCGTAAAGGTTACGACATTTAGTGTTATTGCTGCAAGGTAACTATAATATACCAGTCTACTTGTCTTTCATTCTATCTATCTTGCTTTAACCACGTTTGTAAGAACGGACTATTCTTATTTCTGCCTAAAATTTGAACTTTCAATTTTGACGAGCTAGCTAGTTAGTTATGAAATATTCAGATCAATACAGTCAATTATATACTGATTATTATATTGATCATTTTAGATATAGGTTATAGTGATATACTAACTATAATACATGAGGTACATTTACGCTAGTAATGGTATGTTGCTCGTTTTCATCAACTAATGGACATTTAGTCCATACGCCACATTCCTTCACATAAAATTGAGTTTTGATAAATTAATATGCAAGAATAGATGCGACTGTCCGAGGACAATATTGCTTTCTAAGAACTGTTTTAATGATAGGGTTGTATGAATAGTCAGGATTTGATATGTCTGATATTCAAGGATTTTGATTTCTACTTTTGATTCCCAATGCACGAAAGTATTATAATTGTTTTTCGCCACCTGAATTCATTGATATACCACACGTTAGCGCACGAGGAGAGATATACAAAATTGAACCAAAATGCTCCGTCGTTAGTATATCACTGTCATAGCGCTGCAGGACATCATAGTTTTTGGCAGGGCAATTCTACCAGACGCCCCCCCCCCCAACGAAAAGGTGGTAGTTTCGCCCCTGTTTGAACGGCTCGAGCAGTCAATGAAGTTGTTGGAATCAGAAAAATTCCTTTGCTTGGAAGCACAAAATAACTCGTTTAAATTGAGCAAATACAACGAAAATATGAATATTACTTACCCAAGCACTCTGTCCCATTTCGGGCAAACCCCTCAACACATTCACATTTGCAAGATCCTTCGGTATTGATGCACTTTTCGTTTTTTGAACGTTTACAACCACAGTACGAGGATGATTTGCATTCATCATCATCTAAGAGAACGTTTAAAGAAAATTCATAACATTCTCTACATAGTATGAAGCATTGTAGTGATTGAGTGAAAGTGATTTATTTTAATATTATTGAAAACGTTAATACACACTCTCTGAAAAGCCGAGACATTTCCTACAAATTAAAAAAGTCCAGGTGAACCAAATTTTAAATCATAAAAGTTTAGATCTTAATAAACTTCAACAAAAGATGCATTGATATTTCAATAAACGAGACTCAATTACTCTAGCGATCACAGTATAAAAAAACTGATGTTTGACCGTTTTACAATTAAAATTGGGACAGTTTTGTTAGTTTAATTTGTGCGGGTCTCTGGTGACAGGTAAAGGCGCGGATGCCGATGGATTTATCCGGCTGCGAATTGAGATATGAAAAGGAAAAACGTATGTCTAAATATTTTACAATAAAATACAGGAAAAGTTTTAATTTGCGCGGGTTTCTTGTAACAGGTAAAAGGGGCGGGTGCACTGCCAGTAAATAGCGGCTTAATTTGTTTCGCTGGGATATAGTTTTCGGGAAGTTTCCCCGATAGCGAATTTTTAAAGAAAAGGAAAATCAGAGAAAAGTTTTTTTACCAAAGTGGAAAAGAACAACATGGCGGCGAGTTTTGCTTTGCTCGTTGAATACTATCAGCAATATAAAAGTTCCCTGGGCACGGACTTGGTCGACGTCGTACAATTTTTAATCTAATTTCTACAATGATTGCCAAGTATTAGCAACTTTCACGTTAAAAACACTGCGATTTACACCCATTATTTAGTAATCAATAGAAGTATTTCCCAATAAATTGTCCACCATGGATCATGGACAGGAGAGAAGTGTCCACCATGATCATCGAAAATTATCAATTTCAGTGTTTAGTAGCTTTCCCAATTTCCCAATTAATAGCTTAATCAAACTTTGGGCGAGAAATATATTTGTTAACCATTTAAATCATACATTGTTTAATCAAATTACAATCATGGAGCCTGCTGATTTAGATTTATTGCAATATATTAAAACCAGATTTTATGAGTATTGGTTACTGCAATATACAGATCATCATACAAGATACCAATCTATAAGTGCATGACAATCCTTCAAAGCCAGACTCAATGCTTTTGAAATTAAAGTTAATGAAAAATTATACCTGGGATTATTGAAATCATTCGATTTTCCTTTTCACCCAAAATTCCCACAGCCAATTAAGTAGTACCCAGGGAAATTACCAGCGCCATTTGCCAATGCCAAATTTGATTACCCGCTCCTTTTTCCATCCGCAAGTCGCAAAAAATACTGTAGAACATTCCTTAAAAAGTCCCACATTCAACGCATGTAATATATTCCAGGTTTTGAAAAGATAATTTCACGTAGATAAGAATACAATAGTTTTAAGGTATACAAGACGCCAGAGAACAGCTGAATCATACTTAGTTATGAACTGGACTCTGCATTAAATGCTATATACTAGTTACTGATTTGAATACAGTTATTTACTCATTGCCCATTTTCCTTTTTCAAGATTTCCCGCACACCGATAAATAAGCCGTGCATAAAAATACTTTATGCAGAGAATACGGTACTGAATTATATTGTATATACAATACGACTGGAATATATGCTCGTGACTGAAGTCCCATTGAAATAGCTATATCCCTAATTAAGCTAAGTAAACAAAAACTTCCATAACTAATATATTCTGATTCTATGTCAGGAGCTGTACGATGAGAAAACTTCACGACATATATACTAAAACAATTACTCGTAGGTCCAGCTAGATATTACAGATTTGAAACCGCTATAAAATTGTTTTATAATACCATGCAGGTATATTACCAGAAAATAGCATTCCAATATATACGTCGTTTTCGGATGCATGGGTTAGATTATCCTTAGAGCCGCACGCTGTGTTATACTTTCTAAAGAAATGTCGACCAGGGGCGAAACTTGGGTATTACAACTGGAGGGGTGTTAGCTTCATTTGCCGAACAAAATGGCGTGGCAATCGTGGGGCCCGACCGACGAACTAAAATAGAAGTTTTGTAAAGTAGGGCAAATCGATACGATTTCGTTGGGAAAATGATGACGGTCAACTATGTGATTGTATCTACATAACCACATTAGCCACTAGTGGTTCTCACTCTAACAACGCTGCTGAAAGACTCGCACTTTATATATTGGGGCGACAACTAGACAAAAATGGGTACATTATAACTTTACAAGATAAAGTATTCGGACAAAAAACTTCACAAAACATGAGGTTTATGATAACTGGAGGGGTGTTACCCCTCTCCACACCCCCGGTAGTTTCGTCCCTGATGTCGACACAAGGAAAAAGCAGGAGTTGTGAGGATAAGCTCAAATGTTGAGAAGGGGAAAAAAAGGGATAATTAGTTACCATGCTAATACATACGAAAATACGTACCAATACATGTCACTCCATCAACACGGAACCCTTTCTTACACATACATCTGTAAAAACCTAGGGTGTTGTTGCATGAAACAAAAACTGTAAGATTACATGGGGATGACAAGCATTCATCGATATCTAAATAAAATATTGAAAGAGAAATTAGAAGATTTTGAATAATATTATTGCATACATGAATACACATACATAGAATATCTATTAGTTATCCCAACCGGTTTTTCATACATAATTTACAATAGATGCTAAAAAGATAGAACTTTGATACAATTACAAGAAAGTGTGAAACTTTCATCCAGAGTTATATAACTAGATTGCCCACCGGAGTAAGCCTCATTACACTGTTTACGTTAATATTATGCTGTCAAGGACATTTTCTCGGCGCAGGGACTCCGGAGAATTGTTTTGGATTGGGGGCGCTAAAGATATTAGAGGGCGCGGTGGCACTAGTAACAACTGCTCAATGATAGAGACATTTAGGGGGTATGGGGGCATGCCCTTCAGAAAGTTTTGAAATCTATAGTCCCTAAAATGTCATTTCCTCAAAACTCTTTGCAAATGTTTAATGGTAAAGCAGCTGACTACCAAGATCGTAACCATCGGGGGACTGAATCTCCTCCCACTCTCCTTCAGGACCACCTTCGACATATGTTTAAATTCGATGGGAAATGTTGGGAGGCGTGTGCACAATATATTACAGCAGCCAGCAACTTTGATTGTATTTCCGGAACTCTAGCAAGCCTCAGAGATAAAAATGTTCTATGAGAGCATTGGCCAGGACTCCCTAATAAACTAACGCCTTCGGCGGTCCCTTGCCCCACTGCCGACTCAACAATTTCTCGATGACGTCATAAATCGTTCGCCCCACCTCCGTTTTGCAAGCTACGCCACCTCTGACTACCAAACATATGCGACGAATCACTATTTACCGTCAAGACTAGAAGGAAAGAGAATTAAAGTGCCTAATTGGGTACCTAAAACATTTGTATTTTTCAAATGACCTGAAAAATAGCGCCAAAAGTGCGAGGAGTTCCTGTTGGAGTTAAGTATATAAACATTAAGCCTTAGAAATAGCAAAGAACTTGTTTCGTAAATGCAGGGGCGTAACTAGTGGGGAGTTTGGAGTTTGAGTCACCCCGCCCCCTCCCCCCAATGTTCAACAATTGTAACTTCGTAGGGCAAATTTTGCCATGTTGGTCAGGCAAAAATAGATTCAAGGCATGTTGAGTAAGATCAAAAAGCCTTGAAGACCAGTTTGGGCAATCTGAAAATTTTGCTAATCTAATATACAACATTTTCTGACCATCAGAATTCTATAAAATCTTCCCCCAAAGTGCATAAAATGGCATTTCAGAGACTCGACATTTCAAAATTTTCTGGGGCAGCATGCCCCCATACCCCCTAGTGGCCTATTGCCTTCAGCATTCGATACCTGTGCATTCCCGCAAGCGAAATGAGGGCACCATAAACCTTTTTGGCTTTTGCCGGCCCCTTTACATTATGTTTTCACCACGCCCTTTCGTCGGGCAAAATGATCCACACCCCCCAATGTTTAGACCCAAGTTACGCCCCTGCGTAAATGTACCAATATTTCATTTTCTTATGTAGTTCTTTGACACGAACAAATTAGCCACGTCCACCAGCCGTGCATTATCAGTTCGTATTTTATGAGTATTCAGATAGTTAAATATCTTCTGCGACATATTTTCCCTAAACCAGGTTTTTATTCGTTGTGCGGTAGAAAAAGATCTCTCGCCAGTTGCGCTGGCTTCTGAATTGACTAATAGAAGTTTGCAGATGATGATAACTTCACCGATCATTTACTTCACGTTGCGGTCCACACTTTTCATGGCGTCTAGGACTTTAGTGAAACATTTTAGGTTTTTCTCCTTCGTGAGTACTTTGAATATTTCTAGTTGTAAAAGAGGGAACTCTTCTTTTATATCCTCGGAGTAAAATTCCTTTACATTATGCTAACTCAAGGGCTTACAATATGTTAACAATGGAGCTTGTAATTTCGCAAATTAAGCTTTAAAGCTGGGCTTCTCGAAACGTTCGTTAATCGCTAATACAATCACATCAAGGGCTTTGTAATAAAGTTTTCTATACAAGTATTCTGATGTTTCAGGTTTGAAGTTGCCACTGCCTCCTTCTCTCGCTTCCTATTTTGCTGGTGTCTTTCTCTTCCTTGGTAATTCATGCAGGTTCCGCATACGCCTTCTATCCTGGCATATATATAGGATGTTTTCTTCAGTGTAGCGTCTTTGTAGTTGTGAAAACCTATAATATGTTAAATTTGTGTGTATTCTAGGATGTATGTTTGACGACTTGTTTATGGGACGGTGGGGTACGGGGGCTAAAGCCGGCAAGCGCACCTCCTCCGCGGTCCCTTCGATCTAAAAGTCTCTAAGTTACTGGGTTATACCCGTGAGACTAGCACGCGAATGTGCGTTTTGGATCTTAGTGCTGCGTTCGACACAGTGGATCATACGATACTCCTAAATAGGCTTCAATCTACACTTGGTATAACTGGCAAACCCCTAGATTGGTTTACATCATACCTCTTCAAAAGGAGTCAACGCATTTATATTTCAGGTGTATTATCAAACTATTTTCGGTTAAATTGTGGCATCCCTCAGGGATCTTGTCTTGGTCCCTTGCTTTATATTATTTATGCCTCCAAGCTGTTTGACATTGTCGAAAACCATCTTCCAGACGCTCATTGCTTTGCAGACGACACCCAACTATACTTATCATTTAAGCCGGACAGCCAACTTGATCAAGATGAAGCCTTAGCTGCTATGGAAAATTGTATACGAGATATCCGCTCATGGATGAGGGATGACAAACTTTTACTTAATGATGGAAAAACCGAATTTCTTGTTACAGGTTCTAAACAACAACTCGCTAAAGTTACTATTTCCCATATTAACATCGGTGACTCAACTACATATAAGTCAAAGAGCGTTAGAAATCTAGGGTCCTGGTTCGACGAATAATTCAATAGGCAAAACAGCTTTCTATCATCTGCACAATATAAGAAGAATTAGAAATCTCGTGATTCAGCGGAGATTCTGGTTCACGCATTTATTACCACACGATTGGATTATTGCAATAGTTTATTGTCTGGTTTGCCACATTATCAGCTAGCTAAATTAAAACGAGTACAGAACGCAGCGGCTAGGCTGGTTTCCAAGTTACCTAAGTTCTGTCACATCTCACCAGTCTTGTGTAATTTACACTGGCTTCCAATTAACTATTGTATTGAATTCAAGATCTTATTGATCACGTTTAAAGAATTCATGGTATTGCTCCTGATTATATTTGTAATATCATTAAAGTAAAAAAATGCTCTAGGTATAACCTACGTAATAATGATGAGATATTACTATTATCACCACCTGGTAAATCACTTGCAACATTAGGTGATAGGGCGTTTGCATTTTCAGCTCCGAAGCTATGGAACTTACTGCCTAAGGATATTAGAAACATTAAATTTACCTTTGATGTTACTCGATGGACGAAGAGACGAACAGAGCAGATATCAAAATAAACTCATCGAATCGAATACGGGACAGTTGAACGAGCGTCGTGAAGAAACAAACAAAATTGACCCAACCAAAGCGAAACCGAAGGGCATGTACTAAAACCCGAAACGGCAAAACGAAACGAGCGAAACGAAACGAGCGAAACAACCAAAACGACCGGAACGAAACGACCAAAACGAAACGACCAAAACGAAAATAATTTTTAAAAAATAACAAAAATCTAAAATTTACGGAGAAAATGATCCCGAAAGAGGAAATTTAACACATGAAAATAGAATTGTAGACTATGTGTGTCGTTTTCAAGTTTTCATCATCGTTCAATACCCAATGAAAACGGACAACAATATAAATAAAACGCTGCCGAAAACAGTCAGTTTAACTTGAATGTGGAAGAAAATGGAATCACTGAATTTGGCGCCTAAACTGGCCATCATGGAAGCACTGGTTTTGCTGATTTTGACCAGTGATTTTTACGCCGTCTCAATATGGAGACCGAATTGCTCGAGGAAATGGTACATATTTCAAGGAATTAAATCTTATCTATTCATGTAAATACCCTATTGTTTTACAGTATGCATAAAGAGCGCAATGAGGTATAGAAAGCCACCCATAAATACAATGTAATTAATGAGCATAATTTTTAGTTTATAACATAGCACAATTGTTCACTTTGAGATTTTTGTTGTTTTTTTTTGTAATTATTTTCGTTTCGGTCGTTTCGTTTTGGTCGTTTCGTTTTGGTCGTTTTGGTTGTTTCGCTCGTTTCGTTCCGCTCGTTTCGTTCCGCTCGTTTCGTTTTGCCGTTTCGGGTTTTAGTACATGCCAAACCGAAGAAATGCTACAATTGCGGTGGAATGCATTACCATGGCAACTGCCCTGCCAAAGGAAAACAATGCCAAAAATGCAATAAAATGAACCATTTTTCGAAAGTTTATCGAGGTAATAAAATCACAGAACAGGTCAAACTATGAACAGAGACAACGGAAACATGTACATCCAGTTTAAGAAGGAAAAGAAAGTGGTGACGCGACAGACAAAGATTATTTATATTCTGTTAATAATACAAAGACCCTAATGAAATTCATTGGGAAATTTGTAAGTACTGTTGAAACACGGAAACATATCACCACAGCAACATTTTATGCAGCTGAAACACCTTGTTGTGGCAATCTGATTTCATCAACCACAGCAACTTGGTCTTATCAGTATACATGTAAACAAGGTTTCGGACAAAATCTGACAGTAAGATTGAGAACATAATTTCAAAATATGATTCAATGTTTACCGGTCTGGGAAAGTTGAAGGCTAACACGGTAAAACTGAACATTGATCAAGAAAAGACACCAAAAGCACAACCACAGCGTCGCATACCATACCATATACGAGAAACGGTAGGAGAAGCGTTGAAAGATCTGGAGAAAAGTGACATTATAGAGCGTGTTCCAGAAAACCAACCAACACCATGGGTGTCACCAATCGTAGCAGTACCTAAAAAGGGCGGAGCAGTTAGAGTATGTGTTGACATGCGAGCAGAAAATGAAGCGATTAAGAGAGTACGACACCCAATACCAACTGTCGAAGAAATTAGTTTTTAACTAAACGGGGCAAAGTACTTTTCTAAATTAGACCTCTCTCAAGCCTACCATCAGTTAGAACTAGACAAAAGTAGCAGATATATTACCACTTTTACCACTCACACAGGCTTATACAGATACAAACGCTACTCATTATCATTAAAACAGATAACGGTCCGCCTTTTAATAGTGAAGAGTATGTTCGGTATTTAGAAACACTTGGAATAAAAGCAATATTTTCAACACCTAAGTGGCCACAAGGGAACGCAGAGGCCGAAAGACTTATGCGGCCGCTAGGCAAAGCGTTAAAAACCGCCTGCATAGAGGGAAGACCGTGGAAACAAGAACTCAGCCGTTTTCTACTGCAATACAGAATTACGCCTCACACTTCAACAAATATACCACCAGCGGAATTGCTTTTTAATAGAACGGTAAAAGTAAAACTCCCATCCTAGAAAAGCGGAACATTATCAATCGACACAAAGTCGCTCAGAACAGTGAAAAGGCAAAGCAGAAATACAACAAACAGTTTGCAGATAACAGGAGTAATGTTAAAGAAAACGATATTAAGATTGGTGACCATGTTTTAGTTAGACAAGAACGTAAGGACAAGCTCACCCCAAATTTCAATCCGATTCCATATGTTGTTATAAAGAGGCAACATTCATGAGTTACAGCAAGAGCAAGAAATGGTCACATCATAACTAGAAATGTATCACATTTTAAGAAAATCCCAGATCCTGACCAACCCGATCAGACGAAGACGAAGATTGTCAACCAAGCGCGCAAATAAATGATCGTGGCGAGAACGATGTGAGAATCAATGATAATCATGGTGATGAGAACCAAGAAGTGCGAAGATCAACGAGAGAGTCAAGAAGACCACAAAGATACGGACAGCCTGTTTTATGGGGAATATGTAAAGATAAAAAGGGGGGTGATGTAGTAGACTGTAAATATTTATATTCTGTTTGAACACGTAACGTCGCGTGATCAGAAACTAACATTCTGATTGGACAATAGCGAGAAACACATGGGACAAAAGGGATTTGCTTAGGGAAGCACATTACATAAGTTTTGGGTTGTTGTAAGATTATACATTTATACCAATTTATATTAAGTAATACATCGTGTAGAAACATTATAAGCGGTATATACATTACATGTTGAATTCTTATCTATAACTGTCATATATATTGTGATTTGTATAGTAGAATAGGCATAGTTAAACATATTGTAATCTTTCACAACCATAAATAAGTTAACTGGAGAATATATTAACTCAAGATCTCTGCTATGTCTAAGGCAAATTGCTTATTTAAATCTAGCAATAGCAGGGAATCGTCGGACTTTTTGGTGCGGATTTTCAGACCGACATTTTAAAAAGCATGAATGTTTAAGGTATTAAATTAGCCACTTTATTCTCTTCTTCAGTCTTTTCAGTAAATAATGATTCGTTTGCGTAGGTACGATCGGTAGGTTTAGTGGTCAGCAGCTTTTCGTTCGACCATATATTTTGGAAATAATTATTGTGACATTGCTCTTAAATCTTCCCTCAAATTGCATGAAATGGCATTTCAGAGGCTGTAAATTTCAAAAATTTCTGGGGGAGCATGCCCCCATACCCCCCTAAAGATGTCGCTCCTTCAGCACTCGATACCAGTGTCACTGCACTCTCGGAAATTTTAGCATTTTCAATTCAAGAATCCGTGGTCCTCATAGAGCTGCAGAACATCATAGTTTTTGGCAGGGCAATTCTACCAGACGCCCCCACCTCCCAATGAAAAGGTGGTAGTTTCGCCTCTGTTTGAACGACTCGAGCAGTCAATGAAGTTGTTGGAATCCGAAAAATTTCTTTGCTTGGAAGCACAAAATAACTGGTTTAAATTGAACAAATACGACGAAAATATGAATATTACCTACCAAAGCATTCTGTCCCATTTTGGGCAAACCCCTCAGCACATCCACATTTGCAAGATCCTTCGGTATTTATGCACTTTTCGTTTCGTTTACAACCACAGTACGGGAATGATTTGCATTCATCAACATCTAAGAGAACGTTTAAAGAAAATTCATAACATTCTCTACCTAGTATGAAGCATTGTAGTGATTGAGTGAAAGTGATTTATTTTAATATTACTGAAAACGTTAATACACACTCTCTGAAAAGCCGAGACATTTCCTACAAATTAAAAAAGTACAGGTGAACCAAATTTTAAATCATAAAAGCTTAGATCTTAATAAACTTCAACAAAAGGTACATTGGTATTTCAATAAACAAGACTCAATTACTCTAGCGATCAAAGTAAAAAGACTGATGTTTGACCGTTTTATAATTAAAAATTGGGACAGTTTTGTTAGTTTAATTTGTGCGGGTCTCTGGTGACAGGTAAAGGCGCGGATGCCGATGGATTTTATCCGGCTGCGAATTGAGATATGAAAAGGAAAAACGTATGTCTAAATGTTTAACAATAAAATACTGGGATAGTTTAATTTGTGCACGTTTCTGGTAGCAGGTAAAAGAAGCAGGTGCCGGTAAATAGCGGCTTAATTTGTTTCGCTGGGATATATTTTTCGGGAATTTTCCCCGATAGCGAATTTTGAAAAAAAAGGAAAATTAGAGGAAATATTTTTTACCAAAGAGGAAGGAACAACATGGCGGTGAGTTTTGCTTTGCTGGTTCAATACTATCTGCAGTAATATAAATGTTCACTGGGCACGGAGTTAGCCGACGTCGTACACTTTTTTACCTAATTTCTACAATGATTGCCAAGTATTAGCAACTTTCACGTTAAAATCACTGCGATTTACACCCATTACTTAGTAATCAATAGAAGTATTTCTCAATAAATGTTCAAAATCAATGTCAGGAGAGAATTGTCCATCATGATCATCGAAAATTTTCAGAAATGTTTTATCAATTTCAGTGTTTAATAGCTTTCCCAATTTTCTTTTATAAGCTTAAATTAATCAAATTTCGGGCAAGAAATATATTTGTTAACCATTTAAATCATACATTGTTTAATCAAATTACAATCATGGAGCCTGCTGATTTAGATTTATTGCAATATATTAAAACCAGATTTTATGTGTATTGGTTACTGCAATATATAGATCATCATACAAGATACTAATCTATAAGTGCATGACAATGCTGAGAAATGAAAGTTAGGAATTTTTTTGCCAGCCAGTGAATTGAATGTCACAAATTTCAAGGAAGGCCCTCCATTCTCAATCCAGCATGAGACCTTCGGTAAATCTTAACGTTAAAGCCAGACTCAATGCTTTTGAAATTAAAGTTAATGAAAAATTATACCTGGGATTATTGAAATCATTCGATTTTCCCTTTTTACCCAAAATTCCCACAGGCAATTAAGTAGTACCCAGGGAAATTACCAGCGCCATTTGCCAATGCCAAATTTGATTACCCGCTCCTTTTTCCATCCGCAATTCGCAAAAAATAGAACATTCCTTAAAAATTCCCACATTCATTGCATGCAATATATTCCAGGTTTTGAAAAGATAATTTCACGTAGATAAGAATACTATAGTTATAAGGTATACAAGAGGCCAAAGAACAGCTTTATCATGCTTAGTTATGAACTGGACTCTGCATTAAATGCTATACTATAGTTACTGATTTGAATACAGTTATTCACTCATTGTCTATTTGCCTTTTTCAAGATTTCCCGTACACCGATAAATAAGCCGTGTAAAAATACTTTTTGCAGAGAATATGGTAGTGAATTATATTGTATATACAATACGACTGAAATATATGCTCGTGACTGAAGTCCCAATGAAATAGCTATATCCCTGATTAAGCTAGGTAAACGAAAACTTCTATAACTAATATATTCTGATTCTATGTCAGGAGCTGTACGATGAGAAAACTTCACGATATATATACTAAAACAATTACTCGCATGTCCAGCAAGATATTACAAATTTGAAACCGCTATAAAATTGTTTTATAATACCATGCAGGTATATTACCAGAAAATAGCATTCCAATATATACGTCGTTTTCGGGTGCATGGGTTAGATTATCCTTAGAGCCGCACGCTGTGTTATACTTTCGAAAGAAATATCGACCAGGGGCAAAACTTGGGTATTACAACTGGAGGGGTGTTAGCTTAATTTGCCCAACAAAAAGGGCGTGGCACTCCTGGAGCCCGACCGACGAACTAAAATAAGAGTTTTTTAAAGTAGAAAAGCTGAAGTTTTTTGTCCGAATACTTTATCTTGTAAAGTTATAATGTACCTATTTTTGTCTAGTTGTCGCCCCATTATATAAAGTGCGAGTCTTTCAGCAGCGTTGTTAGAGTGAGAACCGCTATAGTGGCTAATGTGGCTATGTAGATACAATCACATAGTTGACCGTCAGGATATTTTCATCATTTGCCCAACGAAATCGTATCGATTTGCCCTAAAACACGAGGTTTATGATAACTGGAGTAGTGTTACCCTCCTCCACACACGCCGGTAGTTTCGTCCCTGATGTCGACACAGAGAAAAAGCAGGAGCTGTGAGGATAAGTTCAAATGTTGAGAAGGGGAAATAAAGGATAATTAGTTACCATGACAATACATACGAGAATACGTACCAATACATATCACTCCATCAAAACGGAACCCTTTCTTACACATACATCTGTAAGAACCTAGGGTGTTGTTGCATGGGACAACAACTGTAAGATTACATGGGGATGACAAGCATTCATCGATATCTAAATAGAATATTGAAAGAGAAATTAGAAGATTTTGAATAATATTATTGCATACATGAATACACATATATAGAATATCTATTAGTTATCCCAACCGGTTTTTCATAACTAATTTACAATAGATGCTAAAAAGATAGAAATTTGATACAATTACAAGAAAGTGTGAAACTTTCATACAGAGTTATATAACTAGATTGCCCACCGGAGTAAGCCTCATTACCCTGTTTACGTTAATATTATGCTGTCAAGGACATTTTCTCGGCGCAGGGACTCCGGAGAATTTTTTGGGATTGGGGCGCCAAAGATATTAGAGGGCGCGGTGGCACTAGTAACACATGCTCAACGATAGAGACATTTATGGGGTATGGGGGCATGCCCTTCAGAAAGTTTTGAAATCTATAGTCCCTAAAATGCCATTTCATCAAAACTCTTTGCAAATGTTTAATGCTAAGCAGCTGACTACCAAGGCCGTAACCATCGGGGGACTGAATCTCCTCCCACTCTCCTTCAGGACCACCTTCGACATATGTTTAAATTCGATGGGAAATGTTGGGGGGCGTATGCACAATATATTACAGCAGCCAGCAACTTTGATTGTATTTCCGGAACTCTAGCAAGCCTCAGAGATAAAAATATTCTATGAGAGCATTGGCCAGGACTCCCTAATAAACTAACGCCTTCTGCGATCGCTTGCCCCACTGCCGACTCAACAATTTCTCGATGACGTCATAAATCGTTCGCCTCACCTCCGTTTTGCAAGCTACGCCACCTCTGACTACCAAACATATGCGACGAATCACTATTTACCGTCAAGACTGAAGGAAAGAGAATTAAAGTGCCTAATCGGGTACCTAAAACATTTGTATTTTTCAAATGCCCTGAAAAATAGCGCCAAAAGTGCGACGAGTTCCTGTTGGAGTTAAGTAAACATTAAGCCTTAGAAATAGCAAAGAACTTGTTTCGTAAATGCAGGGGCGTAACTAGTGGGGAGTTTGGAGTTTGAGTCACCCCAATGTTCAACAATTGTAACTTCGTAGGGCAAATTTTGCCATGTTGGTCAGGCAAAAATAGATTCAAGGCATGTTGAGTAAGAACAAAAAGCCTTGAAGACCAGTTTGGGCAATTTGAAAAATTTGCTAATCTAATATACAACATTTTCTGACGTACAGAGACTCGACATTTCAAAATTTTCTGGGGCAGCCTGCCCCCATACCCCCTAGTGGCCTATTGCCTTCAGCATTCGATACCTGTGCATTCCCGCAAGCGAAATGAGGGCACCATAAACCTTTTTGGCTTTTGCCGGTCCCTTTACATTATGTTTTCACCACGCCCTTTCGTCGGGCAAAATGATCCACACCCCCCAATGTTTAGACCCAAGTTACGCCCCTGCGTAAATGTACCAATATTTCATTTTCTTATGTAGCTCTTTGACACGAACAAATTAGCCACGTCCACCAGCCGTGCATTATCAGTTCGTATTTATGAGTATTCAGATAGTTAAATATCTTTTGCGACATATTTTCCCTAAACCAGGTTTTTGTTCGTTGTGCGGTAGAAAAAGATCTCTCGCCAGTTGCGCTAGTTTCTGAATTGACTAATAGAAGTTTGCAGATGATGATAACTTCACCGATCATTTACTTCACGTTGAGGTCCACACTTTTCACGGCGTCTAGGACTTTAGCAAAACATTTTAGGTTTTTCTCCTTCGTGAGTACTTTGAATATTTCTAGTTGTAAAAGAGGGAACTCTTCTTTTATATCCTCGGAGTAAAATTCCTTTACATTATGCTAACTCAAGGGCTTACAATATGTTAACAATGGAGCTTGTAATTTCGCAAATTAAGCTTTAAAGCTGGGCTTGTCGAAACGTTCGTTAATCGCTAATACAATCACATCAAGGGCTTTGTAATAGATTTTTCTATACAAGTCTTCTGATATATCAGGTTTGAAGTTGCCACTGTCTCCTTCTCTCGCTTCATATTTTGCTGGTGTCTTTCTCTTCCTTGGTAATTCAGGTTCCGAATACGTCTGCTAACCTGAGGTATACATAGGATGTTTTCTTCAGTGTAACGTCTTTATAGTTGTGAAAACCTATAATATGTTAAATTTCTGGGTATTCTAGGATGTATCTATGACGACTTGTTTATGGGGCGGTGGGGGACGGGGCTAAAGGTGCCAAGCACACCTCCTCCGCGGTCCCTTCGATCTAAAAGTCTCTAAGTTACTTAACACCATTCACTTAACACATTTGAGACAATTAAAATTTACCATACATGACTTGATAAAGTTCGGGAAAATGCAGTTGAAGCTCACAACATTTCGTAGCATTGCGTAAATCGTTTCTCACAGGTACAGAAATCGTCTGATTTTCACTTAAAACCGCTCAAAAACATAAGATTGACAAAAAACAGCATAAAACCTCCAACTCTCTATATAAAGCACATATAAGTGATCACAACAGTCTCGTGCAATCTTCTCTTTGATTATTTTGCCTACTGCATTATGGTCAAAGACAACAATGTAACGCAATTAAGAAAATTTAGAAAAATCCCTCCCCTACGTAAATTAAGATTCTGCCTTGCTCGCCAGCATAGGCCGCACTCGCTGTGGCAGCAATAAATGACAAAACAATGGTACGCAGATATAATTTGCACCTAGGAATCTTTCTAGCAGCTCTTTCATCAAGCGATATTTAAAAAATCTGGCGGACCCAACTTGTTTGATTGAAGGATAAAAGGATTATAGTAATATGATCGAATTAAGCTCTATAAACAAATGACGTTTGGCCCACGTCGGGTCTATATTTTAGGATTTGGATGTCATTAGATGGCCTTGTAAGTCGGCCACTACTTGATAATCTGCTTCGGAAGTGCTCACTTGAAAAAGTAGGGTCAGTATAGCTTCAATGCATTTAAAAGCCATGAATGCATCACGTAAATAGGGTTCCTTCGACATTGTAAGCCACTTCAGTTCCCTCAGACTGATGGAGTTTTATTATCATGCTTGTTTTACTGATAGATCGTGGAGCAAAATTTTAGACACATTCCATCTTCTTATTTGTTACTCTGTGAGGCTATACCGTAAGTTTCGAAAAACGAGTAACGTTTAATACGTAAATATAATGTTTATAATGTAATGTTAATGTCGTCCTGATTACTTAAATAATATGCACTATACTACATATAAAATTCTCACGAGTATGTGACTTATTCTATTCAACTGTGACAATGTGATTATAATAGGCATGCGCGTATCCCATATCATACGTAGATCTTTCGCGTCTGTGATTGGTTAAAAGTGAAACTCCATTATCCGTAGATAGACAGAAGCTTAATTACGTCCAATACTGGAGAGTCCCGATTAACCCCGGGCCAGTCTATCTAATTTCAATTTTAACATAGTCAAGCTAAAGTTAAGAATAAACTGATAGTACAGAGTAACAGTCGCTTTATTATAAGCTTATCACTTCTAATAGTAATATTAACTAATTTATTAAAACTATGCAATATATTCCTTGAGCAAGTGTAATATATGAATTATATAAGATAGTTTCATCCAACTGTCCACGTTCCTGTAAATCAGCACTGAAGATACCGCAATATATTGATTCATCGTCCCCAATAAACAGTTGAGCACTGGCTCGTAACTGTAGCAAGAAGAAAATGCCACATATTATTGCACGTTCAGCTGAAACGATTGAACAATCCATGATTAAATTATATGCCATATTGTCTATGCTTCGATCACGTGAACTACAACAGGAAAAATCCACATGAATATCTACCTTGGACATAACTACAGCTGGTATATTACTACTCATCACATTTACAGCATTGGCAATTGCATTTAAATAAACGGGATTTCTGAGTGCAGAATACCACATCCTCAGGGGTTCAAAATCTTAATTGAAAAAGACGGTAGTAATAAATTTTTGGTTTCGTCAAGTGAATGGCACCCTTGACCAGTGTTTTCCAGTTGTATTTCTCAGGAAAACCACCTCCAAATATTGTCTTAGTCTCTTTAAAATTTAATTATGTCTTTCATGCAACCTTGACGCCAGTTTTTTACTTCAGTTAACTTCCAAAACACTTTTTAATGAAAAACTGTTTGTAGATAGAAGAGACGGACAAACCAATTATTGCAGAAACAATAGCTTCGTACTATCGATGCATTCTTCGACAGTCCAGAGCCCCAAATTTCCAATTACCCCTTCAGATTAGCAGCGGTACAAAGGCCTTGTTGTCTTTTTGCATCACGGCTGTTGATCTTATCGAACTCCTCAATTTCAGTTTGTGTAATATTCCTGCACAGCACGGAACCATACAGCTTCTTTAGGTAATCCAACAATCTTCCAAATTACGTTGGCGCGCAGAGGATTTAGCTCCCGCCCCGGTCGGACATCGACACTCATCAGTGACGAAATTTCCTCTCTCTCTTTCCTTGACATTTCTTGAATTTGCTTATAGCTGCTAAAATTGCCAGACAAGATAATATACCAACGTGTTCGCCATATTGCTTTTCTTCTGTTGACGTATTGCACATGTGCCAAGTACGTTTTCTTTTGTTCCGCACAAATACTCGGGTAGTTTGTCCAAAGGCGAGAATAGATGTTTTAACCCTGACCGAAAATACTAAGGAATATATTCTCCCTTGGAACGTGGATGTGTTCTTATCTTCATAAAACATGAGAATTTACGATGTAGGACGGCAATGCTACGACGACGATCAAAACAAGTGCATAGGTGGTACACATGACGTAAATATCTGTGACGTCCCTAAACAGAGCGAGGACGACGTCAAAAGTCTCACGTGTGATTTTGATTATTAATTTCCTTTCCAAAATATTATGTATTTGATTGTACTAATTATTTTCTATATCCGAGATTGGATTCGAATTTTGCACTAATTTTTCATCTAATTTAAAAGAATCTTCTCTCTAGTAAGTATTTTCAAATTCGGGAAGATTTTTCACTTCCCGGAAACTCGCTATTTTATCCTGTTTAACAAAAAAGTCTATTCTGAGCAGCAAATCTAAAAACTTTTCTTAGCATTTAGATCGTGTTAGTTAAATTTATACTATATTCGCATGAAAATAACCAACTTCGATTACCAACCAGGAGAGATAAATACTGCAATCATGCACACGTTATCTACAGGTGTGTTCAAAACTCTATATCAATACAGATATTTCCCGAAAGTTAATTCTGTAAATATATGTCAGATCTTTGAAAGAAATTACACTCGTGCTTAAGTGTCTTTTGCTAAAACATTACTAAACATTGCTAAGTATACATTACATATACCTGTACAAGACCGTCCACTAAATGAGAAACCCATATCACACTGACAAGAGTGGGAACCATTGCTGATTGTACAGTAGCCGTGAATACATGGAACATCTTGGCATCCTCGTCCTGTCAATAAAGTCGTAATTTTAGGGAAACTTGTTTGTTATAATACGTATAAATTGTTTTTGTAAACCTTAAACGTTCAAATATCTCAGGAGGTTTCACGCGGTTTCAGATGTGCAAGCACATACGTTTACCCGAAGGTAGAACCACTCACCAAATAAAAATATATGTTATAATTGGATCTAGTATTTCGCTTACGTTTGTTGTGCAAGCATTTTTCTGTTTATTAATTTAAAACCTAGGACAGCACAGCCACAATTTCGTTGTACGACATTTTACTGTATTTTCAAGTACAGTCCAGAACTGCAAATTTATGTTAATTCCTGCAGACAAATATCGGGAATCATATAAATGGCGATTCTATTTGCGCGTAAGTGTTTTACCCCGAATGTGCAAACATTTCTTAATGTCAAGTATGAAAATGTAAATTTTGTCTAGCAAGGCGATATATGGCAAGAACACGACTGGAAATGGTTTTATGACTATTAATAAGCGTGCGAAACCTCTCTAAAGTCCCTTTCGAAGCATGTTTGAACTAGGGAGTTAAATCCTGGAAAACATTATTGAAAGTTGACAAGTGTGGTTTCTTGATTTCATGTAGACATGATCGAGGGTAGCTACTACGGTAAAATACAAGCAATTTCATTTCCGCTAAGAATTCATCATCACCGCCGCCATGTACTTGACGACACTATTTTGACAAACGTCTCTAACGGATAAACAGAACACGCAATCGGGATGTATTTATTCCTCTGAAACTTGCAATTAGGTACCAAATAGCTTTATCATGAATACCAGGAAGTTGCAGTTACTCAATTTAAAAAACCAGTTCAAATTCAGGTTTCCAATGATCTTTTTAGAATCACTAAGATCGTTTGATGTACATAACGGTAATGACAGTATAAGAGGAAGTTAACAGGAGCTCGACGCAAAGTCTGCACTCGCCGGCTATCACTAACTGATAACAAGAAATAATATATTTGAAAATAGTTTTACAAGCACCAGGCCCGTAGCTGGCTCTCAATTTTGGGGGGGGCACTCTTGCGTGTCAATCAGCGTTTCAGTGTCATTGGTCTTCGATCGTTTAATATTAACTATGCCTAATAAAACACTGTTGAAAACAACTGGTCTAAATATGTATAATGTACTAACATTCACCACACAATATAAAATTTACCTTCAGGTTGCCGAGATCTGTCTACGACGAGAAGCTTTCTCACGATGTAGCTTTTAGGTAACGGAATATAACGCTCTATCTCTTTGCTGGAGACATTCATTTCAATAATCCTAGGCGAGTTGAGTTTGTTGAAGTATAGTAAATTTCCAATTACATCCAATGATAAACGGCTGCCAGCTGAAGGAAAATTGATTATTTGGCTCTCGTTACCACCATCATAATCCATTGAAAGTATACCACCATTACCCCACCGGTTGAACACGTACACTCGCCTGTTGGGGTAATCTAGAGTCATAGCGTTATAAAGATCAATTGTGTTAAAGCGAAATATTTCTGTGTCCTTGTCTGCAGCCAAGTGTTTTCGCATCACGCTTTTACCGTCACCTGCAGTCCAAAATAGGTATCTACATAGAACAAAAGGAAAGATTTGTAATTATTTATTAAACGAATTCAAAGACTGGTGTTACCACTGTACGGAAGTTCTTCTGCGGAAGCAGCGGTTGAACTAAGATAATTTACTAGGAATGAAAATGTAGATTATCCAACGGTAATCAATGCCATTATATGCTAAACTCCATGCAAAGAGTAAATGACTGACAAAATAGAACATGTAAAATTCTTAAGTTTTACAATTCCATGTTACAGTTTCCAACGAATAATCTTATTAAAAATGCCTAACATTCCGTCGTTGTTGTTGTCGGGCACATGCAACGTATAAAAATAGGTACGTTAAGCGTACATCTATCTGCTCATGGTCATCCCACTGTTGCCATGAATGAAGGAGTGATATTCTGCAATTCTATTTGGCACTAAATTGTATAAGTTATACATACTTTATACAAACAACATATAATTACATTAGTGAATTATTAAATCAATACACTCCTACTGCCTACATTAGTGAACTATTAAATCAATACACTCCTTCACATAATTTAAGATCGTCTGACAGTAATCTCCTGGTTATTCCAAAATCATGTACGAAAAGTTACGGCGACAGATCCTTTCCGTAGCTGCGGCTAAGTTGTGGAACTCGTTGCCCAATATTATAAGATGTATAAACTCTTTAAGCGATTTTAAAACAGCTATAAAGACTTACCTTTTTAATCTTAATTAGTTTATGTAATTCACGATGTAAATATATTAAGTTACTAGTATTGTGTATTTATTGCATATATTAGAACTTTGTAAAGCGTAGCCGTTTAATAGACTATGGTTTTAGCTACTTTTAACTAATTACTTGAAATTTTATTTGTAAGAGCATTGAGACTTTGTATAATGCTCCAAATACATATTATTATTATTATTATTAAATATAAAGTCTACTTGCAGAGACTATTTCCATAAATGATAACATAACAAATATTTATTTAACTTTATGATGCCATTGCTGAAACATGTTAGGTTCACAATCTTCTCAATAGTCCATAATATACAATCAGGTATGTGAGAAAATTGTAGGTGCATGGATGTTGTCAGGATACCAGATGTTGCTAATACACCCTCACACAGTTTTAAAGCAAGATGAATTTAAATAAATCCAAGTGTGGAGTTCTACAGATTACAAGATGTCTTCAGCCCACAAACAACCAATACACACAAGTTGGTATTCCAGTCAAACTATCAACCAGTGAGAAAGATCTAGGCATAACCATCACCAAAGCTCTAAAATGGAATCAGCATGTGCAGGAAATATCAATGAAAGCGAACAAGATGCTAGGCTTTGTCAAGCGAACAACGTACGACATTCACGACCTGAGAGTTCGAAAGATACTGATCTACTTGACTATGGTTCGAAGTCAACTGGCTTATTGTAGTCAAGTATGGGCACCACAAATGGTCAACAACATCTTGACAATCGAACGATTGCAACGACGTGCATCTAAATTTATACTTTCACTTCCATACCAAACATCTATCTTGTATAAGAAATGTTTGATCACCATCGGAATCATCCCTGTTTGTTACTGGCACGAGTATTTAGATATGGTGTACCTTTATAAATGCATCATTAATAACTCTGACAGTAACATCTCCGTAAAGATCCCTACACGAGAAACGAGGAATGCTAATTCAACCAACAGTATCTTACTCAATGTAACCAAGAGTAGAACTGTTACTTTTCAGAACAGCTTTTATATCAGAGCTGCTAATTTATGGAATATACTTCCCTGCTCCATAAGAGATACTCGACTAAAACTCTAGTCACTTTTAAATCTAATCTAATGAAATATTACATAGATGATAGATCTAACTCATCAAATCTATGATCCTGAAGATCCCAGAACATTTAAGTCTGTTTGTGTCAAATGTCACACTTCTCGCCCGCTAAGTAACTTAGCAACTCGAACATGTTGCCAAATCTAGCTTTTCAGACTTTCATGCAGTATATTAATATCCTGCAAGCTGTTGTTTAATTGCTAAATATTTGTACAAATATTTGTGTGGCATTTTTTCTTTGTTTGTTAATGCATATATTTGTCCAGTTGTTTACGTGTTTAATTGTTACAATGCTAGCTTAATTTTTTAATGTTTTCATATAATAGTTTATATTTTAAGTATTTTTTGGAACCCCGTTATTGGAGAACTATCTCTGTGTGGAAATTCCAGCGATTTGTAACTACTTTATATATAAAATCATGTACACCTTTTGCAATGGCAAACTTGTAAAATAAAAATAAATAAAATAAAAGCCTTTTAAACCACATTATCTTATGTATGCCATAAGAACATGGAATACATTGACAGACATATTAGACTTGAGTATGGAGTCCGAGAACTTCAACTCGTTTAAGTCAGTAATGCGAGAGTACTACTACACCGCATTAAAGATCACATATGATTGTGAGGATGCACGAACTTTCAAAACTATTTGCCCGAGATGCAATAGAGCAAGGACTTTAACCATCTCGATAAACTGTTGTTTTTAGTTGTTTAATTCGTGTTATTGTTAATTTGTCTCTAGCTATTTTGGGCCCGCAGTAATTGGTTTAAGGCTGTTGCGGTTACCCAACCATCAACTTAGTTTATTTAATTGTATTATGTATGTTTTTATATGTATGTTTGTGTACAGTATCGTACTTGATGGAAAAGCAATTAAATTAAATTAAATTAAATTATCGATACATGACGTCAACATGTGATGGTCAGGGATGACGGAACACAAATGTACTGTTTATTCCAGGTGAATGTATTGAAAGTCAGGGGCCGGTTGTATAAAAGTCTTAACTACATTTTAACTACCCGTTTTGTAGTTAAATGATAGTTAACTGTAAAATTCGCGATTCTGATTGGTTAACTTTCGCACTAACTATAGTTAACTTTAACTGCTTTTTTATACAACCGGCCCCAGGAGTATAACTAGGGATGAGCCGATTGATCGGCACAACCAATTGATCGGCCATTTTAAAATAATCGGGAATCGGCCGATTGTTAACGTATTATTAACCGGCCGTTTGCCGATTGTTTCTTAGTTTTTGTTTTTTTTAAGATCAAGCGCTCTAAAATCTCCATATTCACCTTGACTTTGATGTTACTACACGTATTTTTAAAAATTACGCGTCTAGGAATAAAACTATCTCACCTTTTCCGCCCAACGGAAAATACACTTAACGTAATTACTGACAGAAATAGCGACATAGTGATTAGTGTCTGTCTCTGTGTGACACGTGCCGCTTATAACAATAAGCCTGAACAGCAAAATAAGGATAAACAAACATTCAAAGCTTGAGATGCCCAAACTCTTAAAAGAAACACGATAGTAGTCTTTAGTAGAGTGATTTGCTATACACTTTATAACACTTTAGCATACAGTTCGCAAGTTTCTTTCAACTCAGTCAAATTAGTCAACGCAGAATATTTCCTTTTGTCTTTTACACTTTTGTAATCGTCTGCCATTCGAAACTGTCGAAAAATATGATAGCTGTAACCAAAATACCTACTAAGGAGAAATAACATGTGCTAAAGACAAAGACAACTTTCCTGTACGATAGTGTCCGTTCCTGCCGAAAATTTTCCGGACTCCGGAGTGAAAATTGGCCTTCAGACTTACAGTCAGCTCTCACACCGAATTTCCCCTAATCGGTCACCGATTAATCGAATCGGCTAATCGGCCCTTTTTAGTGATCGGCTCATCCCTAAGTATAACCCATGTATATAGTCCTTGAATTGAATGTATAAAGTATATAACAGAGCATATTATTAGATCCATACAATATTGTGTCGTCAGAGAAAATCCAATAGACGGAATAATTGTACATCGTGTGCGAAAAGATACCTTCTTACGATATATGGTTGCTGTTGTTGTTAACTTCTTCTCTTGTATATACATGTACCAGTGACTCAGTGAGTTTAGATTGTTCTGCAAATAAGGATTAGTTCTGACGAAATTATCCAGCATTTAATATGCAGTACTTTATTCATGATTGTTGTTTTCATCTATAAACAAAAACCTTTCTGTTAGAACTTAAGCAGTTAAGGCAAAATGACAGTGGTAGAACATGCAATAATATATAAGACAATATTTATATACAGACAATATTATTTATCTAAAACGCCAAATATGGCTCCATATACAACTGACAAAATCTGCTGAATTCACACAGGTAAAATTGTCAACATTTTTGTGTCAAAATTCATGTTTAAACAACTTACCGAATCAGGATAAGTTTCCAGGTTAGATGGCGACAAAATCAGCATAACTTCCCAAGTAAAATAGCGAGAAAAATGATGAACTTTTCAAGTAAAAATCAAGATACCTTCGAAGCAAAAATGGCGAACAAAATAACACCAGTCAAATGCGATTGTAAGCTGATCGCTTATTGGCTGATATAAGCTCGTCGCTGAATGGCTACAATCTTACACTACATTACAAAGGCGATATCTGCATTCCCAGACAGAGATTCCCAGATAAAAGAAGAAATATTTAAATGTATCGTAACGTACCGTAGCATTTTCTTTTGTGTTGAAGTCATTAGTTCTACCCGAGTGTTCAGGAAACAAAGAAATACGCTACCAGGGCCGTACCTAACCCCTAATGGTTGGAGGGGTGCAGATGAAAAATTTCCGAATGGACCTCCCAATTTCCGAATAACATTTCCGAATCAAAATCATTAGTTTACAGGTGATTACTGAACCCTCAGCTAACATAACTTACGTAAAAATATCAGTTTCATGATAAGGCGATACGCGGCAAACTCGTAACATAAATGATTATGCGTCCCTGAAATGGTATTTCCTGCAATCCTGCGTTCTGGTTCTGGGTAAACGTTTTATATCATTGAGAAAGTTGTAAACATCGTAAAACACACAATTTCAACTGTACATTTCAGCACTATATAGTCTATATAAAATATTGTAGCTTCTTAATATGTTGACTAAGTTTGGCGACAATCGCAGGTCATGATCGACCTAAGTGTATTTTAATGTTGTCAACAGGAAATGTGTTGTTTATAATTTCATCTCTGATTCTTGCTGCAGCATCTATTAAGTCCTTTATGTCACATTCGTTTGTCATCTCTGACAAAAGTTTCAAACTTTGCATCAAAATTAGAATGTTCGAATGGCCACGTTAGAAATAATTCTATCACTTCTAGCTCATCCAGTTCTTCAACTAGATATATGGCTGCAGAACAGTTTAAAGGGAGTTTTCTTTCTTCAAACAATTTTCAGTCTATTAACTGCTTACTAACTGAGCGTGAGGTCTGTACGGTAAAATATCAAGCTGAGGTCTTGGTGTATTGACCGAGCGATAGCAATACAGCAAGACCGAGGCTTGATATTTTACCGTACAGACCGAACAGTCGAAGTTAGTAAGTTGTTTATTATATGGTATTTCAGACAACAAAAAACAATTCATTTTGCCAAAAATTGGTCACGCGAGGGCAAAGTACAAAGTCCGAAACTCAAAGCCGGTCATTTTCAAATGTCAAAATAATTTCAATGATACGAATTTGTCTTAGTTTTTTACAAATTTATCTAATCTTAGCTTAGTAGAACTACTCTACAGTACCATTTATAGAATAAAATATAAAATTAATAGAAAATATAGTGATATTGAGCTATCGGATCAAGGACAAAAACAACTTTGCATGTTCGAAAAAACAAAAATATTCTTGACTGTTTTAGGGACCGGTCATTATTTATGGTGGGGGGGGCTGGGCAAAAATAGGGGGGGGCCATAGGTATAAATAAATAGCTAAAGGGGGGGGCTATTGATTTTTTAAGGGTAATTCAAAAGGGGGGGGTCAAAATTTGGGATGCGATTAAACTAAAAAAATTGAAGTAATTTGATTACATTAAAGCTGGTTTCCATATTAGCATTTATTGTGGTAAATATTGCAACTAAGTTATGGTCAGTGAATTAAAATGGCCTGTATAGTGGATTTAATCCACTAATTCGACATGGTTATAACAACTGTCAAGAACAAATGGAAATCTGAATTTTGCATTACTCTTTTATTTTAAAGGAACAATTTAAAGGTGGGTTACAGTTGTTTTGGGGCGGGGCCAACTTTGTTTATATTCTGTGTTTACATCGTTATCGTCCCAGTCCCAATGATGGCATTTGGCGTCCTTGATTTAATATACATATCAATGCAATGTCATTTTGCTGTTATATTTGAGTTGGTTCACTTTGATATCTTATCGATTAATCCCATGTATATTTAGTGTCTGGGAATATATCTCCATCGGCGAGTATTTATGAATAAGAGAAATTATCTATGAAAAATAGGGGGGGTCAACAAGAAATTTTCTAATATGAAGGGGGGGGGGCACAATTTAATTTCGGTTTTTTTAGGGGGTATCTCTCAATTGTAAAAAATTACAAAATAGAAAATTCTCCTCCCCCCCTTCTATAAATAATGACCGGTCCCTTAGTTAAAAAACATCGTAAAATTTACCTTAATATTTCGACTTGAGCCAACAAAACTTGATTTTATCCCTTGTAGTTATTATCCCTTTTCCGTATTTTCTGTTTATTTTTCATTGTTTTAAATTATTTTTAAGGATTTTTTAATGCTTTTATTGGTTTGAAATGTGTTCAAGTCGTCGCAGGGCAATAAGAATACCGTATTGCCCGTGGGCAATACGGGAAAATCCTGCCTCGTCAGCGACCAATCAGATTGCGAGATTCACCAAAACAAGCACTTGCCATATAATAAATCGCAATTTTCGTATTTCTGAATAAATAAATCAATGTCAGGTTTCCCGAATTTTGTAATTTTAATACCGAAAATTAAATTTATATTTGCGACACATTCCATTGTTATAATATAAACAAACAATTTGCTTTTGTAAGTTTGGATTGAACCTTTGTACTTCTGAATAGGATTCAATTTTCTGAATACGAATCTCATAGTTTGCGGGTACTATATACAAACGCGGTGATTGCTTTCGTTTTGTGTGAGACGTTTCTATTTCCGAATAGATGTCTCAATTTTCCGAATATGAGAAATTCTGAAATCTTGAGGGGTACGGCACCCCCCCCCCCCCCAACACCCCCCTTAGTTACGGCCCTGTACGCTAGGTTTCGCTACGATGCGGTTGAAGTTTAAAACAGCCTTTAGCCACGAATTGGATTTCTATGCTTTTCTTACTTCCGGCGTTGATATTGAAAGGGCCTTAAGGGCCTTAGGATGACATTATTCTTCCGAATTTGTTTTTTTCTTTATTTTCTTAAATTGTCGGCCGGTCGCCATGTTCGACCGATATTTTCGGAAAATAATCGGCATAAGAAACCCATGTTATTTTCTTTATAACGGTTTACCTGACTGAAGTTGCGATTAACAACATTAAATAGTTAACTTGAATTTTTGCGTTATTTTTTCGCACTCCCGCGCGCTCGCTCAGCTTAGCCACTGATCTCTATAAATGAGCTGAATGCGATTTTTTTCTTTTCCTTAACAGCGCCTGGGTACGACCGTACGAGGCTGGTCTAGGACGGAGTGTGTTTCAGGTCCAATAGACCAATATTACCATTTACTGCATCAACAAATCCTTGTGTGTGGTAAAAAGCTGCATTTTCTGAAAGAATTGTAGTATTTATAGACAGTTTTAGACTGATTGAAATCTCTAATTGTACGGTAAAACGGCTTTAAATTAATACTCTACCGAGAATTACAACGGATCGAGTTTTAAAACAATGAAGTATATAATATTGTAGTCTTTGTAACATGATGATGGATTAGACTCCAAAACTTCACTTTAAATAGATGTGGAACTGCTGGGAACAACCGAAAAATGGATTAAAACAAGTATTAAATGACTGTAAAATTGTAGTACATGTTTTTGCTTCAATATAAAAATGGAATACATTGCAGAAAATGCCCACTAGCAATGACAGACATACTATAGCTTTATGTAGCCACCGACTTTGCATTCCAAACCTGTTTAACAGTTGTCACAGTTAAATGCTTGCTTTCCTGTAAACATTGAACATTTGCCCAATGAATCACAAAACATACTGCTATACCTCTGGTGTGCAGTGTTAATAAGGGCTTTATTGTTGTGGCAAAGGTGTAACAGAAAAGCTATCCATTTTTAACCCATTGAGTTGCAATGCGCCCAAATGCGCGATTCTATTTGTCAACGAAAGGATCTTGCACATTAATGGGTTAATATTGCTATTTTCAACATAGGAACAATAGGAACACCTGCTTTTGACAAGGTGTAATCGATCATTGGGAATACGAGGTTGGAATCAGCCATTAAGAAGCTCTATCTCACCAGATGCGCAAATCAGTTGCCAGGAATGGTTCTAGGACACCCTAAACACTGGCATCCCAAAATGCTATGTTTTTCATGGTTGGAATCATACTGCAGGAAAGTTTCATTACACGTGGTACACCAGTAAAAGCATTTGGTTCAAGTGTCTCAATAGGGCTGATCTTTCGGCTTTCAGTATTTCAGGACTGCCTTAGCGGTATTTCACTTTAATGAGGATTTGAGACGTGATGGCCAGAAGACCAAAACTGGAGAGCAGTACAGAAAAGTAACTTATCCAAAATACAAACTGGGAAAGGAAATTGTAAGAGAAGTTAAAAGGCCACCAACTTATGGCAAATAGACTAATATTATAAATCTTGCAATATCATAAACAAATTGAAATGACTTTGTATTGAAGGTTTTTTACAAATTTACTGTACTCAGTGGCGTAACTCCTATGAGCTCTACCCGGTAAGAGCCGGGGGCACCCAGCCGATCGGGCTTCCAGGGGGGGCACCCTGAACTGAGTTGTCCGGGGGCCAAACAAATTGTAAATTTTGTTATGTTAAAATGTCGTTTTCTGACCATCAGAATTCTGTAAAATCTTCCCCCAAAGGGCCAGGAAATGGAATTTCAGAGACTCTAGATTTAAAAATTTTCCGGGGCGCTTGCCCCCGGACCCGCCGAGCTTGTGCCTTCAACATTCGTATTAAAGGGACCTTTAAAAATTTTGAACCGGGGGCACCCTGATATAACGTTACGCCACTGACTGTACTGTATATCCTCAAGTGTGCAACTGGGAAAACTAGCATGACATTTCTGCCCAACCAAATTTCATTAGTCCTAATGTGTTCTTTGGTGGGAAGGATATCAAAGAGAAAATGTCAGATGATTTATTGTATATGCAGTAAGTTATGTTGAAGCAGGTTAACAATTGTCTATTTATTTTATATAGACTATGTGCACTGCATAGGAAAAATCCTGTTCACTGTTGGCAACACAACACTGGAAAAGATCGGCAAAAGATATGAAACTTTGCAACCAAAATTCTTGACCAGCCAGTTTCCACCTTCACCAAAATGCGAAAAGCCACGGAATTGACATCCATGAGGGGCTTGTAATTAGGTCGAGCAGCAAAATATAATTCGGTTTCCTTCAAATTTGCATTGTATTACAAATTACATATTTGAACACCATAACCCTTGATGATTATTTTTCATATATTTTCAAAAATATCTGCTATAAAACTATATTGTTCGGTGCTTGTGTAGTTGTAACTCAACTTCGTTCCTCCTTATTTTAATAAATAGAAGCTGCTAATGGCCTACTATTCTCTGGGCACATATAGCCAAATACCCATTTTGCCAACCACCTATTATAGGCAACAGCACGAATATACCTGTAAAACCTATATAAAAGTCAAATAACTTCATGCGTCTATACTTAATTTACACGGGCACAACAGAAAGAAAAATGGGAGTTGTATTTGTACAGTTTTCCTGCATGCTTCCGTATAGTTCTGCAAGTTCGAATTTGAACTACGCAAAATGGTGATCGATATTAATCGCAGAGATGGAGCAGCTGCTGTATGCTGCTCCTTCACCAATAGAGTAGCTTTGTTGTTAAATTGAAGTCGGAGATGTTTGGTTTGGCAGAAGAGGAAAACGTTTTTCCATTGTTATTCAGCGCCTCGTCCTTGCTTGTGAGGCTGGTCGTCGAGTAGATTTGCTCAATGTCCTCTCACATGAAATGATGCAGAGACAAATGAGAGACTAAGAACCGGGCAGAAGGATTTGTTGACTGATGGACTACTATGGGGCTGGAATGTCCGAATGCTATCAATAAAGACGGGGAGTGCTACTTGTTGATCAATGGAACGGCACTCGTTGCGGCAATTGGGAAATCCACCGAAGCTCAATCTTTCCGGGATTTAGCTGATAACTTCCGCTCCGCAGCTCTATAAAACAGATTGCGTTATTATCAAATACAAGTCATCGAGAACCGGGATATATTCCACTTCCTTACAGCTGGACAAACTTTCTAAGGTGACCAGAAAATAAGGCTCTCTTTTAACTTAGCAAGGGTCCTTTCAGAGCATTTAATTTCCAGTGTACCTTAAGAGAAGGTCATCGATACCGCTGGCGAATCTATAAATGGGAAAGAAGGGCGGTCTTCGTTGGCGTTTTGTGCAGAGTATGAGGGAATGACACTTGTCTGATGGTACACTGCATTGTCAAGACTTGCGTTACTGTAGGTGTGTCGGAAAATGATACGGATGTACTTCTGATTCTCATGGCACATGCATCTGATATTCGTTGAGAAAATATATGGATGATGGCCGGAACAGCAGGGCGGAGCAGATACTAAGACATCAGGACCACCAGTGACAATCTTCCAGCAGGGTCAGTGTCCGCGCTCCTTCGATTCCTTTTCATGCACTAACTGGACACTACGACGTCATGTATATACAACCAAAGCCAAGTGTCAGCTCTTCCAACTGAAATATCACCTCCTTGCGTCGCGCTGGATGAGGAAGCGCTCTCTCCTAATTGGATCATTAGTGTACAATGTATGAGTGTGGGATTCCTGAATCTGTCATTCTCGAAAATTGCGAAACCGGAAGCATTACTCCCTCCTCCCACACTAAGGACCTTTGGATTTATATATCAAGCGCGTTCACTATCAAGCACTAGTGCAGTGGAAACAGGAATCCTGTCAGCAACCTTCCCTACCAAACCCTGAAGGAATAGGATGCTAGAAAGATGATGACGGCAGACTTCCCGCTTTTAATGACAGTGAAACTGATCCCAAACGCCTACAAGGAAATAGTTAATTTTGTTCTTGCAAAAGCGAATGCACAACACTACGATGTGGCAGCATTAATTTAGAATTGTTCTGCACTGGCATTTGCGGTTACTCTGCAAACAGAAACGAGATATTAAAAGTATAGCATTTTAACGCCAATATGATGACGTCATCACTGCACACAGCTACGATTTAACAACATCTAATTAATAATAATAATAATTAAAACTTTTATAGCGCAAATTAACATATGAATACGATCAAATGCGCTTCACAAGAATTGATATAGACAGATAAGATAACTAACAAAAATAATCTAATTACATACATAAGATCATTAATTTAATTTACTTAAACATTAACCGCAATTTTAAAAAAGTGAGTCTTCAAAATATTCTTAAAACTTGTAAAATTGTCAGTGTTCGGAATATGTAAAGGTAGTTTATTCCAGAGTGTTGGGGCAGCAGATGTATATAAATGACCTATCCCCTAATGTCTTTCTGAATTTAGCACTAGGTTGATTAAGAAGTAATCCACTATTAGATCGAAGACTGTATATGGATCTTTCCCTAATACCTATTAAATTACTAATATATTCAGGCGCAAGGCCGTGAATCGCCTTAAAAGTAAGAATGAGTATTTTATAGCTAATGCGGAATTTAATAGGCAGCCAATGCAGGCATTGTAGGGTATATAGCACAGGAGTTATATGGTCAAATCTTGATGTTTTGCAGATTATTCTCGCCGCAGAGTTCTGTGCACGTTGTAGTTTGTCAAGATGGACTGAGGGTAGACCATAAAGAAGGCTGTTACAATAATCAAGGCGCTCAATAATGAACGCTTGAACTAGCGTTTGCGTCGATTCTTTAGATAGATATTTCCTAATGCGCCTTATGTTATCTAAATGGCAATACACAGCTCTGCAGGTCTTATTAATATGCTCTCGTAAGTTGAGGTTAGAGTCGAACCATGTTCCCAGAGTCTTAGCTGCGCTTACAGGATTGATTTTAGATTCACCGACAGTCAGATGATCAATGTTAACTTTACAAAGTTGTTGCTTAGTTCCAATAACCATGAACTCAGTTTTTCCTTCATTCATTTTAAGTTTATCCACTATCATCCATGTTCTTATGTCATTCACACAACGTTCCATCGCATCCAATGCCTCGACCTGACTCACTTTGCTATCTGGCTTGAATGAGAGGTAGAGTTCAGAATCATCCGCGTATGCATGAGCGTCTGGAAGATGATTTCGTATAACCTGAAATAGCTTACTGGCAGTGGCGTAGGAACCGGGGGGCCACTGGGGGCACGTGCCCCCCAAATTTTCTCTAAACATTGCCCTTTTCTCCAGCTAAAACAATGCAAAAAGTGCCCTTTTCTAATAGAAGAGGTGCCCTTAAGACAAAGTGCCCCCCCCAACTTGAAGTTGCTTCCTACGACTATGCTTACTGGAGTAAATCGTAAATAACAGTGGTCCTAAGCATGAGCCTTGTGGGAGAGGGAAACTGTTCGAAACACAACCACTATAGGTAATTCGTTGAGATCTATTCGTGAGGTATGATATAAACCAATTTAAGACATTGCCTCTTATTCCAAAGCTTATTGTCAAACGCGAAATTAGGATCTCATGGTCAACAGTATCAAACGCCGCACTCAAGTCAAGGAAGACCACCAAAGTTACGTGTTTCTTGTCCATATTCAAAAGAATGTCATTATGCAACTTGAGTAGTGCTGTTTCAGTATTATGTCCTTGGCGGTATGCTGACTGTAATACAGGATAAAGATCAAACCGCATCATGTGATTGTGCATTTGATCAAAAACAGCACGTTCTGTCAAGTTGGATATAAACTGTAAATTACTGACCGGACGAAGGTTGCAAAACTCCGAGTATAAACTAGCAACTAACTTTCTTCAGAAGAGGATTGAGCTTTCTTCCAATCTTCCGCAAATTGAGCAGATGATAGAGATAGATTAACTATACACGTAATTGTAGGTAAAAGCTCGTCAAGGCACTTGACCACCAGTGATGTTGGCATGGGATCTAGCGAACAGGACTTCTTAGGTGACTTTTGGATAAGCGAGTTCACGTCATCTTTAGTGAGAAGTTGGAAATCACTGAATATCTGAGTATAATCTACTTCCAAATCTTTAGGAACTGCATCACGCGCACTGAACATCAAAAGCCTCAATATCCGATCGAATACCTTCGATTTTACTCACAAAAAATCTGCCAATGTCATTGGCTAAGGCTACCTTGTCACAATATTGAGGGAAGCATACATCGTTCCTCTTCCCTAGGAGTTTCTTTGCAGCCTTAAATAACCGACCCTGATCAACGCTGTTCTCATCAATGAAGTTTCTGTAAAACTCCCGTCTAGCCTGGTTCATAATGTATGTAACATAGTTTTTCTTCTTCTTAAATTCAATGAAGTCATTGAGTTGTTGTCATTTGATTCTCTGGAGATTTAAGTATTAGTGTTAAGGTTAATGATTACAATTTTAGCTGCTCCTTGAGTTCTTTTTAAATGAAAATCTAGATTTTTCAATCGCTTATGACGTCATCGTATGACGTCGTGATATGCCCATGAATGACATTTTTCGTAGACATTTTTGCAATAAACATAATAGGGAGCGTTTTAAAGCTCAAAACTGATAGGATTAGGAAGAGAACGGTACAGAGCAGGCGATTCCTTGGAATTTTCAGCTCTATTATGACGTCATAGAGGCACAAACGTCGTGACGTCATTTTCTCCATGAAAAACGCAAAATGAGTTCTGGCGACCAGTAAATTCGAATTCAGCAGGTCAAATTACATAAGAATAAGGTTGTCGCAAATTTTAGTAAGAAATGCCTCATGAAGTTCGATATTTTGAAATCTCGCCGAGTCTAACTACAAATGTTCTTATTTTACGTGTTGAGGATCACATAACTTCAACTTGGAATTTGAAATAATTTTCTCGAATGAACTGCGGCCAGTGTAGTAGTAACGTAATTGAGGCATTCTGACATGGTGAAAAATAATGGTACAATGCGTTTTATATGGTGCTCCCCAGAAATTGTGCTCAGAATATTTATTGTGATTGAGTTGCTCGTCATGGTTTGGGTCTGTCAGAGTGATATTGTTATTACTGGCCAGGTTATCACACTATAGGCGCGCGAAGCATACTCTATTTCCGAAAGCTCACTGAATTGCAAATCCTTTACTGTAAGATTTTTCTATCAAATTTACTATGTTTTTACCGGGTATCGTTTATGGATGTCCATATATATATATATACAAACCGCGCGAGAGGTCTTTATCTGATTTAAAACATCGAGGCGCAGCCGAGTGTTTTAGATCTAATAAAGGCCGAACTGCAAGGTTTGTATATGACTTCTAAAATGACTCGTTTTGTACGCTCACTGGCGTTGGAATTTTGAAGATTGATGTTATCTACGCTCTAAAAATTGAAGGAGAAAATTTGAGCAAGTCTATATCAAATATATAGATCCGCTACGGGTCATGAGTTTCCTTTGTATTTTGCTTATGAATAATTAATGAATTTTAGAAATATATATATATCACACCATTTAATATTGGAATACTTGTATCTATATCTTGTGATTGGACTTGCCGATTTATTTAAAAGTAATAGTAATAATGACAATAGTAATAATTATAATAGTAATAATAACGCCATAACGCACGAGATATATTTTCCGCAAGTACTTATATTGTTATACGCTGGAAATGTTTGTGATTGGCCGAAATTATTCAATTATTATTTGACATTTTCTCAAGTATATAGTTTAATATAAACCTAAACAGATAAAATATAAAAATTTCTACATCACGGCAAGAGTTTTTTCATAAAACAAGTTCTATGATTAACTGTTGAATGTAATTACTTCCAAAATTACGTAATACTCACCCTTCGATGGGATCCATTGCTATATACATAGGAAACACAGTATTAATCAGCGCTCTGCTATCTTTGCCGTCTAAAGTCGCCACGTAAATTTTTTGCTTTTCCCAATCAGTCCAGAATACACGACGTCCAATCCAATCAATTGTTAATCCATCAAAGCCAGAATCTTTCACAATAATTTCTTCATCAGTACCGTCAAAATTCGCCCGACGAATATCTTCATTGTATTTTCCAAAGTACATTTTCTTGTCCACTGTATCAATATCCAAATCCCAAATATCTCGGGTTCTACTGACGACGACTGTTGTATCAAAGGTAATCAGGTCAATTACCAAGACTCCAGTCGTGGTAGCCACAAGTAAGTATGGCTGAGGATACGGTCCTAAAGAAAAATAATCGCACAAGTCAAATAGAGAATTGTATTGCGAGAAAGCTTCAGTCAGTGATAACTTCCTATTTCACTGTTGAATTTTCACGCTACGATCCTCGCCTAGCGTTTGACTCGACCCACGTACAAAATATGTCATATATTTGAACAATTGCTATGACACTTGGGTATAATAATTCTTCCAGGAGTATATCATATTCACTTTATTTCACAATTGAATTTCAACCCTACGGTCCTCGACTAATGCGCTAGACGGTAAAAGTAGCGTGGCATGTGGATTGCTTTATTGTACAAAATATATAAACTTAAACTTAAGACTTAACATATATAATATGTAGTATATCAAAATTGATTTTAATTATAGTTTATTGTGTTCTTTACAAGAGCTTCCGAATTTTCATTTTTCTGAAAACTAGTCAAAGTGCAGCTAAACCTTGTCAATTCTCAACTGACGATAATTTGTATTCAGTTGACCAAATGGAGTCAAATCACTTGCTGAAAAATTAATTTCTGAATATCCCAACCGGGAATTGTATTGTGGATTAGATATCCCGGTTGAGTGTATACATATAATATTTCTGAGTGTCTCGATCGGGCATCCCAATAGCTCGGTGGTTAGAGCGCTGGTACGTTAAACCAGAGACCTTTGGTTCAATTCCCGGTTGGGACATTCAGAAATTAATTTTTCAGCAAGTGATTTGACTCCATTTGGACAATACAAGTTATATTCCTGCACTGCTGAGGACACCAAGTTATTCAACTGACGATATATGTTGAAACGTTTCTGTAAAATTAGGATATTTTCAGGGTATAACAATTTGAGACGAGGACGGGGTATCAGTAAAAGTTTTGGGTAGATATTCATGTTCAACGAGTGAGATTAATACCGTGTTGTAATTTCTGGAATTCAGTGCTTAGATGATGATGTCTTCAACGCTTCTATTTGCCGTTCTCGGTGAATTTGACCTTTGTACAAAGTATTTTTTGTAAATTGCATTGGACAATGCGATGCTGATGCATCACAAGCTCTACTTGCAGCAGCAAACAGGAAAAAATCACATTCAGTTATTGGCCAGACATTTTATGCAACCCTTCGTGATTTGTGCAGCCCTTATTTACGTAAATATATAAAAGTTTTTCTGAGCTTTGTGATCAGGGGCGGACTGGCCAGTCGGGCTCACCGTGCAAAAGGTCGGTGGGCCCCCTATACTTGTGAGGCCCCTTTAAGTCCCTAGAAATGGGCCTTAACCTTATGTATAAACGTTAGCAGTTCCAATGTGTAGCAATCTAATTGTGTAGTATTTGTTCTTTTATAAAAAGCATTGAGGTTCCGACTCAAAACGTACATGACACCGGGGCCAGCAAAGCGCACATACTAGACTCCCACAATGTAACTCGCGTTTTTGGCGTGCAGTTTTTGGACTCCGGAGACTTCGCTGACCAAATGCAGAGGGGGATCAGGGGCGGAGGCAAATGTGGCCCAAACTACGGTTATATTTTTGTGATCTTAACAAATGAATCTTTGTTAGATAAAGACGCAGCTGATTAGGGAAAACCATATCAAATTCTTTGCTAAGACAATAGCCTGCGTGGACGACAACTTCCCGATAACTCCCTAAGCGGTGTTCGGAGAAAATCGTAAAGTGCAACTGCGATTTTTAGCAACGGTCAGCGAGCCTGATATCCCTAAGATGTTTACAACTAACGAGACCATTCTTTTCTCAACTACCGTTGTGCTGCTGTTGCAAGATGATTAACATTTAGTGAACATTTTGTCGTGACTATTGTTGCTTTGCAAGATATGATATAGATTTGTAGTTATTTTTCTTTATTTTTGTCAAAATATACGTGAAGTAAATCTGCAAGCCAAAACGCAGCAAATAGCGTTTCCAGGGTTATAATTTCAAAATAGTTTCCGTGAGAGCATTCCGGCGGACTCCCCTATACTTATACTTGACTGAAATGCCACGGTCAGATTTTGGGCTAAATCCCCGTTAAAAAAACGTCTCGAAGAAGAATCATCAGAAATGAACAAATTGAGGGATCAGCCAAAAGATGCTTTGACTGGCAAATTTCCACAAACACGAAACACACGGAACACGCTAAAATGATGAAACTATACCAACCAGACCACGTTTAGCCTCTCTCCTCCGCAGAGGCTTTATTATTACGATTATTGTAATAATGCATTTCACTACCCTTTACATGGCGTATTACGGGGAATATGAGCCGCTGGCCTCGACTTCTGTGCTCCACTGCTCCATGCCCTCGTCACAGAATACTATACAGAAAGTCATCTCTATATTGTTTTTGCGTAAGCGCTATTCGTCATGATTCGTCACTCAGCAAGTGCCCTAAACAGAATTAGTCACCCCCCTGGAAATATTCAAAATGGCTATATTTCCAGGGGGGTGACTCTTCTGTTTAGGGCACTTGCTGAGTGGCGAATCGATGACGAATAGCGCTTACGCAAAAACAATATAGAGAATTAGAGATGACCTTCTGTATAGTATTCTGTGCCCTCGTTGTTACAGATCAATAATCGAGATACACTGAGGGAGAATATATCGTTCGAAGCAACCAGAAAGAAGCTAAAAAGGATCTTTTCCACACACGGCATTCCCGGAACCCTACAAAGCGACAATAGCCCACCATTCAACTCGAATGCCTTCGAAGAATTCGCGAAAGAATCAGGTTTCAACCACAGACGCATAACACCACGTCACCCGAAATCCCAGGGTCAAGTGGAAGGATTCAACAAGCTCGTCGAAAAGATAATGGCTATATCAAAGCAAGACGGCATCGATCCTAAAGAAGCCACATACGAAATGCTCCCAGCATACGAAAGTACCCACATCCTGCAACAAAATTCCGACCCAATTAGCTACTCTTGGATAGAGAGGTGAGGATTAAGTCGGACCATTTCTCAACCGAAACCCAAGAGCAAGACACAACAGTAAGAGAACACGAGCGCAAGTGTAAAGAATACCACGACAAACGACACAAGACAGCGTTGTTGTTGGAAAAGGACAAAACTAACGCAAAGGCCAAACAATGTACGAACCATACGTATACTGTATGTTATCACCGAAACGTAAGGCTCACAGATTACCGCAAAAAGAATCAAAGATGGACGAACAATCGTGAGGGATGCAAGAAAATTCAAATTCATACAGAAACCAAGAAACCAGGAACTGAAGTTAAAGGACACACGAATGAAAGAAAACCAACCCATCTCCATACCTGATACCACAAACATTCCTGTCACCACAACCCCAGATACCGTCACCACTACAAATGCTCCAACCATACCAAATACTACTACCCAAGACAAACAACCCACAAACAAAACCTTACAAAAAGAACTAAATCCACCATTCCCACAACTAAGAAGATCTGAACAATTGAAAAAGCGCAAGAAATAGAAGGAAATAGACTTTGTACGAAAGGACTTGAAAGAGCACAAACTTTAATTATTATTGTTTGTTTTGTTAAGCTGATAAACAGTTAAATCAATCTCAGAACAATGATTATCGAAGTAATTATCAATTAATCAGTGGGAACAATTATTAATGAACTGAAGGGGGAGGAATGTAATATTCTGATACTAGACATATGGTAATTATATAGTAAGCTATATAGGTTACTTGATATAGACAATTGAAATAGTTGTGATTAACTACCGAACAGTAAAGTGTGATTCAACTTCAATGTATCATTGCGTGCTTTAAAAAACACCACAGTATGGTTGATAGGTTCAGACAGCTTTGCTATCACATATTTTTCTAGAAGTATTTATTCCTGATTATTACTGACATTAGTCGAAACGTGGATTTAATGTAAAAATAGGATATTTCGGGTTTCTATTGTATGGGATTTTAAAGCTAATGAATACTGAAATTTCGTCGAATAGAAGAAAGACAACATAAGGCATTATCGATGTATTGATTTTTTTAAGATAATGCGCAAAAGTCATTTATGTCCAACGCCAACGCAATATGAAATTTGATTATATTACCTTCATAAAAACACATCTTCGAGTGCGAACGCATTCTATCCTGAAGGTAATCTTTTTCTGCCTGACAACATGTGGAATTAATCTCTTGTCGACTTTTAGTTAAACATCTTTCTCGCCAGCCTTTCACGTCTTCTTTGAGTTCTGTCAAGCGCTTGTGACAAATGGGGATACCTTCATTACAAACGATCAGAGTTCCACCAAAGTATGTCAACATGATTACGCCAATTACAATTTTCGTTGAAACGAGAATCATTCTCTTTATCTTTGTGTATTTTGCTTGTGCAGATAAGCAGATTATCTGAATAGAAATATAATGAAAATATATTCTTTTTTCGACCAACGACAAACATAATAGGCCGGGAATCTATAGGGAAGAGGGGTTCTACGTCAGATGGTGCGGGTGATGCTTTCGCACCACACGTTACGTCTCACTAGTTGTAAATATTTTCAATTTATTCATGTTGTGAGATACGAGTGTCGAATTAATTGAAGCGTTGATTAATAATTTTACAGTACATTTTGGGTTGTTATGATATTTATTGACCACTTATCAGCATTTTATGATGCTTTTACAATTTAGTCGTCTGTGTTTACTCGACTTGAGAACAGTGAAGTGAATTCAGAATGTTCTATATAGCATGTATGTGTGCACTATTCGTAAATAGCATCTCGTACATGCAAAACGCAAGCTATTCGAATTTGACCTTCCTGTACCTTTGTTATAATTTCCTAGTTCTCTTCTATATACACGTTTCTTTATGCAATATATAGACAACTTTCATTTAACATGGTATATGTTTCTAAGATTTTATTCAAAATTTGGTAAAATGCAATATTCGTGAAACCTATCTTCGCACAACAATAGGCCAAGACTGAACGGAGAAAATGCCATTTAGTCTAGGACCTGTAAAGGAGTTTGTATGCATTTCATTTAGGACAGATTATCTCAACTGTTTTAGGGTAAAATGACCATGGCGGTCAACATGGCATATGTGCCAAAACCCGAATCCGGGGCGAAAGTCCTGAAAATGACCACGCCCAGAAACGGCACTGTCGGCATAGCTCTAAATCCTGAACCGCCAAAGCAACAGCCTTTTTGAATTGCTTATAGTGTTTAGAATGGTTGCTTTTATGGGTAGTCACTGGAGGGTGAAATTTGTCTAGGTATCATATTTTACAAGAAAATGACTATTCACCATCCCAGGTCAACTGCTAATTATGCATCAAATTACTCATTCACCTGGCAAAGTCTATGTTTTCTTATTTCCCAAACATTTTTGTCATAGGATGAAAAAATATGCTTATTTTAATATAATTATTATAAATTTCATAAGGAATGATATTGTTTTGTTGAGATATAACACATTTCATTTCACTTACCCCCCGCCAGAACACGATTTCAGCCATATTTTGCCGATTTGTTTGCTTTTTATCGCCGAGCCTCGCAAGTATCATCCAAATGTTCTACTTTAACACAATGCTAGTTGACTAAAGAATAATTCAACCAAGTTTCGTCGGGTTTTGGAGTAGTGCCATGTATTTTATATTCGATTTTGTGTCCTTCGACATTTCCTCAATTATGTAGCCATTGCAATGTCTCGCAGCTTCTCTGCCCGATAAATGCCACTTCTTCGTACACATCTGTATTTATATTACAGTATCCAAAAATAATTGATTGTAGAATAGTCCCAATCGAAAATTACTCCCATTACTCCCATTTGGGAGTGAAAAACCTTCCCTCGTTCATCAAGAACGAGAATCTAAAACAAAAGGTTCAAAATAATTTGAAAGTCTCGCGCAATCTTCACGAAAACTCCTCGTGGGCAACATTACAGGGGGGGGGAAACATTTTCACGAATACGTTTGGTGGTGCAAAAAGATTGCGTAAATCTCTGGTTTCTTTTTTATAGCTAAAGGAAACCAGAAAAATACAAAATTACGCGAATATTTGTTTATTTTGTCATAAAACATATAAACAGTTAAACACACGAACTTTACTTTAGGAGTTTGGGTTGCTGTGATCGCGAACAAACGTATTCGTGAAAATGTTGCCCCCCCCTGTAATGTTGCCCACGAGCGGTTTTCGTGAAGATTGCGCGAGACTTTCAAATTATTTTGAACCTTTTGTTTTAGATTCTCGTTCTTGATGAACGAGGGAAGGTTTTTCACTCCCAAATGGGAGTAATGGGAGTAATTTTCGATTGGGACTATTCTACAATCAATTATTTTTGGATAATGTAATATAAATACAGATGTGTACGAAGAAGTGGCATTTATCGGGCAGAGAAGCTGCGAGACATTGCAATGGCTACATAATTGAGGAAATGTCGAAGGACACAAAATCGAATATAAAATACATGGCACTACTCCAAAACCCGACGAAACTTGGTTGAATTATTCTTTAGTCAACTAGCATTGTGTTAAAGTAGAACATTTGGATGATACTTGCGAGGCTCGGCGATAAAAAGCAAACAAATCGGCAAAATATGGCTGAAATCGTGTTCTGGCGGGGGGTAAGTGAAATGAAATGTGTTATATCTCAACAAAACAATATCATTCCTTATGAAATTTATAATAATTATATTAAAATAAGCATATTTTTTCATCCTATGACAAAAATGTTTGGGAAATAAGAAAACATAGACTTTGCCAGGTGAATGAGTAATTTGATGCATAATTAGCAGTTGACCTGGGATGGTGCATAGTCATTTTCTTGTAAAATATGATACCTAGACAAATTTCACCCTCCAGTGACTACCCATAAAATCAACCATTCTAAACACTATAAGCAATTCAAAAAGGCTGTAGCTTTGGCGGTTCAGGATTTAGAGCTATGCCGACAGTGCCGTTTCTGGGCGTGGTCATTTTCAGGACTTTCGCCCCGGATTCGGGTTTTGGCACATATGCCATGTTGACCGCCATGGTCATTTTACCCTAAAACAGTTGAGATAATCTGTCCTAAATGAAATGCATACAAACTCCTTTACAGGTCCTAGACTAATTGTCGCACCAATAATTTCAACGAAAATCTATTTTTTCTTTAAGAATTAGACTGAATGATTATTCAGTAACTGGTAATCTGAACCCTGGTTATTATTATTATTGACCATGGCAATGAGTGTACGTGAGTGTATATTATCTGGGTAACAGAGTGATCTCAGAATGCACGAAATACCTTTTCAGAACCCTCGTATTTTCAATATTTTCCGGGGGAGCATGCCCCCTGAGCCCCCTACAAATTCTCAGTCATTTGGCCTCGAAAAAATTAGTCGCACCAATGTTAACATCGTGACTACGGCCCTGACGCGCACATGCCAACAAAACTATTTAATATTAAAGAACGACATAATTAACAAAATAATTATGTAACCTTCTAGCCAGTTCAATTTGTAAACGTTCATTTCGAGTTCACAGTGAAAATTCAGCATATAGATTTATAATCCAAATTCGAGCATTTTGGGTCAGTTTAAAATTCAGGTAATTTTTTATTTGACCCCCCCCCCGCCCCAAATAAAGTTGCACCCGTACGCCTATGACTCTAAACCTGTAAACCTGTAAACCTGCGACTATAAGCCCACCCGAATATAAGCACCCCCGTGTATATAAGCCCACTATATTCACTAACGCTCAAACCATTCCAAATATAAGCCCCCCGGAATATAAGCACCCCCGTGTATAAGCCCATCATATTCATTAACGCTCAGAACATTCCAAATGTAAGCCCCCCCCCCCCCCCATCTAAGACTTTGGTTTATAACTGAACAAGATATACCAGTATTTATTAGTCTTTTATTAAGTTTACAAAAAGCTTGTTCATGCTAATGATCTTTCAAGGCATCGCGGACGAATCTTCTGTGTAACTTCGGTCCGTGAAGGTAATATAAACATGGAAGTTCTATATCCCTCCTCCGAGGACCCACGTTCCTTCTGGTGCTTTTCTTTGTTGGCCTGTGATAACTGCCGTAACTTTCCAGACTTTCCAGCTTTCCACAATATGTTGTCCATGTATTAGTCCCCCCGAGTATAAGCTCCCCGTGTATACGTCCATGAAAAATGCTTACGAACGAATATAAGCCCATGCAGGGCTTATAGTCGGAGGTTTACGGTATCTGCACTTTTAATCTTCCCGTTATCTTCAATCCATGTGGATGCATGCATGTATATGATGTATGGAACGAAGAAATGTTTAGCTGTTCGATCGTATCCTGTCGTTGTATGTATATTTCAGTGTTGTATATGCTTGCACGAACGATGAGGATGATACCTATTTCAGGAACACGGTTGGTTTTTGTTGTGTTCACAGAAAAATATTTTGCTCCTTATTTTGTTGATGAATTAAAAATTTGTATTATAGAAAAGTTTCACGTAGCTTTCTTGGTCTAATTCGCAATAAAAACGAAGAGATCGCGCTGCGTGGTCTAACTAATGTTCCCGCAGTGTGTGGGCCTTATTAACAAACAGCATAGTTTGAAAATGATTTGAAGTCAAACTCAAATATTAGTTCAGCACCTCGGCACATTAGCGGTATCTCTAAAATTTGTCTTAATTTTATCTGATATCGTGAATTGAACTGCTGAAGTTGAATCAAGTTTAGATTAAAAATATATGCAGTTTTAAAAAATGCATGTCTATTTGGAATAACATTTATTCTATATTTGCTGTAATTACCAGCCGGAAAAGGATTTTAAAATTTATGCATTGTGTCAATGTTGTTAGAGATATGTAATATAGCATAACTAATACTTTTTGTACTGAAAACATAACCTACAGTACAATATGCACCGGCGCCTTGACGTATTGCTCCATATCTAATTGGGCTGTCGTCATGTAATTTTCATTTTCCAGTTTTTGTTTCTATGTTTACAGTATCCACTGAATACTATTATATTCACGGTAATGCGCGTTAATAACCCAATGATTCCAAGGGCGAAAATCCATCTCAAAAAGTGTGGGGGGTGGAGCATGCTAATAGTTATGGGGACATGTAACACATTAAATGTTTTCAGGGCATTTCCGCAGCATTTACGACAGAAACGTAACTTGGGTCTTAGCGTTAGGGGTGTGTACGTTTTGCCTGACGAAAGGCGTGGTAAAGGGGCCGGCCCAAACCAAACTTGTCTATTGAGGCCCCATGCCGCTAGTGGAAATGCGCAGGTATCGAGTGACGAAAGCACGAGGGCACTAGGGGATATGCGCCGGGCATGCTCCCCCAGAAAAATGTTGAAATCTAGAGTGTCTGAAACGCCATTTCATGCACTTTGGGGGAGACTTTACAGAATTCTGATGATCTGAACATGTTGTATAAGCAAAAGTTGTTACGGTTCTGGAAGCATACATGCATATACGCTCTACACTATTTTCCATACAATCAGAAATTTAATCGTAACTTAATTTGACTGTGTTTCTTTTAAATATAGTGTTATTTCTTTTACAGGCAGTAAGTATTTCACACATAAAGATGACAGCTGTACATGGACGTGATGTGGACGTGATGTCTTTACTATATATATTTGTACTGAAATTTGAACGTTGACGCCTACTCAAGGGTCAACAGGTGAAAGTGTTGGACGAATTTGAATAGATTAACCCAATATTCTTTTGACAGCACACTATATCCTCAATGATGAAATTCAAAAGTTTTCACCGCCCAAACACGAGTATAACAATGCATAGTTTTTCGTTATTCAAGCACCGTAAGTAAGATTTAGGTCAAACAATTTAAACTTGTTTTAACGCGATGTTACACGGGACAAACGTGCAGTCCAACATAGATATTATTCTACAACAGTTTGCTGAAGTTTGTATCTGAACTGCCCTGTATAAAATTAAATATTTCAGTTCATTGGGACACCATGCATGCAGTATTGCAATATACTGCTTGTTTAAATCATTCGCATCTGTAGGTAAGTGTTCTCTCATATGAGGCAGAACAAATGGTTCGATTTCACGGTAACAAGCAGTAAAAAATGATCTTTTCAAAACACAACGAATACCCAACTCTTTGTTTAGAATTCTAAATATTATATTAAGCTTAATACGGGGTTGAATATTTTGCAGTTCAAATATTTCAAAATTTAGAATATATCATCAAGTTTAACACTGCCACTTTTCGATATCAAATGAGTCCATTTAATTCAAGAAATATATCAAAAAGAGTGCAGACACAAGGCTTAGCTAACTCTGAGACAATCATTATGTTATATGTGTTAAAAGTCATGTATACGCAGTTTACTTAAAACAAATTGCAAGATAAACTAACGCACTGGACAAAAAGAATGGCAACTTATGACAAAAATTTTGATTCAATACTGCGATCTGCCGCCGTATATATAATCCAGATATTAGCCCATCCATTAAATGTCTTAAATTAACACTATAAGACTATTTGAAACAATGTATATTTACTTCTTTCACAGCTTGCGGTTCCGTAATAGATTGAATTTACTGTTCTTGATAAGAAGTAACCTAGAGGCAGGCTAACCTTCTAGTAGGGCACGGCATGCAGCCATCGAGTTTGAAAGGGAAGAATACTTCTTGACGTTTCGAGCAAAACCCTTCGTCATTAGAATTTTTATGACGTCTTCCTACCAGCTCTCCTGAAGAAGAGCCATTGCTCTATATTTCGGGATTTATATTTTTTCTCTTTTTGATTGAATAGCTGTCGTGTGCGCCCAACAGCGCTTCATATTCAATGCCGCGGTCATCGCTACACCCCAAATTAGGCTAACCTTTTTGGCTGTCAGCTGGGGCATTGACATTAATATATACTTTCCGATTATCCATGATTTTAAGTATATATTTAAAAACAAGTCTTGAAATCAATATGGCGTAATGCCGAATATTCGGAAGGGAGACCATTCAAAACCCATAACCGGTCGTTTTACACTAACGGTTTAATTTCTAATTGTGTATTAGACTACTCATTCTTGCATGTATATTTCCATTCAGGGGTCATCCTATATAAGGCCTGCCATTTTCCAAAATGGGTAGTTCTAATTGTAAAATGGGTAGTTCTAAAACCTAAAATGGGCAGTTCTAAAAATTGAGTTTTGGAGAGAACATGTTGAATTCACAAACCCGAAAAATGTCTAAACATTCAATATTTAATATATTGTTTGAATTGGTCATTATGATCATATATACTTTCAAATGCTTATTGCCTTATTTGGTTGATGAATTGAAAATTTTGTAGCATAGAATAGTGTGGCGAATCGTTCACGCTTTGACTCACAATTAAAGATTTAATAGATCTCGCTAGCCTTGTCCAACCGTGCCTCGTTGCTGTGTGCGCAGGACAATAACAAATATGCAGTCGTTTGAAAGTTTTTTTTTATGTCGAATTCAAAAATATATTCTGAAGAATAAAGTTACGTCAACACGGTACATAAATTCCGTGCACCGTGTCCATGTTGTTATAGAGGCAAGATATTATAGATATTTTAGGCGCGTGCAAGATATATTAGCGACAAAATTTGTGCTTTTGTAAAAAGAGAATACAAGTGAATATAAATTAAGCAATTTTTAAATGAACGTCATGTACAGTACTGTCCCATATCTTGCCTTCTTAAAATGTTTTCATTTTTCCCTTTTTGTTCCATATTTAAGTTTTCATAATGTATACAAATGTATCCACAAAATACTGTATATATTTTATTCACTGCAATGCGCGTTAATAATGTAATATATCATAGATTCAAACGTACAATTTATGGCAAACATAATATAATATTATTGGTTTTAATTTATTTAATAGAAAACTTACAGCGTTGTTGGTTCGGTAGCACATATTAACATCATAAAATATATTGCAAACAAATCCTACCTTATTTTGGCTGTTGTGTTTCTTTAAAATACAGTATTATTTCTTCTGTATATAGGCAATATTATTTCACACGTATATACGCCAGCTGCCTTGAAGTGAATTTGAGTGAACGTTATGCAGTTACTTGCAATGAAATCTATACTTGAACGCCTACTTAATAAAAACTTCTGACATTGCTTTGACAACACACTTAAACTATATACATAACGACGGAAGAATTCCAACGTTTTCACCGCCAACGGACGAATACAAATGCGTAGTTTTCGTGATTCAAGCAACATAAGACATTGAGTCCACTATTTTAAAATTCTTTTACTTTTTCGATAAATACTGTACAATATTGAAAATGGCGATTTCAGCTACGAGCAGAAAAAATAGAACTCTCCGAAAATTTTCACTTGTCACAATTTTCTCTTAAATTGACATAAGTTAAAAAAATGATCAGACCAAAAACTAGGGGAATAAATACAGAATATACACATTGTAAGAATTTTTAGCCGGTTTAAAGACACTCAGTCTCATGCCTCGTTTTTATATCGGTGGTTATTTTCATTAAGCCCACTGAACAGTTGTTTTGACGGAATAAGACGATTGCTTCAAAATTTTTGCCTATTATTAAGTTCTAGAAGCCTATGTTCAAAAAATTGCCTGGTTAGTATTTGAACTACTTGTAAAATGTTAAATCAATCTTGTAGGAATAATTCGGACATCAATTTTGAATGCTGATTGCTTAAAACATTCGCATATATTATGCATTAGCCCCCCACTTCCCACACCCGGGCATATGCGAAGTTTTAACGGGACTTTGCGGGGGAAACACAGAGTTTTAACAAAAGTTGCCATCATGCTACCCGGGGTTTTAACACTGACACAAATGCCGGGATAAAATACCGGGGGTTTAATTCTCGTAGAGTCTTTGACTTAATAAAATGACACACCTTCGCCAGACTTTCTTCTTTGACAGCTCCCTAGGGTTTCGGTGACAGCTCCCTAGGGCTTCGGTGGCGCAAGCACACTTTAACCTCTGAGTCTTGAGTTCGATTCTCGTTGAGGACTTTACTCATCACACTCATGCATGTGAAGAGAGTAAGTCAACGCTCTGTCGAAAGTCGTGGGTTTTCTCTGGGCACTCCGGTTTCCTCCCACAGGGAAAGTTGACTGGGTGGGTTAGGATAGACAGATTAGGAAAGTAATATCACAATTGTTGTAAAAATAAATAATGTACGCTAAGTACATAATATAGGTAAGCTAGATACTTGATGTAATCGGTCACTGAAAAGCCCCAATGGGGAGTGAGCTGAATAATGTAATGTAATATACATAATGTAATGTAACAGCGCGATTTTATATCAGAAATAACATATCAGGCAACTAGATGAAAAGCTTGACTTTGGAAAGCTATATGATCGGTCTGGCAAGCCGGACATTTTAACAAATGGACAACATTTTAAGGCCGGGATTTTAACACTCGAGAAATGTTAAAATCCCCGCACACTCCCGGGGGGTGGGGGGCCGGGGTTTCAATTGACTAGTGCATTATTCTATACTGAAAACAACTTTTTTCCGCCGTACGAAATATGACATTTTTAAAAAATGATGAATTACTCAAGTCATTGCAAAAATATTTTAATATCATGAATCACATAAGTGGTTGATCGCTTTAAACTATTTTTTATATTTCAAATCTTATGCCTTCCATTCTCCAGTAATTTTTCTCTTGTATCTAAATTATTATAAGCTTCAGGTCTTTAAGATCAAGTTATCTGACAAATTCAAAAATAACTTCGAGCGAAGGCCCTTCGTTGCCACATTCTACTTCAATCCGCAATACAATAATCCGCAATTCATTGTTCCGCAACTCTTGCTTCCGCACACCGCATGATTAAAATTCGCATTTATTAATACCAGATTTCATATCACTTCCGGGAAATTAATGTTGCAATTACAATCTGAAAACGTTTATATGGCTGACAGACATCGTCGAACCTGGGAAGACGAGCCAAAATATTCATTCAAAATCATCGTTTTGGGTTCAAAAGGTGTAGGAAAATCAAGCCTTCTAAAAAGGTTTCAATTTGACGAATTCGAAGATGTTCCATCGCATACGATCGGTGTGGGTTTCTCTACACAGAGCTTGAGAATTGGTTTGGACTGCACAGAGTCTGTGCAGGTACAACTGTTCAAAATTTTGACAGCTTGCATATTTTTGAATTTGTACCAAACCCATAATAACTGGCAGTACCCTACCAGTGACGAGTAAAATCGTCTGGCGAGTAAAATCGTCTGGCAAACACTAAGTAGGGCGCATCTGGGCGCATTGGCAGCTAATGGGTTAACAATTAGAGACACTGGCAGAAGGTTTAACCCATTAACTGGCAGTACCCTACCAGTGACGAGTAAAATCGTCTGGCGTTAGGTAGAGTAAAATCGTAAAGTAGGGTGCATCGATCTGGATGCATTGCACGCTAATGGGTTAAATCCATTAATGGCCAATACTTACGAGTAACGTACGTAGTCATGCCCTGGCTTTAGACTATAAAATTAGGTTGAAAAATTAGGAAGCAATACGGTGAATACTTTCTCTGCGACTTGTCTATATTAATGGGTAAACAAAAGGGTCGACAGATCCCTATCGGGGAAGAAACTAAGATAGATGGTAGATAGTCTGGTTAACTAATTAGTGTTCAAGTGTCTCTCTTTGGTGACTATTTTCTCTAAAATTAGATGCAGTTAAATGACAAAGTAGGACACATCTTTAACAAGTGACATTGACAGATATAATTTCTTGTGGGTCCAGCATCTGCCGCAGCATAGAATATAATAACTGTTTTGTGAAGTACATGAAGGAGATGAAAATGCTTCTTGACGTTTCAAGCAAAGGCCCTTTGATGGGAATTTAGTCAAGGGACCATTGACAAATAGATTTTTCCCGCTTCGTGGACTTGGTTCAAACCAATCATGGAACAAGTCTGCAAAGCGGGTCGACGTGGGAACTTTCATAGGATAATCTTCAGTGCATGTGCATGATGTACAATTGTACATCACTTTTTACATGTTATTATCAAAACAATTCATTATTGATTGAATTGTTCTTGCTTGGCTACCTTTGGGAAAATGAGGATTTAAACAAAATGGTAATATCAAACCTAAATATTCAAAATTAATCTGCTTGGGCTGAGAAATCTGCCTATTATTTATTGTGACTGGCCATGCACCGACTAACAGAGTCAGCTTATTCACAATTTTGAGTGATCAGCTCATCGTCAGACAAACTATTTATAGAAGTATATTTTTATTTATTCTCAATGCTATAGTTGACATTATGGGACACTGCAGGCGAGGAAAGATTCAAGTCGCTGACAAGCCAGTATTATAGAAATGCTGATGCTGCGATTATTGTGTTTGATTTAACGTCAAGAAAATCCTTTGAAGAAGTGAGGGATCATTGGATTCATGCTTTTAGGAGAGTTGTTGGGTGAGGAAAGAATTGATGCTTTGTTATATGAAATCTAAACCAAACTCACTTTTAGGTATACTGCATTGCTCTATCACTTCCATCAGTTCTAAACTGTTCTTCCTAGAGGCTCAATATGGGCCAATTCTCTTATGCATCCAATATTATACTTAAGTAAGAAGTATTATAACCTGAAAAGAAACTAACTTCATTTATTACGGATCTCATCGAACTGTGGCATTGCATCAAAAATTTGTATCGCTAGTTCGCTACCACTCCCACAAACGTCTAGGACCACACCTACATATTTTTGCATGTTTACAATTCTATTTTTAAACAGCCAATCCGGTGCTTAGTAACAATTGCTATAAAAAGTTGATTGGCTGTTTATTATTAGAATTGTAAACATGTAAAAATATCTAGGTGTTGTCGTAGACGTTTGTCGGGTGGTAGTGATACAAATTTTTGATGCAATGCCACAGTTCGGTGATATCCGTAATATACTGCAATTAGCTCTGTTAGTAAACCAGTAATTCTCCCTAGACTAAGAGTCCAGTGGGGATATAATATGGCCCTTTTAGGGGGGTATGCATGTTGCTTGTCATATTTTCAAATGTAGTAACATTGCTGTTTTAAAAGGTTGCCTTGTTGCATTCAGAATCTCACTATAAAGTTTTCTACCTTATTCATGTTGCTGTCCATTTGGACAGAATTCATGTCTTATGTCGCTATTTCATTCTCTATGTTGCCATTTCAATGGATTGTTGTCTGTTGGAATTTACCCTGAGTATCATTATATAATTAATCAATTATTCCCTTATAAAGGATTATTTCTGTTCAATATATAGAGGCACAACTTATATTGCACTAGTTGGAAACAAACGTGACCTTTTAGAAGAAAGGCAGGTTGACCAGGACTTGTTTGAGGTATATTGAATTACTACATTAAATCATTTATAGTCAATACTAGCTGCATTGCATTAACTAACTCTATATAATTAAGCTGTTCTCCCTAGAGCACAGTCTCTTGTTTGTCCAGTTTTACTACAGGTAGAAACTGACTATAGTATCTAGAAAAAACCTTTGGTGTTTGGTTAGAAGCATGCTGGAAACACTCTCTTTTAATATATGAAAATTGAGGAGAAATTATAATCAGAAAATTGCATAATAAAGGAATCAAATACAGTCACAGTTAGGTGAAAGGAACACGTCACACCATTAAGCCATCAATGAATAATTATTTACTATTTAGTGTGCTCCTGTATTATATTTGTGCTCCTCTAAAGTGTGATATATTATCATATAAGCCAAATGCAGTTTATAATAATTCTATTTTGTTCATCCATTCTCAACTTCACTTATAGGAGCTTGCCAGCCTATATTGTATCCACCCTTGGGAAACAAGTGCGAAAGATGCAACTAATGTTCAGAAGCTGTTTAAGACGATGGCCAGAGAATTAATTGAACGTGTTGGTCAATTGCAAAGCTTAGAATCAGGTCCAGATAGCCTCTTTTTGCATAATATCCCAGACAATTCACAGACACACTTGTATGGTTATTGTACAGGCAGACAAGACCTGAATTGTGTAGTATAGTTAACAACTAATCATATATCTAGGTTATGACATTGCCCTGGTGGCACGAAAATTAATTATACATATATTCATATATTTCAATTTCAATTAATTTTTGTACATATATTTTGTACATTGTGATTGGTATGCACAAGTCAATCAATTCAATTTCAATTAAGTCTGTTGTGGTTGTGTTTTTGATATTGAATTAGTTGTTGCTGTTGTTATTGTTATTGTTGTCGCTGTTGCTGTTGCTGTTGCTGTTGCTGTTGCTGTTGCTGTTGCTGTTGCTGTTGCTGTTGCTGGTGTTCTTCCTTGTTGATGGAGCTTGATCAGTTCTAAACTGTTCTCTAGAGTTTCAGTGAGGGCCTCCCAGTATTGCTCCAGTGTTACTACAGGAGGAATATAAACTAAACTAACTTCGTGTATTTTGGAATATCTTTATCAGTTCTTTTAAAAATGTTCTCCTGATAAGTTCAGTAGTGGGGAATCAATTATTGGCCCAGTGTTACTACAGGAGTTAATTAAAACCGGAGTACCCGGATAAAATTTGCAGTGTTGCATGTTTGGTAGAGTCAAACTGGAAGTCCTCTTCTCACAGCAACATGACAGTCTAAATTATAGTAAGAGAAATACAGGAATAATGAACCCCGATTACAGAGATGAAATGCACTAACCCTGCCCCACCAACGCCCCCTCCACTTTAAGGAAGGTCAACTGAGGTCATTTTCGGGGGGTACCCTTGGTTGACCTTTATACAACTTCCGACCTTCAATATTTAAATATCAGAGCAAAACAATTCAATTTGTTGGCAAACAAGACTTGGCTTAAAACGAAAGATTTTTGCTGTTTAAAAGCTTGTTTAAAGTCTGCATTATCTATTTAATATGAAAGGCAGAATAACAGTTTATTCTATAACCGGCTGTCCGTTCTGTATTCGAGCGAAGAACAAGCTTCGTGAGTTGAACTTTATAGAGTACGTTGACATTAATTTGGACGTTTATAAAGACAGTGGAAATGAGATGAAGGAACGAACTGGGCGAAAAACTGTGCCTCAGATATTTTTCAATGCAAAACATATCGGTGGGTTTGATGATTTCGATTCTTTGGTAAGTAAGGCATGATATTTTATGACCTTTGTTGTTTTACTGTTCATTTTTGTATAGTTTTTGTTATGTAACTTTATGATATCCTGCCATTGTTTAACTTCTCAACTCAGGTTATTAAAATTTAACCATTTTAACGACGTTTTATCGAAATATATTAAATATACCCGGAAAACAATCTATATAACTATAAAATGAGATAAGCTTTATGCCCTGATAAAACGAGAACAAGAGTTGCATGAGAGTTATGCAAACGAGCAAATTAAAACTCTAATCAAAATCTCATCAGAATTTGAACCATATCAAACAAAGTTGATGAGAGTGAATGTCAGAGCTGATGAAAAGTCGGCAGTGAAACGCGAGTGAGAGTTGCCACCAGTTGCAGAGTAGTCATACTGATTTTGCAACTTTCATTGAGTATTGAGTCTCATCAACTCTCATTCTCATTTGACCGGGGTTTTGGGGTAAGTTTCGGATGCTAGTTCGACCAATTTATAGTTACTGACAGCAATGATCCATCTGGATGAATTTGGGTAAAGAAAAGATAGTTTGTCTGATAATGCATCTGTGTATATAAATGCAATATCTGCATGCATAGTTTGTCGTGTCGGATGATCCATCTATGTGACTGCATAAACATATCAACACGGCATTATAATTATAGACAATACAATCAGCGACATAATTTAGGCATGATTTTCATTCTCAGAGCCATTGCCAATATGGATTGTGCTATATTCTAGCTACTTTTTCTAAATAGTTTATCTTGTGTTCTAACACTGAGATTAATGATTCTTTGGACCCATGATTTATCGATTGATCATCATGGATAGTCTGTCTCCAATGTCCAATTCGTTTTGATCTAAAATGTTATATCTACATTATAGAGTGCCAGTGAACTAGATGAATTGATCAAAGATGTGAATGAAAATGAAGTGCCTGATGATGCACCACAGTTGCCGCAAGAATCAGAAAACCAGGAAGGTATGGTATACACATTTTCGTTGTTTCAATCCAGAGTTACTTACCACCACCATTATCATCACAATTACCATCACCACCGTTATCACCACAACCAGTATCATCAAGTTTATCAACTTAGGTATGGAATCATGCTTAAATAAATTATTTCTATAATTAAAAATGACACTTATATTACTGTGAATCCTCTATTATGCGGGTGGCAAAACATTTTTAGTGACAGCAATTAAACTTTGGAATGCTCTGCATATCGAAATTAGAAGGAACACTAGTATTAATATTTTTAAGAAACAATATTTTAGCTATTTGAAAGACCAATATAAAGATTTAGATCATTTTAGTATTTCTTAGGTTCATTTTTATCTATCTATCTATCTTACCTGTATATTCTCTTAACTTTGTAAAGTTACACGTCTGATGTAACTATTGATGTAAAGACTTAATAATAATAATATATAGTTAGGTCAATTTGTTACTTTTAATGTTATTTATATTAGTATAAAATAATTGTATTTAGAGGACCACTAGTTTATCAGCCTTGACTGTAAGTGCTACCCTCTTTAAATAAAGTTAAATAATACTAAATAATAATAATATTAAATTGTCGTCATCATCATCATCAACCATCATGATGATAATCATTATCAATCGTCATCATCAATCATCATCACCAATCATCATCAATCATCATCATCAATAATCATCATCAATCATCATCATCATCATCATCAATAATCATCATCATCAATAATAATAATCATCATCATCATCATCATCATTAATCATCAACAATAATCATCATCATCATCAATAATCATCATTATCATCAACATCATCAATAATCATCAACAATAATCATCATCATCATCATCATCATCATCATCATCAATAATCAACAACATCAATAATCATCATCATCAATAATCATCAATAATAATCATCATCACTACCATCATATCATCACCATTATCATCACCATGATCACCACCATCATCACCATCACCATCTTCATTGTGTTAAATATTCTTGTTGTCACAGGTGGTTATGGCAGCTCAGGTTTCACCAGTGAACTCTAAGTAATCTTTTACTTAGCGTTCACTGGGTTTCACATGCGAGCAGGATGAATATGCTCAGTTGGTCAAACAGATTAAGGACAGCGGAATTGTGAAAAACAATGGCAGTTTCCTTTGGTCATACAAGGACACTTTTAAAGGAAAAGAGCTTGTCGATTGGTGGATTAGTTCTAAAGAATCTGATGTTGGTAAGAGGTAGGCTTGAAAGCATTTTGTTTAACGACTCTTATTTGATCTCTAGGGAGAACAATTTAGAACTGATAGAGCTATCCAGTATAAATATAGTTAGTTTAGTTTAGGTTTCCTCCTGTAGTAACACTGGATCAATAAGAGATGACTCTTACTGGACCTCTACGGAGAACAGTTTAGAACTGATAGAGCTATCCAGTATAAATAAAGTTAGTTTAGTTTAGGTTTCCTCCTGTAGTAACACTGGATCAATAAGAGATGCCTCTTACTGGACCTCTAGGGAGAACAGTTTAGAACTGATAGAGCTATCCAGTATAAATAAAGTTAGTTTAGTTTAGGTTTCCTCCTGTAGTAACACTGGATCAATAAGAGATGACTCTTACTGGACCTCTAGGGAGAACAGTTTAGAACTGATAGAGCTATCCAGTATAAATATAGTTAGTTTAGTTTAGGTTTCCTCCTGTAGTAACACTGGATCAATAAGAGATGACTCTTACTGGACCTCTAGGAGAACAGTTTAGAACTGATAGAGCTATCCAGTATAAATAAAGTTAGTTTAGTTTAGGTTTCCTCCTGTAGTAACACTGGATCAATAAGAGATGACTCTTACTGGACCTCTAGGGAGAACAGTTTAGAACTGATAGAGCTATCCAGTATAAATAAAGTTAGTTTAGGTATCCAGTATAAATAAAGTTTAGATATCCAGTATAAATAAAGTTTGTTTAGTTTAGGTTTCCTCCTGTAGTAACACTGGATCAATAAGAGATGACCTTTACTGAACCTCTAGGGAGAACAGTTTAGAACTGATAGAGATATCCAGTATAAATAAAGTAAGTTTAGTTTAGGTTTCCTCCTGTAGTAACACTGGACTAATAAGGGATGAGCCTTACTGGACCTCTAGGAAGAACCGTTTAGAACTGATAGAGCTATCCAGTATGAATATAACACTGGACTAATAAGGGATGAGCCTTATTTTACCTCTAGAGAGAACAATTTAGAACTGATAAAGCTATCCAGTGTAAAAACAATCAGTTTACTATTTCATCTGGTAAAATTACTGCAGTGCAAGTCAACTTAAATCAACGCGAAAGCCGACATAATTTACGGAGCTTAATTTCCGTGATATCAAGACAATATTACAGGGCTAACGCCAGACGATTTTACTTGTCAGTGGTAGGGTACTGCCAGTTAATGGGTTAACAAAACTATCTGCCAGTGTCTCTTAATTGTTAATCCATTAGCTTGCAATGCGCCCAGATGGGCACTACTTTAGTATTTTACTCTTACGCCAGACGATTTTACTCGTCAGTGGTAGGGTACTGCCAGTTAAGGGGTTAACAAAACTATCTGCCAATGTCTCTTGTTAACCCATTAGCTTGCAATGCGCCCAGATGCGCCCTACTTTAGTATTTTACTCTGTCTAACGCCAGACGATTTTACTCGTCAGTGGTAGGGTACTGCCAGTTAATGGGTCAACAAAACTATCTGCCAGTGTCTCTTGTTAACCCATTATCTTGCAATGCGCCCAGATGCGCCCTACTAAATAGTATTTTACTCTATCGATCTAACGCCATGCAGACGATTTTACTCGTCAGTGGTAGGGTACTGCCAGTTAATGGTTACTAAACTTTGAGAGAATTTTTGTGAGAAACTAATAAACGAAAACATGAAATGTTTTGTGTAGATCGCGAGAAGGCGGTCGAAATGGGTCCGGCCTTTTGGACAAGCTTTTTGCTCACTCAGCCAAAAACGATACAGAAAAATTTCAAGACAACGATACATTATACAGACTGTTAGAGGATGACGAAAGTAATGCATTGAATGCTGAAGTACTTCAAATTGTGAGCCTAGACCTGGTAAGTATTTGATAAGAAAATTTTGATGATAGCGATGAGAGCGATTAATATCTCTATATGGCCATTATGATACATGGGAATAGCGTGCGATCGCAATAAGCTTTGAGCTGAGTGTTTAGGATCAAAATACTTGCAAAATTCAACAAGAACTTCGACGTTTCGAGCGAAGGCCCTTCGTCTGGAAGTTACTACTAGAGAACTTAAGCATGTAGGACGGCAACGCGACGACGACGGTTGGGTCTATGAAAATGAGTCTATGAAAAGAAACGAATAATTAAAGTCCCACGGGAGTTTTAGACGTGGTCTTCGCTCTGTTTACAACGGCAAATCACAGATTTTCACGCCTTATTTACAACGCCTGCAATTCAAGCCGAAACAAGTACTACTTCCAATTGGTTCAGTAGAACTCTTCTCAACAATAAAGCCCATATCTTCAACTTCTTAAAGTGTATTATATTCATACGATTGATAATACACGACAAGTTTTCTTTACTATCATTTATTTGAAGGAGTTTGTTTTGGCCGTCGTCGTCGCGTTGCCGTCCTACATGCTTAAAGGCCCAAACAGACTGAACGCGATTCTACAACGCGGCGTGATTTTTCGATTTTCACCGACAGATAACTTTGATCCTGTTTTATGTTTTTCAAATATTCAGAAGCGCTATAACAGTTTGAGTTATTTGGTCTGCATATCTTTTAAAATTTCCTCCCATAGTCATAGACGGTTTTATTTAAGTTATCTTGCTACGTGTTAAGAATCGCACGCGCGCACCTTGGTACTCACCTTGTGCAGCTTATGAAGAAGTGCGATTTATTGCAGGCCTCGATTAAGGTGCAATGCAAATATCCTATACTTATATGCATAAATATTTCAATATAAATATGAAGCAAAAGTGCTATCTTAAAGTCTAACACAATAGTTTAACCGTAGATAAATAATATATTTCTATATTCACAACACAATAACAACATTCATTGGGAACAAAATGGAAGCTAATAATGACGTTCTTATACAGTCACTTGATATTTTTTGCGCGCATTCTATAGCATAAGATTTAAACGGTTTGAGATAACTAAACGTTAGTTGCATCCCAGTACTAAAGGCCTTGCAAGAAGTAGGAATTAAATACCTATAGTACATTGGGAATGAAAACATTTTTGCACATCACTGCACGCCTAACAGACTCAAGGAGTGCGATTCATTGCGCCCCTACTCTTTTCTTTCTGGGATGGCCTGCACTATCGTAAAACGGTAACCCTAAACCCCTAACCGTTTCAATGTTCCTTTGGACAATCTAACCAATGTTGTAAACAGAATATACTTATTACAAAAACCGTCAAACAACTATACCGTGGATAATATGAACGTTACAGACATTAAAATAAAGTAAAAACTGTTACATGTAGAAACCTATTATCAATTGTGAGTAACACAAATTTACATGTGAAGGACAAATGACGCGTTGTTTAGCGCTGTTGACTTCACAGTCACATAATAAAATTATTAATCGAAACAGAAACGAAGTGTATAAAAATATGTAAACTTAAGTAATCATGCAATTCACGAAAGACTAAAACACGGTTATGGACGAAATGGGAAAGAAACGGTTAGGGGACGAAACGAGTAGTCAACTGGTTGTTATTAGAGTGAGAAAATAATTCTATTCTATTCACTATAGCAAGGAGTCTTGTATTTGAATTGAGAGACGTATGGTCACGTTATTATTTCTGGCGTTTGCTGGAGAAAGATACGCGAAGATTAAACTCTCTATCTTTGACTACCGCGCCTTATCGATATACCAATAGAACTGTTTTTATACCTAATTTTTCAGCTGCTGATGTTGGTGAATCGCTGCGAAAATTCATCCTGGAACTTTATGCTAAATATCTTTCCGAGGATGGCAAGGTAAATCTAAACTAAGTTTATTTATACTGGATAGCTCTATCAGTTCTAAACTGTTCTCCCTAGAGGTCCAGTAAGAGCCATCTCTTATTGATCCAGTGTTACTACAAGATGAAACCTAAACTAAACTAACTTTATTTATACTGGATAGCTCTATCAGTTCTAAACTGTTCACCCTAGAGGTCCAGTAAGAGCCATCTCTTATTGATCCAGTGTTATTACAAGATGAAACCTAAACTAAACTAACTTTATTTATACTGGATAGCTCTATTAGTTCTAAACTGTTCTTCCTAGAGGTCCAGTAAGAGTCATCTCTTATTGATCCAGTGTTACTACAGGAGGAAGGCTAAACTAAACTAACTTTATTATACTGGATAGTTCTATCAGTTCTAAACTGTTCTCCCTAGAGGTCCAGTAAGGGTCATCTCTTATTGATCCAGTGTTACTACAGGACGAAACCTAAACTAAACTAACTTTATTTATACTGGATAGCTCTATCTGTTCTAAACTGTTCTTCCTAGAGGTCCAGCAAGGGTCATCCCTTATTGATCCAGTGTTACTACAGGACGAAACCTAAACTAAACTAACTTTATTTATACTGGATAGCTCTATCAGTTCTAAACTGTTCTTCCTAGAGGCCCAATAAGAGTCATTCCTTATTGATCCAGTGTTACTACAGGAGGAAACCTAAACTAAACTAACTTTATTTATGGACAAATATCAAGATTTTTTCGATAGGAGTAATAGTAGAAGGTGTTTGTAGATGGAATATTCGAACGAAAATTTATATACATTTTTAGATTTAGCCAGGAGCAGTTGCGAAAAGGCAACTTTAGGCCCTCTGACAGGAATCGAACCTGCGGCCCTGCGATTCCGGTGCAGCGCTCTAACCAACTGAGCTACAGAGTCCAGTTGCTGAGCATTAACCGCAAATTCGTGTATATATAGTGGAGTGATGCCAGTAAAAGTTCTGGGAAAATATCAAGATATTTTGGGCGTCTCGTTCGATAGAACTAATAGTAGAAGGTGTTTTGTAGATGGAATACTCGAACGAAAATTTATATACATTTATAAACTCTGTAAAAGCTTGAGACTTTAATCATTCATTTAGGGCGTTGACTACAAGGCGATGAAATCCAGTGCAGAATTCCAAGCGTATGTGAAGCATACTGCAGAATGAAAGGGAGTTCAATTAGATAACATGCCGAGGGCAGATAAACTGTCTTCCTTCATTAACGTGTATAATGCGCTGGTTATACATGCCAATGTTGTGAATGGTCCCCCTGTTAGTCTGTGGCAGAGATACAAGGTATAGTACTACTGTACAAGGGTACCTGCAAGGCAGGGAATGCTGCGGGTGCTTTTACTATTTTATAGCTTCTTGAAACATGACATTTATGCAACACAAATTATATTTAGTACATTGCATATTATTGGCATTGACTCAATGTGTGTGTATGCCAGAGGATATCAGGTTGCGCGCTTGCTTGCGCTGTCAGTTAGGTGCGTAATCTAGCAAGTGTTTTGAAAGAGATGAAGGCGATGAGTTTACTTTGCCAGGATGAGGCATCAGCAAGCAGCAGTGAAAAACTTGTTTACAGGCTAAGTGTACCAGGTTTGTCGCAAAACATGCCAAACATCTATTTCAAAACTCAATATTTTCCACGTATATATTGTTCTTCCACACATGGAATTCCCACATGAAATTGTGGAAACACAATCGGGAAAATTAGTGTACTGCGCGCCACCTTCAGCGCACGACCACAATGCAATGCGTTAGCCAAGTTTGAGATAACAATGGCATCCGTCGTTCGGTCGCTTCAGGCTCGCTCGTTGCGGCAGCAATTAAGGTCCACAAACGTTGCCACCCAATTCACATTTTCGAATAACGCACATGGCCAAACATCATTGTTCTGATAATGTACGCATAGAATGGAACAAAGATTACTTCTTCTTCTATTACCCAGGTCTAGTCCCAGATTGACCCGGAGTCGGATGCTTCGATTCTTGTCCTCCGCCTATACTGTCTCTCGTCATCTCCATCGTCAGTTTTCTTATATTCAGATCTCTTACACGGTCCATTCATCTCTTCTGTTTTTTGTTTAGTTTTTCAACGTTGTAAGTTACATAATTGGTGGTCATATGTACTCTTTACATGACATTGAGAATGGTATTCTTCGAGCAAACCGCAGAGCAGTTGCGTCGTTTTTCCGACCCTTTTCAAAGACAGATCCACGGCTGGCAATTGCCCTAGTAGCTTATCCGGCCTATCCACCGTCGGAAGTGATTAGTATTCAAAATGGCGGGGTGTGCGTACGGTAGTAATTAGTATTCAAAATGGCGTCGCGTGCGTCATATTGGGAAGTGACGTCTTTTGCGTACGTACGCATTGTACGTACGCATTGTACGTACGTATTGTACGTACGTGACGTCAGCAACGTCTATCCAGCGTAATTTTCCCGCCATATGACGTCATCAACGTACATACAGGGTAATTTTCCCGCCATATGACGTCATTTGCGTACGTACGGAATTAGAAGTAATTAGTATTCGTGTGACGTCATTTTGCGTACGTACGCGTACGTACAGAGAGAAAATAAAGAACAACAGGGAGTTTTGTGTTGGATTTTATTTAAATTACACACAACAATTTAAATGTTTTTCTTAATAAGTTTTGGCTTTATTGTTCGATAGCCATGGTTTCTTTAGCAAAGTCTCAGACCGTATTAGACCGTTTGACCGAGTTTAATCATCGCTTTCTGCGTCATCATCTTCCTCATCAAAATCGTAATCCTTTAAAAGTCTTTTTATAAGAAATTTCCTCTTATCAATAGCTGCTTCTAAAGCTTCTTCTGGATCAAAGTCATCGCTTTCCACAATCGCTCATTCCGTTACCACAATCGCTCATTCCGTTGCAGCTCATTCCGTTACCACTAACTGTCCAGAAATGACTTTCTTTTCAGCAGCACGGCACTTTTATGAGCAGATGCTTCCTTGCGCTCATAGGTGAACCCCCAGGGGACCCCTACAGAACCCCCCAGGGAACCCCGAGAGAACCCCTACAGAACCCCGAGAGAACCCCTACAGAACCCCGAGAGAACCCCTACAGAACCCCGAGGGAACCCCGAGGGAACCCCCAGGGAACCGCGGGGGGAGATTTAATGATCTTTAAAGCATGCCCACAAACCTATTGTGAGAGCTCCACAGAAGCTCCACAGAAGTTTTACAGAAGCTCCACAGAAGCTTTAGAGAATTTCCAGACAACTGCTACAAAATCCCACCAAACCCTTCCTCAAAGCAACGATATATATATATATATAGAACCGTGTTTCTATGTAAACTTGAATGGAACTAAATCTATAGTACATTAGGTACGCAACGGAATGTGAGGCAGAGTTTATTCTGTAGGCACAAAAACAATGTCTTCGCTTTTATTATATAGAACCAATTCGTCCTCCTTGGGTAGCCAACAGTTTTCGACCAAAAGAGATGGAATATGCCGATAAGGCTTTGCTTGGTAAAAAGAGTCCAGAAAAGCCAAGTTCCCCAACAGCTCAACAGTTGCAGTTCACACGAAGCAAACATTCGAGATCCAAGACAACTCCAGCACATATAGAAGATATTGGACATAACCAGGGGTCGTTAAGACGAAGCAAGAGTGAGGTATGTATGCTAGAATGGTAATTTCGTTTGACAGGTCATGAGACGGTTGCATAAGAATTTTAAACAACTATAGTCAGACTAGTGTTTTGCACTTTCTATAAGAATTAGCTTAACAAAATAACACGTTATGACTGTGTCTACCACAAGAAATGCTAAGAAGGAAATTTAAACACTTTGTTTACCAACATTTTAAAATGATTCTCAGGGCATCGTTTCGCGCGCTAAATTATTTCTGTCGCGACTCTCATGCAACTCTTGTTCTCGTTTGGCCGCGGCAAGAGAGTTGAGCAAACTCTCCTGCAAACGGCTCTCATTTGCCAACTCTCATCAACTCTCATCCGCGTTTTACCAGGGTTTAAGTTAAGACATATCTTCTCTCGCCACTTTTGTTTAAGTCAATGAATGCAATGCCCGGTCGAATTACATTCACGACTCAACGTCTCAACACTCCGGTCTACTGTAGTCTTCAACAGGGCTGATCCAAAGTCGTGCCGTCGCTCTTTAGCAAGCGAAAACATGTGTGATATTAAACCTGGTTGCCTTGAACGAACATGCAGTAGGGCCATTCGCCTATGGACGCCTAACTGGTCCAAGTTGCTACATGAGGAAACCAGAGCTGTCGGTTTGCAGTTCGGTAGAGTCAAATTGACAGCACTCTTATCGCATGCAGTTGATGTGAAATTTTAATCAGACAACTACAGGCGTCTGCATTTCGTAGGAATCGAGCCAGATTACAGAAATGAATGACACACTAACCACTGGGGAAGCACCGCGGATAATGCTTTTGCTATCCGGCCGGATACCGGATATTTGATTTGTATAAGGTTTAAGCCTTCTTTTAAAGTGAATTTATCAATAATTTGAGTCGCTTGAAAAACTAACTAAAAGGTGTTCGTCATATTTTGACTTGAAATTATTGGAATGAAACTGGTATAGTCTTTTCCAAGAGCCTATCATTAGTTGTAAAAGCCAGTAAGTGAACTTCACGTTTTTGATTTTCCAACCATCCAATCAAGCTCGTTTTGCATTAGGCACGGGATCTCAATTCGCGCCGTTAATTTGATGTCACGTTCCTTTCAATCACGTTAAGATAGTACGTCGTTACTTTTACCTATAACAACGTATGCAATATCACGCTATACAAATCAAATTTCAGATTTATTTCGCATGATAAACTTTGCCTAGTCGTAAATAGCCTTTCTTATTAACCAATGTTGAGCTTTTTAAACACTGTAAACTTTCTAATCATTTCTAGTCAAAATAGTATGAACAACGCTACGTCAGTAAGCAATTTAGATAGTTACCCATTAGCTGGCAATGTGCCCATATGCGCCTGAGTTTAGTATTTTAATCTGTCTAACGCCAGACGATTTTACTCGTCAGTGGTAGGGTACTGTCAGTTAATGGGTTAACAAAACTATCTACCAGTATCTCTTGTTAACCCATTAGCTTGTAATGCGCCCTACTTTAGTATTTTACTCTGTCTAACGCCAGACGATTTACTCGTCAGTGGTAGGGTACTGCCAGTTAATGGATTAACAAAGCTATCTGCCAGTGTCTCTTGTTATCCCATTAGCTGGCAATGCACCCAGATGCGCCTGAGTTTACTATTTTACTCTGTCTAACGCCAGACGATTTTACTCGTCAGTGGTAGGGTTCTGTCAGTTCATGGGTTAAATATCATGGGATAAAATGATATTATCTGATTATCCGGCCGGATATGATATCTGGTGCGCCCTTATTAACCACCGTGTCATCAGCACCCCAACTTGTATTCTTGTGTATTTTTTTCAGGAGTTTACTCTTTCAAGAGAACACGCCCCAAATCCATCAATGTTGACGTTGTCTGAAGCAATGCGTTCTGAGATTTTTGATCAGAGTAAGTCCGATGCATTATTTTTAGCACAGGTTCCGAGCAAACCAAGAAACATCGTTGCGGATCTTAGCACTGATCTGAAAACCAGAACTGGATAGTGCACCTGCTATGCAAAAATGAACTTAATGCGTACAAGGTTATGACCTTTAATTCGTTTTATGGAAACTCTTGAATGTCTTGTAATGTGAAACGAGCGATGTTCTTGTTAATAGTATAGAAATATAAACATCAGAAATCAGCATAAAATTATAATTTATTCGAACAAGTTGTATCAATACAAAACATAATCTGAAGAGTTGACATCTTGAAACCCAAGATATGAGTTGAAACAAGACAAGAATGAGTTCATGATATTTCGATTTTATTGCAAAAATCATCACCATACTAACTAAGTCTAAAGTTACAATATAAAACTAGAAGTTACTATCGCAAGTGAAATGCTGCCTCAACGCCATAGCCTATTGCCAAGGGAAGCCAGTTTTTTACTTGAAAACAAATCCTGGGAGACTTCCCAGGCGCTTTTACGCATTCAGCTAATTTATAGAGATCCGTGGCTAAGGTGCGTTTGTCTATTGTTTAAGAAATACCTGTCAAACGCGGTATTGATAAAGAGATCGAGGTAAATACGTTTCTCTTCCTAAAGCCTCTTACAGACGAGCAAGTTTTCTATGACAAGTTTTTATATGACAAGTTTTATTTGCTCGTCTGTATACGCAACTTTGCCAATTTTTGCTATGACAAGTACACTTGTTCAAAAGCCAGCATGCTAGCCTTTGAACAAGTGTACTTGTCATAGAAAAAATTGGCAAAGTACAAATTTTGCTCGTCTGTATGGGTCAACAAGGAAAACTTGTCAAAGTAGTTTGTCAGCAATCTATTGTTGTATTAGCTATCATTGCGGTCAGAAAACCACAAACTTGTCATATTTCATATTGGTACATTATTCAGTTCACTCCCCACTCATTGCCATTGGGACTTTTCAGTGACCGATTACATCAAGTATCTCGCTTACTTATATATTATACGTACTTAGCCTACACTATCTATTTTACAACAATTGTAATATTACTTTCCTAATCTGTCTATCCCAACCCACCCAGTCAACTTTCCCTGTGGGAGGAAACCGGAGTGCCCGGAGAAAACCCACGACTTTCGGCAGAGCGTTGACTTACTCTTTTCACATGAGTGTGATGCATAAAGTCCCCAGCGAGAATCGATCTCAAGACTCAGAGGTGAAAGGCGCTTGCTCTGACGACTGCGCCACCGAAGCCACAGTATCATAGAAAATGTGTTGTACATACACACGTCCAATGCCAATGGGCAAATATAACTTGTCATATAAAAACTTGTCATAGAAAACGTGCTCGTCTGTGAGAGGCTTAGATTTATCACTGAAATTACACAAATTACTGACAATTATTTAGGTCAAAGAAATTGGATAGCTCTCAGCTGTATTCTGAAGTCGAGAGAAAAAAGAGTTTACAAGAGTTCAGTTTGGTAGGTATATACTACAATAGTTTACAATTTTTTCTCTTTCTTCACATAATATTGTAGAAAAGGATATTTCTACTAAAATGTTGTATAAATTCTTTTATTTATAGGCCTATCCAAATACGATGAATCCTCGTGTTGTCTTCATTTCGTCCCAAATTTCAGCACACGAGGTTTTGCTCAGTTTGTTTAACTTTATATGGTTGTGAGAATTTATAATATGTTTAAATCATGTGTACTTCTACTAGAAATTAAAATCTGTATGGCAAATTATTGGGGTCCCACCCCCCAGTCCCTCTGCCCCGCAGTCCCCGTATATTGGGTTCTTTTGGTAAGCGTTACGGACAGCAGATGGTCACAGTATTTACAGGGTTCTGCCCAGGACCATGTGAGTGCCGGGTACCTGTAGCCCTGATGGCATGACACCCTCCCACCCTTTTAAAACTTGGTTCAACTGGTCTCAGAGTAGCTTGAAGCGCGACATCGATTAACAAAGTGCAAAGTGATTAGGGCCGTTCGTCAGACGTCTTTCTGGCTTTGGGGGATAGCGTATTTCTCTGAATCACCAGTAACTAATATTGTGCGCATTGTAGTACTGAATTTCATATTTAAATAACAAATTTTGCCAAAGATAAAAAACACAAAATTACTTGTATAAAATATCTATTACAAAGTACAGCATTGGAGTTTTCGTACTGCATATTTGAAACCTTTCAAGTGCCGGGTGGAAGAGTCTGCTTTGGCGTGAGTGCCGGGCGGCACTGCTGAGCGCTGGGCGCTGTCGCCCGACGCCGCCACTGATCTATTATTAGACAGCCACAGCAAACACAACGCGACGTCAAAGAGGACGTGAAAATGGCGTGATATGCCCATCTATGGATGTGCCCACGCCATTTTTACGCCATTTTCACGTCCTCTTTGACGTCGCGTTGTGTTTGCTAAAGCTGTCTAGCATCACCCACCGTGGGCAGAACCCTGCAGTTAACTAGGTATACTGCTTACGGGAAAGTAGAAGTATCTCTAAGTTATCTCTAAGTTATGGCTATCTCTAAGTTATTATCCCCAAGAACAGTATTAAATATGGAGTAAAATATAGACCAGTTAACTATCCATTCATGCTGCCAATTTAAAAAATGTTCATAAATGAACATGCATCGACGGACATTGTCAGACCGTTGTACGACGGACATTGTGCCTCGTCATAAATTCAGCTTCAGTTCTTAAGGAAAATAAAAGAATGGTGATTGGTGTAGATCGGTCGGGTGTTATGCAAATTGTAGTCAGCCATCAGCGGAATATCCCGCTTACTGCAATCTTTTGCTTCAAATTTTGTTATTATTTGACAAGTGAATTCTATTCAGGGTATTGAATTATACACATAGTTCAATGATTCAGGGCAACCATTTTTCATGTCCGACTTACCTTGATCTGCCAACATTTATTTATTCTATTTTTGTTCAGTTGTTGGCAAGCTCGGTTCTACATGGAATTCTACCGATTGTCTACGAATATGAGGGAACAACATTGTATGGATTACTGCAACATCTTACTGTCGTTTTACAGGGGCGGAAAGCAAGGTTTGAATTTACGTTCTTCCTCGTGTTTGCTTACCAACTAATATATTCATGTAGGAAAGCGCATTTTTGAGGAGAGTTAAGCCCCTGTGAAACAAGAGTTGCAAACTTCGCTAGCGTTTGACCGCCAACTCTCAGCAACTTTTGTTCAATCTCATCAACTTTGAGTTGGTTCAAATTTTGACGAGAGATTTTGCTCGTTTGACCGGTACGTGTGGTAATATCCAGTCAACTCTCATGCAACTCTTGTTCTCGTTTGACCGGGGCACGAGAGTTGATGAAACTCTCATGTAAACTCTCGCTTGCCAACTAGGCTTGGGCAGTGAACTCTAAGTAAACTGGAACGCTAACTCCTATGATCAAGTCCTATGATTCGTTGAAGCCAAGCTAGTTTTTCTGAGGTTTGAGCTGAAATACTTAACGCCGAACATTGGGCTGTATATGAAATTGAAGCTATTAAAAAGTTCTATTTGATATAAAAACTTCAAGACTTTAGGCAAAATGGAAATACTTAAAAAATACAAAAACAACCGCAATTTTGTAAAATACGGCAAATTTTCCCTCAAAGTTTTAAGTATTTCCTTTTTACCTAAAATCTTGAGGTTTTTATATCAAATATAACTTTTTAATAGCTTCAATTTCATATACAGCCCAATGTTCGGCGTTAAGTATTTCAACTCAAACCTCAGAAAAACTGGCTTCATATGGCTTCAATTTCCCCCCTTGAGTTAGCGTTCCAGTTTATTTATAGTTCAATGGGCTTGGGTAAATTATGCTCGAAAATATGGCCATTATGCCCGAAGGCAGTGCTCGTTAAAACAACGTATTATGCTCGTGAAACAGCCTATTATGCTCGAATTATGCTCGAGGAAAATTCAATTTTAATAGGTACAAAAACTCAAAAAGTCGTACATTTTCCTCGTGGCATTCTCGTGGCATTCATTTCCCGCCATCTTTGTTTTACTAGTGCCCAGGATCCTGGCGGTCTAACCCGAACCAGTGAACTCTGGGCCTGGGGCCTCTGGGCAGTGGCCGTGGGCACTAGCCGAACTCCCTCTCTTCAGTCTCATTTCATTTTTTTATTTCTTTAGGACTCTAGCCCAAAAGCCAAAGCATTATTTTATTATTTTTGAAATCTTTGCTCGAAAACGGCCTATTATGCCGACTATGCTCGTAAGTGCCTATTATGCTCCTGGAGCCCTATTATGCTCGAAATTATGCCGGCATAATTTACCCAAGCCTATTGCCAACTCTCATCAGCTCTCATCCTCGGTTGATCAGGGCTTTAGTTGTTACCAACAATTGCTAAACCTAGAGTGCAGTTACTCTCGATTTCAGCTTGCTTTTGATAACTGACTTCGAATGTTTGTTTGTAGCTTGAAAATTTTATTCCAAAGTTCAGAATTTGATTTGAAAGTTGGTTTCCGATATCGCTCACGATTCACGAAAGGTTACGATGGTTGTGTATTATGCGATTTGATTGGCTAGCATCGTTCATGACGTTTGAATTTATAGACAAACTTAATTTGTATCGAACATCGGAAACCAACTTTGAAACAAAATTCTGAACTTTGGAATGAACTTTCCAAATTACAAACAAACATTCAAAGTCAGGTTTCAAAGCAAGCTGAAATCGAGAGTAAACACTTTTCAAATTTCTTCTTTGTTGTTAACTCCTGTAGGAGTGTTGGGCTGTTTGTTGGAGGGAAAAGTGGCAGTCTAAATCTTGTACGAGGTAAGCCACAGCTTGCATATCAGACAAATCTATCTACGACACAGTCAATTTGGCCACGAGATATATCGTGCTTATATAGAATCTCATATTGTCGACCGGATGTGTTCGCAACAGACTTGTAGCAAGCTTGTCAACAAGTTGTAACAATGTTGTCATTTAATCAAGTTGCTACAAGGTTGTCACTCACAACTTGCAGGATTGCAGGATGATAACAATTTGTTGGAACAACTTGTAACAAGTCTGTTGAGTCAACAACCTTGTAGCAAGTTGTCAACAAGCCGATGACAACTTGTCAACAAGCTGGGAACAAGCAGTGCGAACACATCCTGATAACAAGTTGTTGAAACAGCATTGGTACAAATTTGCTGCAGGTTTTTTATAACTTGTGCGTTTTTACGAGTGTAGTTTGTGTATTTCAGGAGATCGCTGTTACCATATTTTTACCATTGTAGATAGCACAATATCACTGTCATCATTGAACGAATCTGAAATCCAAAAATTCTGGCAATCACTAAGTATGGATATAATTCCCCAAGATCAAGGCGGACATGTTGATATCTTCTATCCACTTGGTGGGACAGGTAAGAACCTAAATAAACTATACATGACAGGTGATGGTACTCCCAGTAATGTTGGATATTTTGAACCGAAGTTAGGGGATTTGCTACACATGGTACAATGGTTAGATCTGTCATTCATGCAACTTTGTAGCTGGAGTTCAATTTATATATATTTATGCAATATGCAGTTGCCTGATTATGATTTCCCCTGGTACTTAGGTTTCCTCCTGTAGCAACACTGGATCAATGAGAGATGTCTCTTACTGGACCTCTAGGGAGAACAGTTTAGAACTGATAGAGCTATCCAGTATAAATAAAGTTAGTTTAGTTTAGATTTCCTCCTGTAGTAACACTGGATCAATGAGAGATGTCTCTTACTGGACATCTAGGGAGAACAGTTTAGAACTGATAGAGCTATCCAGTATAAATAAAGTTAGTTTAGTTTAGATTTCCTCCTGTAGTAACACTGGATCAACAAGGGATGACCCTTACTGGACCTCTATAGGGAGAACAGTTTAGGACTGATAGAGCTATCCAGTATAAATAAAGTTAGTTTACTTTAGGTTTCCTCCTGTAGTAACACTGGATCAATAAGAGATGACTCTTACTGGACCTCTAGGGAGAACAGTTTAGAACTGATAGAGCTATCCAGTATAAATAAAGTTAGTTTAGTTTAGATTTCCTCCTGTAGTAACACTGGATCAATGAGAGATGTCTCTTACTGGACCTCTAGGGAGAACAGTTTAGGACTGATAGAGCTATCCAGTATAAATAAAGTTAGTTTACTTTAGGTTTCCTCCTGTAGTAACACTGGATCAACAAGGGATGACCCTTACTGGACCTCTAGGGAGAACAGTTTAGGACTGACAGAGCTATCCAGTATAAATAAAGTTAGTTTACTTTAGGTTTCCTCCTGTAGTAACACTGGATCAATAAGAAATGACCCTTACTGGACCTCTAGGGAGAACAGTTTAGAACTGATAGAGCTATCCAGTATAAATAAAGTTCGTATAATCTATAATTCACCTGATTGTTGTTCCATGTCAATTACGTTTAGATGTTGGAATGGAGCTACTGAGCCAACTTCAAATTCTAACTGGATTGACATTTTCATCTCCAACTGGAACAGCTTCTACTCTACTTAAAGGTTAGAAATCTTGAGTGCATGTAAGATTCCAATATATAGGCAGCGTTGTTGAACCATAAAAATTGATGCCTCTAATTGACACACTAATCGTTGCATAGTTCAGTAATATATTGAAAGCTGATTTGTTTTTGAAATAAGTTTCAGTTGATGATAGCTGGCTTCCAGTACCTGGAGAGGACACAGAGAAACCTTCAAGTTTATATTTCAATGAAGTTAAACTGTCTGCTTGGAGCAAAGCTGCTGGATATATCCAGGTTTGTAGAAGACAAATTCAAGATTTTCTCGGCATCTCGTTCGATAAGTTTAATAGTAAATGGTGTTGGTAGATGGAATACTCGAATGGAAATATATATACATTTTTGTAGCCCTAGCCAGGAGCAGTTGCAGAGGGCCTAAGTTGCATTTTTCACAACTGTACAAAAATGTATATATATTTCCGTTCGAGTATACCATCTACCAACACCATTTTGTATAAGACAGCTACATTTTGTAGGACTGATTTAAGGCAGTATCTCGAACTAAACTAATTAAAACTAACTGTTAAATTCTATACTAGGTAGCTCTGTTGCATTCAATCAGTATTTTGGTAGTTGTTTTGATCGTATATTTAAACTTTTCTCAGGAAAGTCTGAATAAAGTTCGAACTGAGCTTACTGGGCATTTTGAAGACGAAATTTACGGCTTGGCTGCACATATTGTGGGTATGTTTTGTAAAGCTTTTCCAATTTACACACTGATTCAATTGATTCATTCAATTATACTTATATAAGCCAGTTCGAAGTTTCCACTGCACATCCAAATGACACGTTCTGCGTCGGGATAAAATTGCAGTTGAATCTTAATCTGTAGCTGAGACTGGAAGAATTATAATATTCTTATTGAAGTATTCAACTGTTCAATCATGATATTGGAATATGCAAAAGTTGCTCGGAGAATTAACAATTACTTTCCGCAAGGTTGACTAAAATGTATTCCCTTAAGTGAATCTTTCTCTATTTTGCTTTACATTGAAGACAGTATAAAAATGGACAGTTCTATTATGGCTGTATGTGAAACACAAATGAATGATTGAACACGCTCCAAGTACACGCGTAAAAACGCACACATTGTAACAAGTCTGCAAACAAGTTGTTACAAATCTGTTCACTTCGCACTGCTTGTTCCCAGTTGTTGTAACAAGTTTGGAACAAGCTGTTAACAACTTGTAACAAGCTTGATGGCATTATCAGACCGGTTACAAGGTTGTTCTAACTAACAGGTCTGTCACAGCCACGATACAACAAGAATGTCACAAGGTTGACAACTCAAGGTTGTAACAATATTGTTATATCAAGCATGTAACGGACTTGTTGGAACAACCTTGTAACAAGTCTGATAATGCCATCAAGCTTGTTACAATTTGTTAACAAGTTGTTCCATACTTGTTGACAACTTGGGACAAGCAGTGCGGTGACAACTTGTTGACGGCTTGTTGGCAGACTTGTTACAAGATGTGAGAATTTCGCGTGTGTAGTATATTCAGTCGTTCAATGCATAGCTGAAATAATACAACTAACCAACGTTTTAACTTGTTTCAGGTGAAATAATGTTCAAAGCTCTTGGTTTAGTCGAGTTGAGTGAACTACAAGATGTCAGTAAAATATTGGTGAAAGCTTTAGTTTTGATGGCGCAACAGAAACAACTCGAGAAGGTGCGATTACCATATTATATCAATGTTAGTTGATATCTAAAGCTAACTTTATTTATACTGAATAGCTCTTCCATTTCTATGGTCATCTCATACTGATCCAGTGTTACTACAGGAGGAAACCTCAACTAAACTAACTCTATTTATACTGGATAGCTCCATCAGTTCTAAACTGTTCTCCCTAGAGGTCCAGTAAAAGTCATCCCTTGTTGATCTAGTGTTACTACAAGAGGAAACTAAACTAAACTAACTTTATTTATACTGGATAGCTCTATCAGTTCTAAACTGTTCTTCGTAGAGGTCCAGTAAGAGCCATCTCTTATTCATCCAGTGTTACTACAGGAGGAAACCTAAACTATAAACTAACTTTATTTATGCTGGATAGCTCTATCAGTTCTAAACTGTTCTCCCTAGAGGTCTGGTAAGGGTCATCTCTTATTGATCCAGTGTTACTACAGGAGGAAACCTCAACTAAACTAACTCTATTTATACTGGATAGCTCCATCAGTTCTAAACTGTTCTCCCTAGAGGTCCAGTAAGGATCATCTCTTGTTGATCCAGTGTTACTACAGGAGGAAACCTCAACTAAACTAACTCTATTTATACTGGATAGCTCCATCAGTTCTAAACTGTTCTCCCTAGAGGTCCAGTAAGGATCATCTCTTGTTGATCTAGTGTTACTACAGGAGGAAACCTCAACTAAACTAACTCTATTTATACTGGATAGCTCCATCAGTTCTAAACTGTTCTCCCTAGAGGTCCAGTAAGGATCATCTCTTATTGATCCAGTGTTACTACAGGAGGAAACCTCAACTAAACTAACTCTATTTATACTGGATAGCTCCATCAGTTCTAAACTGTTCTCCCTAGAGGTCCAGTAAGGATCATCTCTTGTTGATGTAGTGTTACTACAGGAGAAACCTCAACTAAACTAACTCTATTTATACTGGATAGCTCCATCAGTTCTAAACTGTTCTCCCTAGAGGTCCAGTAAGGATCATCTCTTATTGATCCAGTGTTACTACAGGAGGAAACCTCAACTAAACTAACTCTATTTATACTGGATAGCTCCATCAGTTCTAAACTGTTCTCCCTAGAGGTCCAGTAAGGATCATCTCTTGTTGATGTAGTGTTACTACAGGAGGAAACCTCAACTAAACTAACTCTATTTATACTGGATAGCTCCATCAGTTCTAAACTGTTCTCCCTAGAGGTCCAGTAAGGATCATCTCTTATTGATCCAGTGTTACTACAGGAGGAAACCTCAACTAAACTAACTCTATTTATACTGGATAGCTCCATCAGTTCTAAACTGTTCTCCCTAGAGGTCCAGTAAAAGTCATCCCTTGTTGATCTAGTGTTACTACAAGAGGAAACTAAACTAAACTAACTTTATTTATACTGGATAGCTCTATCAGTTCTAAACTGTTCTTCGTAGAGGTCCAGTAAGAGCCATCTCTTATTCATCCAGTGTTACTACAGGAGGAAACCTAAACTATAAACTAACTTTATTTATGCTGGATAGCTCTATCAGTTCTAAACTGTTCTCCCTAGAGGTCTGGTAAGGGTTGACTCTTATTGATCCAGTGTTACTACAGGAGGAAATCTAAACTAAACTAACTTTATTTATGCTGGATAGCTCTATCAGTTCTAAACTGTTCTTCCTAGAGGTCCAGTAAGGGTAATTTCTTATTGATCCAGTGTTAATCAGACATACAATGCATATTACAGGATTTTACTCGTCAGTGGTAGGGTACTGTCAGTTAATGGGTTAACAAAACTCTCTGTCAGTGTCTCTTGTTAACCCATCAGCTTGCAATAGAGGCAAAAAGCTGTTTTGCAAACCTAGCCTATCGAGTGAAAGTAAATGATTCAGGACTTTATTTCTCTAGGCCAAGCCAATCACGAGTCTTATCCACTGTCTCCAAGAATGCGAGAGAGAGCAAAATCCAAGAAAAAAGCGAGCGAAAAAGAGAATTAAAGTAATTCTGTCTGTTCTCTTACACTGCCCTACTTTTGGTGTTTCTTAAAATGCTACTAAGCCCAACGCTTAACTCCAACACCCTAACACTTTTTTGCATGTGTAGTATTTGTATCATTCTGAGAAGAAATGTAATATATCTTTTAACGTGCGGTGCCAGTGTGGGTAGAGTATAGCAAATACGGCGGTTGACTGTTGTGTAAAACTACCTGAAAAATACAATGAGAACTTCGACGTTTCGAGCGAAGGCCCTTCGTCTGGAAGTTAGTAGAAAAGCAAAACGTTTTTAGCAATATCTTTTTAGTAGAATCATACTAGTATACTATTGCAAATGCTGTAATTTGATTGGCTACGCTACTCGCTATCTAATTGTCGATAGATAGCGAGTAGCGAAACAGCCATCTCCTCGGCGCGATTTTTAACGAATTTATTTCAATAAATTATGAAAAACGTTTTGAAATACTGTTTTCTTGTTGCTTTCTACTAAAACAATTAGATTATTCGCTCTCGATTTGTATGAGAAGATAGTTCATTTCATCAACTATCACCTCGTAGAAATCTTGAGCTCATAATCTAATTGTTAACTAGTAAAAATCCTCATCTTGATCAACTTTTTCACTGTCAAAGTTTCCGGATATGATGTCATTAGATGAATTTTAAATTAATTTTCCTTTGTTTTGTTTTATGCTAAAATTCACTAATGACATCATATCCGGAAACTTTGACAGTGAAAAAGTTGATCAAGATGAGGATTTTTACTATAAAGATATATTACATTTCTTCTCAGAATGATACAAATATTACACATATACAAAAATAATTTTGGGGCTTAGTAGCACTTTAAAGTACATTAATAGTCATTGTCAATTATCGTATTAAAATTACTAAGTAGGTTTAACGTTATGTTCTTTTAGAAAGCGCCGCTTGACGAAAAAGCGCCGTTGAAGGAAGGAGAACATGTTCATTCAGAAGATGACTTTGAGTCAGAAGATGAGCATTGGAAATCGAAAGAAGAAACAACGGTAAGAATGAACCTCTTATATGCATGGATGTGTTTTTTCACCTCTTTATCTGTTACCGGGATTCAATTGAGCAATATGGAGTTGTCTGATTGTAATTTTACCATATGAGAAGAATGCCTCTAGCTTAACTCTTGCAAACACTTGGCACTCGGTTTCCCCCTGTAGTAACACTCCGCCAATAAGGGATGACGTTTTAGAACCGAACAGTTTAGAACCGATGCTGTTATCCAGTTTAAATAAAGTTCGTTAAGAACTTTGGTTTATGTTGCTTAGGATACTTCCTGTAATAACACTGAGACCATAAGGGATACTGAACCTTTATGAAAAGAACAGTTTAGAACTGATAGAGCTATCCAGTGTAAAACGATGTTGGTTTAGTTTAGGTTTCCTCCTGTAAGTAGCACTGGAGATATAACGAATGACTCTTACTGGACCTCTAGGAAGAACAGTTTAAAACTGATAGAGCTATCCAGTATAAATATCGTTAGTTTAGTTTAGGTTTCCTTCTGTAGTAACACTGGATCAATAAGAGATGATCCTTACTGGACCTCTAGGGAGAACAGTTTAGAACTGATAGAGCTATCCAGTATAAATAAAGTAAGTTTAGTTTAGGTTTCCTCCTGTAGTAACACTGGGCCAATAAGAGATGACCCTTACTGGACCTCTAGGGAGAACAGTTTAGAACTGATAGAGGTATCCAGTATAAATAAATAAAGTAAGTTTAGTTTAGGTTTCCTCCTGTAGTAACACTGGATCAATAAGAGATGACCCTTACTGGACTCTAGGAAGAACAGTTTAGAACTGATAGAGCTATCCAGTATAAATAAAGTTAGTTTAGTTTAGGTTTCCTCCCGTAGTAACACTGGATCAATAAGAGATGATCCTTACTGGACCTCTAGGGAGAACAGTTTAGAACTGATAGAGCTATCCAGTATAAATAAAGTTAGTTTAGTTTAGGTTTTCTCCTGTAGTAACACTGGATCAGTAAAAGATGACCTTTACTGGATCTCTAGAGAGAACCGATTAGAACTGACAGAGCTATCCAGTATAAATAAAGTTAGTTTAGTTCAGATTTCCTCCTGTAGTAACACTGGATCAGTAAGAGATGACCCTTACTGGACCTCTAAGAAGAACAGTTTAGTACTGATAGAGGTATCCCGTATAAATAAAGTTAGTTTAGTTTAGGTTTCCTCCTGTAGTAACACTGGATCAACAAGAGATGATCCTTACTGGACCTCTAGGGTGAACAGTTTAGATTTTAGAACTGATAGAGCTATCCAGTATAAATATCGTTAGTTTAGTTTAGGCTTCCTCCTGTAGTAACACTGGACCAATGAGTGATGATTATGACCCTCAAATCTTTGACTAGAAGAATAATAGAGCTTGCGGACATCGCCTGCATGCTTCCTGGTCTAGCCAAATGTTACCAATATTCTGACAGATATATTCATTCATTCATTGTAGAATCCAAATCTAACAGAGAGGTTATCGTTGGGAGAGAGACGCTCAGTAATAGCACATGAGATTCTCAGTACAGAGAAAGAATACTGCAATACCCTGACTATTATACAAGATGTGTTTAGAAAACATCTGGAAGCTTCAATCAAATCTAACAGGTATAATTATGGCTTTTCAAAGTTCACTGCAATAAACCTACTGTAATAGACCTTTTCACGGTTTTTCTAAGTTAATATTTAGGCAAAGAAATGAAAATTCAACACCACAGTTGAAAAGAGGACATTAAAATTAGTAGATTTGCAAAGTTTGGTGGTAAACTATTATAAAATGAGGATAAAATGGCCTTGTGAAGTTTGCATAACATGTACAAACTTCACAAGGCCATATTATCCTTATTCTATGATATATTATCACCAAAATTTGCAGCTGTATTCATTTTGGATTGCTCTTTTCAGCCGTGGTGTTGGAATTGCCAAAATAGAAATTTGGAAAAATCGTGAAAAGGTCTATAATAAGTCCCGTTTCAGGCCCGTTTCAGACGCCGCTCCACTCATGCGCCGAACTTAAATGACGAATTAGGTGCGACAGAAGAGCGAAGTATGATTCAATTAGGTACGGCAGAATTTGGAGCGACATAAGTTCGACAGAAGTTCGACAGAGCCTGTCGCATTATGCGACGTTAGAGCGACATTGATTCATACGCCGCTCCACTCATGTGCCGAACCTAAATCAAAATTTACTGTAATTTATTAGGATTAGATTAGCCACTTTGTGATGTTTACTTATTTTTTTGAATTGTATTTGGAATTCCCGCGCGAATTACCCTCCTCTCTCGTCAACAACATTATATTTTATACGCCGTTTGAATCACTGTCGCTCTTGTGTCACTCCAGCGTCGCACCTAATACAATTAAGTTCGGCGCATGAGTAGAGCGGCGTCTGAAACAGGCCTAAAATTTAGCAGCAAGCATAGAATACTGTAGAACAAAGGTAACCAAGCATTTAAATTATATAAAGCATGGATGGGTGGCTACCCTGATGAGTGAATTTGGTTGCAACGACAACAGTCATAGACACGAGTAAGCGTCGAGTGTTCAGGATCAATCTACCTGAAAAATACAATAAGAACTTCGACGTTTCGAGCGAAGGCCCTTCGTCTGGAAGTTAGCGAACGAAGAGCCCTCGCTCGAAACGTCGAAGTTCTTGTTGTATTTTTTCAGGTAGGTTGATCTTAAAGACTCGAAGCTCATTGCTATATTGTCGTTTGAAATGTAGGCCGGTGATTGGAAGTGCAAATATTCGAATGATTTTTAACGACAGCGAAACCCTGCTTTCAGTAAACAAGTAAGTTCTGTGATTTTCATGGCAAAAGATGTGTTCCAGTAAGCCGTTGCAGGGCAGCAGATGGTGGTCGACTTCAGAAATGTTGACACTTGTAGGAGCAAGACTTGTAGTTAGTTATAGTGCTACCTTGTCCTTGATAAGTACCCGGTGTCCCCCCAAAAAAGTATCGCTGTTTGATTTAATATTTCGTAAAAACTACAACAGGTATTGTACTCAAATATATTTCATATTTAGCTATAGGGCTAACTTAAATTTTGGTGTATAACATTTGAATTTTGATGCAATATTGACCGAGCTACAGACGTTTGAAGTTGAATAAGTATTTTTGAAATTGCCAAAATGGCAAAAATTAGCATAAAATGGTCCGATCAAATATATTTTTGGTTAAACTTGATAAATATTTCTATTTTGGTCAAACGAACGCATGTACAACGTTGTCGTTCCAAAGATCAAGATTTGATCATCTGGAAAAGCTTGTCCTTGAGCATGATCGAATACATCGTCTTGCTCTGGAAACCATGCCATCAAAGGAATTTTGGATCAGTTCTTCATGCATCCAAAGTTTCACATGCCAAAACAATTGCCTCACGAAGCTGTCTTCAATGTTTTCAACTAAATTTTCTGTCAATGTGTATTATTATCCAATTTTTATTCCCAAGGGTTACAAAAGACTAACAAAATAGTAAATCTACTCGGAAATAATCTGAAGTTAAAGTTAACTTCATTGAAATTGACAATATACTCGTGATAAAATGACAACTATTTTCAAATCAATCGGTTTTTTTCACTAATTTTAAAAATGTACCGCAACTTCAAACATCCGTATCTCGGTTAAATCTTTATCACAATTCAAGTGTTATATACCAAAATTTAAGTTGGCCCTTTTTGAATACAATAAAACTTATTTGAGTGAAATACCTGGTGTAGTTTTTGCGCTACATTAAATCAAACAGCGATACTTTTTTTTGTGGGGGACCCGGTATATAGTATACATGTAAGTTGAGATACTCCGAGTGATGTCTACAATAAAGGCCTTGTCTTATCATTGGTTCTGTGTTTCTACTGGAGGAAAGCGAAGTGGTTTGAGAAAATCTGCAGTGCTTAATAGATTAAAAGTAGAAGTTAGTAGCAAATGTCTTGTTGAATTTTTTAGGTAGTTTTGTTCTAATGACTCGCAGCTTATCGCGTATGCATGGGCACTATACTGGTACCACGCGTTCAAGATATTAAAATTAGAAGCACTCTCCTTCGCGAGACTGCGTGTGGTGTTATTAGGGAGCTTAAGATCTACAACGCCAACGTCGACGACGCGGCCCTTCTAACAATGAAGTTTTTCGCTTGTAATAAAGCAATGGAAAAACTTGTAGTCCCAAGAGGATTCTCGACGTCGTCTCTGTCTTGTTCACGACGCCAACTAGAGCATTTGTACGTCCTCAGGACGACGGCAAGTCAGAAGGATAAATAGCTGCATTTCACGTTTGTTTTTACAGCATGTATTGTAGTCGATAACTGCAGTTGAAACGTTTTAAAAGTCATGAATAAAAAGCTGTGAGCTAAATCAAGAACGTTGTTCAATCACGGTCTCTTTATATTCACATATCAGTTTATATGGCGTTGTCGACTGCCGCGTCGTCGTAGATCTTAAGTCCCTAAGTATAATCAGACAACTGCATATTACTTAGTACATTAAAAACGGTGTGTTTAGTTATAATCAACGGTTGTACGGGAATTTTATGCAGTAAGCCATGAAATGAAATGCCTTTTTTTCTTTTGTTTAACTCGTTTACGTGTTTTTAAGGGAACTTGAAAATGATCTATCGTGTCGTTTAGAAGATTGGGATTCTCACCAGGTAATATTAATAATACTATTGATAGATTTCAGTTAGGTGTTGTATACAGACATACATTATTCAGCTCACTCCCCGTTGGGGCTTTTCAGTGACCGATTACATCAAGTATCTAGCTTACCTGTACCACGCACCCAGCCCACATCTATTTTTACAACAATTGTGATATTACTTTCCGCTAATCTTTATATCCTAACCCACCCAGTCGACTTTCCCTATGGGAGAAAGCCGGAGTGCCCGGAGAAAACCCACGACTTTTGGCAGAGCGTTGACTTACTCTTTTCGCATGAGTGTGATGAGCACAGTCCTCAGCGAGAATCGAACTCAAGACTCAGAGGCGAAAGGCGCTTGCCCTGACGACTGCGCCACCGAAGCCCCATTATTAAAGTTGAGCATTGCCTAAACATATCAGATATTAAGCTGATAAGATTCACATGGCGCTACACATGATAGTCAACTTCAAATATATTGACACTTATGGGAGCAAACAAATTATGCTAAATGCGTCTTTTCTGATTTTAGTTTCTTGGTGACGTATTCATAAAATTTAACACAAAATTTAAAGCGTATATCAACTTTCTGAACAACTATCCAATGACGTTGGCTACTATTGACAAGGTTGGTTGCCCTTTGTTTTTTTGTGAACTGCCGCGGTTTGTGTCTGAACTACCTGAAAAAAAATTATAACACTTCGAGCGAGGGCTCTTTGTCAGCACGTCAGTAGCCAATAAACTACTGACAAGGCTAGTAACTGATCCTGTCGAAGGACATGATTTATTAAATGTTGCTCGAATTGCCGAAGAGTTATCATTTTTTCAACTATAGTTCAAACTTAAACAACCCATTATTTTTGCCCGTACTTCATGGTACTTTGACAAGTAGCGCATATGCTATCGTTAAAATGAGGAAGATTAACTTTTTGTTTAGTGTCAAAAACAACATCCAGCATTTCGTGGGTTTTTGTTGCAATTAGAAAAACAACCCAGCGCCAAACTTTCAAGGTATGTTCTTTATATAGATTCTCTCCAGTATTCAGTAATGTTAAGCTACGTTCACACACGATTTTAGGTTTTGCTGAATGTTAATGACGAATATTTTCAGTTGATGATGTCACCAGATGACGTTTGCCGTTTCAAATACCATTAACGTGCATCTGAAATCGGCCCGACAAAAAATCGCAACGTACCTTTAGAGACCTTACGATTTAAGACGGCAACGTGACGACGACGGCTAGAAATACAATGAAATTCATAGTAGTTTAGAATAGAAATGAATAATTAAAAACCCACGGGAGTTTTAGACGTCATCCTCGCTCTGTTTACAACGGTAAACTACAGATTTTTAACGTCTTGGGTTCAACGTCCGCATTTCAAGCCGCGAGAAGTGGTACTCAGCAAATTGGCTCAGTACTGAAGTAGAAATCTTCTAACCAAAAAGCCCTTATCTCAACTTCCTCAAACTTAAGTGAGTTCATACGATTGATAATACACGACAAGTTTTATTTAATTGATATATTTGAAGGAGTTTGTTTTGGCCGTCGTCGTTCGCGTCGCCGTCCTACATCGTAAGGTCTCTGTTAAGACCCGTATACAGACGAGCAAAATTTTCCTTCACACGTTTTATTCATTGCCCGTGTGTACGGCAAAAAATTGACAAGTTTTTCTTGACAAGTAGCCTTGTTCAAAAGCTAGTCATGCCAGCTTTCGAACAAGGAGTATTGTTCGTGTGTACGGCCGACAAGGAAAACTTGACAAGGAAATGCGCAGTACGACACTGCACACTTATTTTCGATCTAGTTGAGCGACCATTGCCACTATAAACATGAAGTATTCAATTGTGTCGTTAATACACGGGCTCGTAAAACTTGTCAAGGAAAAATTGATCGAAAAAATCTTGTTTGTCGTACACACGAACAAGTAAACTCGACAAAGAACTTGTCAAGGAAAACTTGCTCGTCTGTACGGGACTTTATTTATGCCCCTGAGTTAAGCCTGCTATCGAAGGTCGAGGAAGGGTTATCCGATTTGAGAATTTGTTCTTTCTTTCAGCCTGCCTAACTTGCTGTTGGCTCCTACGAAGCGAATACACGAGTAAGTAGTAAGTCCTTAAGTCATAACGCAGCCCTTTGTTATTCGATTCGTTCGATATACAGTCGATAATACGGCTTAAGCCCCGGTCAAACGAGAATGATAGTTGATGAGAGTTGGCAAGCGAGAGTTTGCACAAGAGTTTGTTCAACTCTCATGCCCTGGTCAAACGAGAACAAGAGTTGCATGAGAGTTGCGACAGAAATAATTTAGCGCACAAAATGGAGCCCTGAGAATAATTTGCTAAACAAGGGGTTAAATTTTCTTCTTAGCTTTTCTTGTTATAGACACAGTCATGACGTGTTATTTTGTTAAGCTAATTCTTATAGAAAGTGCAAAACACTAGTCTGACTATAGTTGTTTAAAATTCTTATGCAACTCTCATGACAGGTCAAACGAGCAAAACTCTCATCAACTCTCATCAAAATTTGAACCAGCTCAAAGTTTATGAGAGTCGATGAGAGTTGATGAGAGTTGATGAGAGTTGATGAGAGTTGATGAGAGTTGATGAGAGTTGATGAGAGTTGATGAGAGTTGATGAGAGTTGATGAGAGTTGATGAGAGTTGATGAGAGTTGATGAGAGTTGATGAGAGTTGATGAGAGTTGATGAGAGTTGATGAGAGTTGATGAGAGTCGATGAGAGTTGATGAGAGTTGATGAGAGTGCATGAGAGTGCATGAGAGTCGATGAGAGTTGATGAGAGTTGATGAGAGTTGATGAGAGTTGATGAGAGTTGATGAGAGTGCATGAGAGTCGATGAGAGTCGATGAGAGTGCATGAGAGTCGATGAGAGTTGATGAGAGTCGATGAGAGTTGATGAGAGTCGATGAGAGTTGATGAGAGTTGATGAGAGTTGATGAGAGTTGATGAGAGTCGATGAGAGTTGACGAGAGTTGACGAGAGTGCATGAGAGTCGATGAGAGTTGGCGGTCAAACGCGAGCGAGGGTTGCAACTCTCATTAACTCTCGTTAACTCTCATCAACTCTCAACCTCATTTGACCGGGGCTTTAGTCGCATGTTAGAAGAGAGCTGATAGAGCTATTCAGCATAAATAAAGTTAGTTTAGTTAAGGTTTCCTCCTGTAGTAACACTAGACCAATATCCCTTAAGCCTGGTTTCTATTTGGTCATTGAACTGTCATGAACAAGTCATGTTGGACGATGTGAAATAGTCTGAATCTATCTCGTCTTTTGTGTTCTCTATGCAAATCAAGATTTTTCTCGGCATCTCGTTCCATAGAATTAATAGTTGAAGGTGTTAGTAGATGGAATACTCGAGCGGAAATCTTGATATTTACCCATACACCATATACTGGCATCATCTAACCTCATGTGAGTTAAATATTCGCCTCATTCTTTTGCTCAGGTATATCTGTCTATTGGAGTCGTTTCTTCACCAAACACCTGCGGAACACGAGGACAACAAGAAATTGATGAAAGCAATTGAACAGTTGAAACAATTGAAGTTACTTTTTGATGAGGTACCCAACAAACAGAGACCGATTGATTTAAGACGGCAACGCAGACGACGGGCTAGAACATGTTGAAATTTATAGTATTTTAGAATAGAAATGAATAATTAAAATTCCACGGGAGTTTTAGACGTCATCCACGCTCTGTTTACAACGGTAAACTACAGGGGCCGGTTGTTCAAAAGCAGGTTAGCCTAACCCTAGGTTAACGAAAATCTTCATATCAAACTTCCCAACACCTTGACTATAAAGTTGAATATGTTTTTCTAGAAATATTTTCTGGATCAATAGACGTTTTATTTTCGAAAGTTTTGAAACGAACGGCCATGCAGAAATACATAACCCAAAACAGTGGGTTAAAGTTTAACCCAGGGTTGGCGCTAACCGAGCTTTGAACAACCAGGCCCAGATTTTTACGTCTTGTGTTCAACGTTTGCATTTCAAGCCGCGAGAAGTGGTACTCAGCAAATTTGTTCAGTACTGAAGTAGAAATCTTCTAAACCAAAAAGCCCTTATCTCAACTTCCTCAAACTGAAGTGAATTCATACGATTGATAATACACGAGAAATTTTATTTAGTTGATTTATTTGAAGGAGTTTGTTTTGACCGTCGTCGTTCGCGTTGCCGTCCTACATCGTAGGGTCTCTAGTGAATTTGGGAAACATAAACGAAGCTTGTAATGAAAACGTGTTCAGTAACAATAGCATTTTTACTCGGTAAGGCAAATGCGACTATGCAGTGTATTCCCTTCAGCATGCATTCCAATACGCCGTTCTTGCTCAAACTAATACGTTATTTACATCATTTTTACGTCCCATAACCGCGCCAACACTTATAACGTTCGAAGTCGTACTTAAGACTTGTTTAAAAGAATGCATGATAAGTACTTTTAAGAGGCAAATATAGTTTAGTAATGTATGCATTTTTTGCTCGAATACAAAAACGTAAGTAATTTGGTTTGATGTCGTTGTCGTTCTAACTTCCCAAACTCACTAAAGCTATTTCAAAATGAATATTAAAAACTATATATATATATTATGATTATATGAAGTCCATAAAATACTATGGCTAAAAAAATTTGAAAATGGAAAACTGACATTAAAATAGTAAAGTTTACGAAATGCTGAGAACTGATGTCGTATGCTATGCGAAATAGGAGTGTTTTTAATTGCTTTTAATACTATTAATAGATTGTATATGTGTCTAATTTCCCTATAAAGCTCCTTGAATCTTTGAATTGGATATCTCGCGTTGAATGTGTACATATATTTATCTCAATCAGGCATCACAATAGCTCAGTTGTCAGAGCGCTAGTATGTTAATCCAGAGATTAAACTTAAGAGATTTTGAAAATGTTTAGGAAGTGATTGGACTCCGATAAGTTATAGGCTTCGTCTACATGTATTTACAGACGATTGGATAAATAGCAGGAAATGGTTTCGATCCATTGTCCTCTGGGTTTTGGACCAGCACGCTTCCACTGCGCCACCCTGCTCCATGCCTTGATGCAGCTAAACTTTTTTTATGAAAATGAGAGTTAAAGAAAGCACTATATAATATTTGTTAAAGGTCGCAATTGAGGGTATAATACTGCAAAATACAAAGATGTACAATAGTATCAAACGTGCTCCCGGAAGGGATCGAATCCTCGACCTTCGCATATACTCCGGTACTGCTTATAAGTACGACGCACTAACCAACTGGGCCACGGGAGCATGTTTATATAGATTTCCGCTAGTTATTCTTCTACTGTCGAGGACAAAACATTTGTGTTTGACAAACTTATTGCGTGGTTACGTGTTTATCGCTTTGTGTTTTGCCCAAATTCTTAGGCCAGTACAAGGCTCCGTCGTGAAAAGCACCTCAAAGAAGTTCAGCAGCGAATCGATAACTGTCCGGTAAGCCATTGTCACTATTAGAGATTCTGTGATTGGTGTCTGAACTACCTGAAAAATATTAAGATTATTTTGACGTTTCAAGCGAAGACTCTTCGTTTGGGTTAGTATGGTATGGTATGGTATGGTATGGTATGGTATGGTATGGTATGGTATGGTATGGTATGGTATGGTATGGTATGGTATGGTATGGTATGGTATGGTTATTTGAACAAACCTATTGTCAATTGCTGTATTCTTTCTTTTCATCTTTTATTAGGCTTTAGTTGAACGTGGAAGATATTTCATAAAACAAGAAGATGTTGTTCATTTAAAACAAACAGATGAAAACGAAGTAAAAGCTGAATTTAGGTAAATGCATCTGAACCGTGAAGCCTCTATTAGCTTACCCCCCTCCCCCTCGGGTAGTTAGGTGTCCTCTTGTATTAACACTGGATCAATAAGTGATGATTCTTACTGGACCTCTAGGGAGAACAGTTTAGAACTGATAGAGCTATCCAGTATAAATAAAGTTAGTTTAGTTTAGGTTTCCTCCTGTAGTAACACTGGATCAATAAGAGATGATTCTTACTGGACCTCTAGGAAGAACAGTTTAGAACTAATAGAGCTATCCAGTATAAATAAAGTTAGTTTAGTTTAGGTTTCCTCCTGTAGTAACACTGGATCAATAAGAGATGACTCTTACTGGACCTCTAGGAAGAACAGTTTAGAACTGATAGAGCTATCCAGTATAAATAAAGTTAGTTTAGTTTAGGTTACCTCCTGTAGTAACACTGGATCAATAAGAAGTGGTTCTCACTGGACCTCTAGACAGAACAGTATAAAACTGATAGAGTTATTCAATATAAATGGATCAATAAGGAGATGACCCTCACTGAATCTCTATAAGGAGAATATTTTAAAACCGATAGAGCTATCCAGTATAAATACTTACTGAAGAAAACTTATGCATTTGTAACTTGTTTTTCCTTCCTTTACAGAGTGTTTCAGAACATTGGAAATTTAGGATTATTTCTATTCAACGATTGCCTAATTTTGGCGACCAAAAATCTCACAGCCGTACCGTTTCAAAGAATATTGGAAATTACCTATAAGTGAGTTGATATGAATAATCGATGGATGATTTGAAATTTAAAAATGGTCGGTGCATGTTCCAGTAATCTCTGTGACCAGCGGACTCCTACACACGTAAAAACGCACAAGTTGTAACAAACCTGCAGCAGACTTGTACCAATGCTGTTTCAACAACTTGTTATCAGGATGTGTTCGCACTGCTTGTTCCCAGCTTGTTGACAAGTTGCCAACGGCTTATTGACAACTTGCTACAAGGTTGTTGACTCAACAGACTTGTTACAAGTTGTTCCAACAACTTGTTATCGTCCTGCAATTCAACAACTTGTCAACAAGTTGTGAATGACAATCTTGTAGCAACTTGATAACATTGTTACAACTGTTGGAATATTTTTCCTGTTTTCTATTTAGATACCATCAATCGCTGCCGTTATCCACTCTGAAATTGGAGGAAATCAGCGATACAAAATGTAAGTACATCGGCCTTCGATTTCCCCTTCTTGGTTTTCGACCTATTTTCCAAAAGTTCATACTTTGCTTTAAACTACTCCAAATGTTTGGTAAGTGGCCAAAAACATTTTCTTTCATCACAACAATGATTTTCAACTTATAAAAACATCAAATGCACAGGGGGGTGGGGGGGGGGCACGACCGTATGATTGGTTCTATCGCGCAGCAGATGATGGGTCAACTTCATACACTGATATGGGAGCAAGGAAATTAAAATGACTCTCTCAAATCAAATTCAAGAGTGCTACACATTATATGATAAAAAGTATTCACATTATTTTCTCACTCTGATAATTGGCAGGCGACTACCATTTGCTGCACATGATATCCAAAATATTACCCGTAATATACCAAACATTGGCATCACCCAAGTATATATATATAAACTTGTGGGTAGCTCTTGACAACTAGACTCTGTAGCTCAGTTGGTTAGAGCGCTGCACCGGAATCGCAGGGTCGCAGGTTCGATTCCTGCCAGAGGATTCCTGCCTAAGGTTGCAACTGTTCCTGGTTAGGTCTAAAAATATGTATATAATCTACAAAAACCTTCAAAATTCTGCTTAGTGAAACCCAATTTTGTCTTTCAGATACACAAAATGCCTTTATAATCGTGACGAATAAAAAACGTTGGATTTGCCAAGCTAGATCTTCTGAAGCAAAATGCAACTGGATATCTTTACTAAACACTTGTAAAAGAACAACTATTAACAACAGACAAGTTTTGGAGGCTAATAAATAGATTTCTTGTCATATATAGTTCTAGGACAAGGGCCAGTTGTTCGAAAGCTGATTATTTGACCTTAGATGTCTGAAGGTTTTTTAGGGCATATTCTTACCCTGGCTGTGGGTGGGCTTCACTAGCCCCTTTCATGCTGGGGCTGGCTGAATAAATAAAGTTAATTAACGAATCACATTCGCTTATTTCTATAGCTAAAACGTAGTTAAAATTCTTATACACAGGGGTCCTGCAGATGGTGGTCAACTGGCATTTACCGGAGTGAGAAAATAATGTTAATTCCTTTCATTATATGAAGTAGTTTTGTATTTACAGTTGTGGTAAATTAACAGCATGGGGAGATTTAGCTCAATTTGTTTTCTCCCGTAAAAGTTAACATTTCTGTAGACTGAAGTTGACCATTATCTGCTCTCTCCCAATGCTTACTGAAACTCAGCTAATCGTAAACATGTACTGTGTGAGGACACTAAAACTTGTTTTGTTGGAGATATCTGTTTTTCTTAAAAAAAACCTGTTTTGTTGGGAGGTCAGCAGATGAACTTAAGGTGGCTCCCTAGGTTTTTGGATTATAATGCACTATTTTATTCAAGAGGCTCCTGTTTCTTCATCTTGCATGATACAAGGACCGAATTCAAAGCAAACATCGAGAATGCTCTCCTGAAAATTTTGGTGTACTACCTTTGTGTTGCAAGTCCGTTACCGTGGCAACAGCGTACTTATAACGAAGCTTACTTTTTGTCTTCTTCCTGTCATTTTAAGAATTTCCTTCGGTAAATTTCTTTAAAACTTTACATCGATTTGCATTCTATTTCTTCATTTTTGAAAAATTCTATCGATACGTTTTTTTTGTAATTAAAAAAAAGTTAAAAATCGATATTAAGACATTTTCCTTCGATAGAATTGTAACAAAAATTGACGTTACACCTATTAAGCCGATATTATTGAATGTACAAAGTTTAAGAAAAATTCACCGAAGGAAATGGGAGAAATTGAGCTAAATTTTGAGGGTTTTAGAGCCTGACGTCATACAATGGTCGGAAATCTCGTTTCTCGCGTGCGGTCCCGCATGCGGCATTTCGTGGAGAACAGTGAAAACACGCGAGTCTTTCAAACTTCAAAGCTTGTTAATTGTTATTGTTTTTCTGATCCCAAGTTTATATTTGATCTACTGTGTCTGTTTATGGCCAACTAAGTGTAGATTATTGCATGTAAGATCGAAGAAATTGTTGGGTATTTACTGCTTATGACTTGTTACAGCTTTCTTCTGACGGCTAAAGGTACATTTACACGCTGCGATTTGTCGGGCCTTCAGCCATTCATCATCGGCTCAATCACTTTACCGGCGTCCGATGTTTTTCGCAAAGCGGCCGTTGAAACTCTGTTTTTTATGACAGTTTGTTGTATGAGTTTCGATCCTGCCCGTTCCACGCTAGAGGAACCGTTTTCTTCATTATTTATATTTTCTTTTATACTGTCAGAAACTTCCCACTGTTCGCGATACGACCCTCGCGTACGGCGATCAAATTTACACTATTGTTTTTTCCGATGTCACGTCCAATATCGTTGCGGATTTTAGAACTATTTTTATGCTTCTTTTTTATGCTTTGTATTTGTTTGAAGAAAGTTTTCGGAAAAGAAACGCTGTTTTTGTTTATATTTTTGTTTATTTTTGTATATATTTTTGTTTATATTTTGAAGTCCCGCGAGTTACACGCCAGGGAGCCACCTTAAATACATTTAAAAAGTGATCGTCGTTTATCCGTCCAGTCAATTTAATGCAGATCAGTGGGTTACTGAACTCTATAGTAATACTGGATAGAAGTCCTTCACCAAAGTACTTCATCTTATATAAATGAAATGTTTATCCATCCAGTTATTTTAATACAGCTCAGTAGGTCACTGAACTCTATAGTAATACTGGATAGAAGTCCTTCACCTTAGTACTTCATCTTATATTGATGAAATGTTTATCCATCCAGTTAGTTTACTACAGATCAGTGACCCGCTGATATGCGTTTAATTGACTGGATGGTTAAACCATTTCATCTTAATAAGATGAAGTACTACAGTGAAGGACTTCTATCCAGTGTTACTATAGAGTTCAGTGACCCACTGATCTGCTTTTAATTCACTGGATGGATGAACCATTTCATATATATAAGATGAAGTAGTAATGTGACAGACTTCTATCACGGGCTCAAAGTTAGTGTTCGGCATTTGTCGACTTGCCGTCGCATTGCTTCGGGAGTCCGACGTAATTGCGAACATTTCCGAATTTTGAAATTTTTCTCCGCGTGGTTCGACAAGAAACATGGCGAAGTTGGCAAGGTCCTTTTCATGAATCCTATACGTTTATTTGAAGGTAATATGCTGTATTTAATATCTGTTTTTGTACAGGAATACTTAGATTTTGTACTTAGATTGCTAATAGATATGGATCTTAGGGGAACCAAGCCCGTGTTTAGCGCGATTTTTCGGCATAAAGTTTGTACTTTGTACGTTCACTATTGGTCGATTGCCTAAATCGCAAGTTTGCAACCTTTTAGGTGGAATTTGTTGTTAATAGTTAACCAACCTATGAAAGAGACTCTAAGTAAGATCTAAGTCGCTTAATTCGTCGAAAATAGGCAGGCTTTTTCAGTTTTTTGAGATCTTGCCGGGATCTTTAGTCGACACCAAAGCTCGATCCGCAAAAGGAAATTTTATAAGCTGACTAGCTGAGAACATCGTTTAACTGTTTGGCAAGATGTCATTCAAGCATTGAGTGCTGAAAGTCAGTTAAATGAACTTCTTGTTCATTTCAAAACACAAAAAGATTGAGAAATGATTTCCTCATGGATACATAATTGACGCCTCTAGCTATAGACTTGCCACAATCATGTCGCCCGCTAGGTTAGAGATTGGAACGAACCGCGAAGGACTTTGGAATGTCTAGTCTAGCTATAGTCCCACCAATAGGTGGGCCAGGGTGCATTTGGTGTAGTCTAATCAGAAGATCTTCGGCGTAGAGTTGCAGTAAGCCTTGGCGTACTGGCGCACAATCATCTTTCCTGGCGTAGTGGCGTACGCTGTTTTTAACTTGGCGGCACATAAATACCAATAAAATAATAAATATGTCAAACTATTCAAACGGTGTAACACGGTAACAGGTTTACGGCCCAAAATAATGTCACTACTCATACAGTCGTACGCCCTGGCTTGGGTGAGAGCCAGTGTGGGATGTTGGCGTAGCGTTGCGACTGCTTTGGTGTATCTTCGGCGTAGCATTTACACCGAATGCACCCTGGTAGGTGGGTTTCACTGAGCATTATCATACAGCAAATGGTGGTCAACCTGCAGTTATCAAAGTGAGAAAATAATGATAATTATTTTCATTATACATAGTAGTCTTGTATTTGAAGGCAAATAAATAGAATTGAGAGATGTAGTTTAATTTTCTTGCTCCTATAAGTGTCAACATTTCTGAAGTTGACCACCATCTGCTGTCCTGGCACACGTTGTGAAGTTTACACCCTGATTTTGCATACATTTGCAAGTCTAGTTTAAAGATTATCTATTATCCTACCACTAAAGAGTAAAATTGTCTGGCGTTAGACAGAGTAAAATACTAAAGAGGGGTACATCTGGGCGCATTGCAAGCTAATGAGTTAATATAAATCATTTGCATGTTAATTAGCAACATTTTCTCAAATTTTGACACAAATGAAAGCGATAAAAAATAGATTATTTTATTAGAACGATGTTTCGATGTCATCTTTACATCGTCTTTACATCATCAATAATACAAATTATATTCTTAAATATTTTAGATCTAGTTGCAAGTTTGAAGAATCTCTCAAAATGTTGGCTGAAGTTTTGTTTATCACGAAGAACGAATATCTCAGTGACAGTATATGTAAGGTTCTAAATACTTGTTCTATGTTTTAGTTTAAGCATGGAATGCTTTGAACATTACATGGTTGCTCGTGGTCAGTGGCTTTGTTCATTTAGAAAAATCATGGCAGCAAAAATATTACCATACCAATTTTGCAATAAATAATCTTGAAAATTGCAGTTTCATGGACATTAATGGATGCTTGATATTAGGCTTTCTTATGCCACCAATCACAGCAAACCTCTAATTTTCAAACCATTTTATTTTCAGAACAAGCCAAAGAGTGACAAACTGTTGTGTCTAGATATTGTCATTTTTTGGCTTGGTCACTTTGTTAACACAGCGAGAAGATTGAGGTGGTTTAATTTATAAGAGCCCAAAGCATTTATGTTTGAAATCAGACGGATTATGTCATATTAATTATTCAGCCTGCAGAATTTAGGATAAAGAATATCAACCAAAATATTTTGTCAAAATATATTGTTTTGTCTATCTATTATCGGTAGATCATTTTAATATAAACAATAATTTTTCATTCAAGCCTCAGGAAGAGAATTACAATGGTTCATTGTTTGTAAAAACATGTTTTAATTGAATATTTTAAGGAAAGGACATTAACTGGGCTTCCTTATCTACCATCTCAGTCTTCTCTTGTTTATAAACTGACTTCTGATATTTGTTTGAAGTTTGGAAAGTTCATTTGAAAATCACAGCATTTCTTTCAAATTTGATTATGGGTTTTGTAATGAGCTTGCAATATTAAATTGTGGACAGTCAAATTTTAGATCAATTGATGTATACAACCCCCAAGTTAGCACTGTTTAAAACTGCCTTGTTCATTAATAAATTCTGTTTTGTTTACCCAGCAAAACTCATTCCTATGTTGGATTATTCATGAGTTGTAATATGGACAAAAATAGAATAGGTTTTTTGAGGAATGTTGCAGTTCTGTTCAGTGCGGACGTATTGGATTTGTGTACTTCAATTGATCTACAATTTGACTGGCCAGTTTATTTCTCAAGCCAAACAGATGTGTGATTTTGAATAGTGCATTTAAAGTTTGCAGCAAACTTTGTGATTTTCAATAGTCACTTTTCCAAGTTTAAAACAAATATTTGAAGTTAGAATTATGTTTATTAAAATTACAAAGTGGAACTTGTTTGAATACAGATGAACTGAAGCAGCACTTTTGGGGTAGTGTGAGCTGGTACAAGAGACAAAAATTGTCAAGCATAGCAAGCTAAGCAAAGTATACCACAACCAGCCGTCCACTTCAGTTAACAATTAAGATGATGTCCTTTGGAATATGTTTTGTATTTTACAAAGAAAAGATGATGAAAAGGTTTTAAAAGTATATGATTGTTTGGTGAAATTTCAATACTTGGCCATTCAAGTTCCAATAGTTGTTTGAGAAATTACTGTAACCCAAGTTCACACTAATTCAAGGATTAGGAATGAAAAGATGTGCATAGTTTTGTTTTGATGTGGTGCCCTATTTTGGGATTCATTTAAATATTCTTGATAGGTCTGCAAAGTTTTGACATCGTAAAGTTAACTACTTTTAAGTGTTAGAAATGAACAATCAATAAAACTGGTAATATTAGGAGGATCTTTTTTTTTAATGTTCCTTTTTGTTACAAGCAATTCAATTTGTACTTGATTAAGTTGTTATTTCAATCCCTAAAATACATTGAGCTGCTCTAAATGGTGTTATACAATAAACAAGTTTTTTTGTCATGAGGAAAACTATTTTGGGTTCAAACAAAACATTCCAAAGAATAGCATTGTGTATAAACTCAAAATTCGAGTCAGAACAATACAATACAAAGCAAATAGATTATCTATATTTTGCGATATTACAGGACATTGTTCTTTCAAATATAGTAATCTATTCTTTAAAATATTTTAAACATTTGGCTGGTTTAGTATATTCTAGTTTGGCAGTTAAAATGCGTTAATTTTTCGAATCAATTCGTTGGTTTCAGTTCAACTTTATGTTCAAATAGTTCCACTTTGTAAGAGTTTGGTATAATTGTTATAATAGTAATAGAAGAAAACAGGTTTACAGGGCTTTCAGAACATGGTCTTTTCAACAAGTAAGTAAAGGTAAATTTATACTTCAAAGAGATTTGTTTTTAACCTGACAAGAATACCGTCTAAAATTGGAACAATGTGTTTTGATATTTGTGTTTGCCTTTTTAATGTTAATACTACATGGTGATGAAATTACAATTATCCGTTGATAAAATCTCTAAGGATTTGTGGAAATTATTTTCTTAGATCCAGAATATTTCATATATTTAATGGTAAAAAATTCCTTGTGAGGACTTTGAGCATAATGCTCCACTAGTTCTATCATTTGTTTTCATTTGAGTAAACTTTAAAACAATTTCTACCCATAACTTAGAACCTGTCTTAGGTTATCTAAAAACAGTCACTAAGTTTTCTTCATAATTGAAAAGTTTGCAGTTTGACTAATGTTTGTGTAAAACTTGGTACAACCAAATTTTGTGTATTAATTAATGGTGACTACATGTTTGCATCTGAGATATTTCTATTCTGCTACATGAGTTTCTATAGAAATATATTTAAGAATTAAAACGAAAACTTTTTCTAAAGTAAAATATAAGAGAAGATATTTATGGAAGAATACATCTGTTATGACTTTTGTGTGATTTTTGGATGGTTCACTGAATTTACCAACAAGAAATGTACCACTGTTTGGTTTTCTTAAGCAAAGCAATTTGAAACGTAATTTTTGTTCAGAATATGAGCATGAGATGTATAGAATCGTTTGGAAATCATATTGAAAATTTGAACTACATTTTTCTTAAATTGCATTGTCGTCACCCGATGTTGTATTAACATTATCCAACCAATTCACAGTTGTCAGGTTAAAAATACAGTACAATAAGAAAGATATATGGCTCTAAAAGATAAAGATACTGATTTGAAGTTTTCGAAAAAGAACTTTTTGGCATTTTTTTGATAGAACTGAATTATTTTCCATTGATAAGATATTTTCTTCTTTACACTTCCTGCGATGTTCAATCATGGAACCAATAATTGATGTTTTATATTAAGGCATTTTAAATATGAACACGATTGGTGAAAGTCACAGTAAATTTACCAAAAATGCTAAGTGCGTTTGTAAATGGAAAAACTAAGGATGTTCAATTTACCATAATTACTCTATCTTTGAGCCATATTCTTTCTTCGTAATTGTGAAACAACTCTGTGTTGAACTTTGGAATTCTCTTTCGAATTTGTATATTTTGTTGAATTTGGCACTTAAAATTGTTTCATAATTATTAATCTTGAAGTGTAAACATTTATCTTGAAAAGACCAAGTTCTCTTGTTTTCTCAAGAGTTGATGCTTTTGGTTGTTAATTCTTGAGCAAACAAGTTGTTTTTAATGTTGTGTTTATTCACTTTTGTTGAACACAATGTTAAATGTTCTCTTGTGCCATGTTCTGTTTTATTCTATTGTTATTTAAATAAGTATGCAGTAGTGGTACTCTTTTATTGTTAATAAATTTGTAACAGTTACAATCTTTTCAATAAATTGTTCATTAATTATACAGTGCTGTCCTCTTAATTAAAAATTCAATTCCCATGGGAATTGAAAATTTGAATAAAAAAATATATCCCCCTTGGGGGAGGGCTCTTCGCCTCGCTACCCCAGCCAGCTCCCCAAATACTACATCTACTTTCAGTAGAAGTAGCACTCGGAGAGCTGGCCAGGGTACCGAGGCAAAGAGCCTCCCAAACCTAACCAGCTCTCCAAGTGCCACTTTAAGTAGAAGTGCCTCCACACATTGTAGAGGTACTTACAGCACTTCTAGAAGTGGTACTCGGAGAGCCAGCCGGGGTATCGTGGCAAAGAGAAGACCAACCTTGCAAATGCAAATGAAATGCAACTTGCTAAGTTGATCTTCTCTTGAGAGCAGCCGCGCATACCTAGCAAATGTGAAACAACAAATGTTAGTAACAAATACTTAGCATGCAAATTTGAATCCCATGGCCGAAATGACAAGGTCCCCCACTGATCCCTACCCACTGCCTCGGCTGCCTCATTCTGCCTGTCTGCCTCAGTTCTAAGCTGCCTAAAAAAATTACGTTATAAACAAAAAAGCAAAATAAAAAGGATAAATTACGTTACAATAGCTATCCTATAACCCACTTAGACTGAGTTTTGGATTCAGTTTCGAAACGTAGAACCTTAACTGAAAGGACATGGCTTTTTGTTTTGTTAACTGATCCGAAGTAGGTATAGACGGAAGACTTACCTAAACCAGAGGCTCGGTCAAATAAGCATGAGAATGCGTAGTGTTGTGCGCGAACATATTTTAGAATATAAAAAAACTATTTTTTATCAATTGACAAATTTGAATTGAAAAAGAAATAGGACATACCAGCAATATAAATCTAAACCGAAAAACAGTTTATCAATGTAGTTTAAACAAGTCGAAATGTATATTAGAAATATTGATATGAAACGCAATTCCCATACTCATTTAACCGGAACGCCTTCATTTGCATGGTATATCGCAGCTGCTCTCAACCCACTTACGTAATTTGCTTTAGTGCACACAAACAATGAATTAATTGTTCCATTGTTTTACCTGAAAGTAACAAGGTACTTATCATATTTAATCAAAGAGGATCATTATAAAGTCAAATTTTCACTGTATGAAACCAACATTAGCATGAAAACAAAGCATAGTGTATTCCCATGGGAATTGAAAAAATGAATAAAAAGAATCCAACAAATTCTATTGATTTTATCTTGAAATCATTCCTCTGCTCTGCTTGTTTTCAGCGTATGTTAATTTCATTGTGAATACAAGACTAACTGCATTTTACAGTGATTTTGGTTTAAGCCTCTACTTACTTTGTTTTCAGAAAAGACTACAATCGAAAATGTTTGTGAAACACTGAAAAGTTGCTTTAAGGTATTGGAAACTCTTAAAACATATATAATTTTCATGACATAATCTATTTAGTTTTCATACAATTAATATTGTGCTCTGTACGCTCATACCAGACTTGCAAATTTTCATTATCAACATCCAAAACCATGCCAAGTTATATTTGCATAAAATGCGTCGAAAACTGCGTTAACCATGTATTATCATATATGTCAATGTTTTTATAATTTTGGCATGAAATGTATTGTTCGGTTTTTGCTTTTTCAATGAGAAACAAGTGTAATCGCTAAAATCCTCTTTGATCACTTAATAAGTACCTTGTTAACCTGCAGTACATTCATCTTGGTAATGTTGTGGCTTCTGATGGTTGCGGATCGTCATTTTGCTCGTGGGTTCATGAGGCCTTCAGCCCTTCTTCTGGTCTTTCCATGATGCACTTTCTTTGGTTTGATTGTTCAGCTTTCTTCATACCAAATCAATTCCTTTTGGAAATAAATGAACTATATTTATTAGGTGATAATTAGCTAAAAGACAATGAAAGATGTGGTCTGACAATATACCCTTTCGATAATTACGTCACGAATACTTACTTGGCGTGGCAGCCTCGCTATCGTGAATCAAGACGAGAGGCTATTCGCTCACGACATAGGCTTATACAGGTGCGTTTTTGGTAAAATTTAAGGTTTAAGTTATCGTAAACTTCCACAGGAAAACATGTTGAACATGCGTAGTACAAAACGCGTTCATAACCAGTGTCAAAACACAAGTTTTAGTAATGGCATGCAGTATGCGTCTCTCTTTCCTCTACATAGGTTATAACGCCATTTTACGAGTCACGAATATTTCTCTTTCATCTTGACCCTAATCCCGACCCAATCCCTAACCCTATTGTGTGCGTAACATAGACTTAGAACCTCTACAAACCTCTACCATAGTCCCTATAATACAGTGTCTGGAAACGCGGCAAACTTGAAAGTTTATAGCCTTGTCCGTGGGTTAATGTTGAGGGTGTACTGAGAGTGCACGTTTTCTTTGTTTTACAAATGTTAATATTCAGCTGCAGGGATTTTATTGGCTGCTTCCTTCATTATGCTGAAATAACAATGTGTTTACTGAGCGTGAAGGTGCACAAACATGAACAAAAACATAGAACAAAAGCTTTAGATGCGTTTCCAGACACTGTTATAGGGACTATGCCTCTACATAGTAATGTAGAGACGTTATTCTGATGGTTAAATGAAGTATTACATCTCTATTTTCAACATGGCGGCCAAGAAAGCAAAGTTTTAGAGCGAAATTTATCTGTGCATTTTACTGCATCGTGGAACACATTACAATATCTGGTTATGCTTGAGAGTATCTACGAGTTAGTTCAGACTTGCACATCTGCCGATATCTGCCAACAACGAGCAGAAATTGCCACTTGGGGCTGCAAGCGACCTGGGGCATTATTGGGGCTATGGGCTGTATGGCAAAACAGGATATCACGAAACTAAGGTAAAGATATAGTTTTCTCAGGAGCATGGTTAGGTATTTTGGATTTCTATTTAAGTGCCAAAACGCGCATGGCATGTTGTCTCTCATTTCTGGCCATGACAGTTTGTCAGTTTCTACTCCAGTAACTTGTCTATCTAAACCCACTCACCCAGCCTTGAAAACGTCAGGCGTGGCATATGTTATATGGTAAGATTTTCTTAAAATATTCATTTGCCACGGTAAAAACCTGAAAACGTCACAGCATAATAGTTTTGACCCACCTACCCACCCAAAACGTCAATTTCACGTTTTGCGTGGCAACTTGAATATGGATGTGGCCCCTAACTCCAATACTCCATGTCTATTTTTTATTATTAAACTTCGATTATTTTGTTTTCAGAGAAGACAATCGCTGAAGCAAGATTTTTACTTTAACGTTAAGGTATGGGTAACTCTTCAAATATTTCATATTCTAATGACATACTTTATTTTCGATGTATTTTTGCATAAAATGCGTCGAAAAATTCGTTGCTCCATAGCGATGTCTTATCACATTTGAAAGCTATTACCCCAGGCTGGGGCGCAAAACGCCGTTCAATTTCAAACCAAAATATATTCCTGTTAAAATTGTGTAGATTACGAAAATAGAAATCCAAAAACTCATTTCTATTTTGTCATGTGATTTGTTGTTCGATTTTTCCTAAAGTTGTCTATGAGAAATGGGTGTAATTGCTGCTCTTTGATCTCTCAATAAGTATTTTGTTCTTAACTTACATTGGTAAAACTTGCATTATTTTTCATCTTGGCAATGTTGTGGCTTCTGATGGCTGCTGATGGTCATTTTGTTTGTGTGTCCATGTCATCAAGGAGGCTTTCAACTGGTCTTTCATCTTGCGCTTTCAATCCTGTAATCCATTAGGTTGTAAATACAAAAGGGATTATTTGCACCACTACAGAACAGGATATGTAATATAAACAGCATGAGTGGTATGCAGATGTTGTATATTGGTTGTGATTGGTCTTGGTGATAACGTTCATATCCATTAAGCCATTAGCTAGCAATGCACCCAGATGCACCCTACTTTAGTGTTTTACTCTGTCTAACATCAGATGATTTTACTCGTCAGTGGTAGAGTACTGCCATTTAATAGGTTAATATGCTTAAAGTATGAATGATATTTGGTAAAAGAAAAAGGTGTGGTGTAACAATTACAAGATATATTAAATCAACACAACTTACATTTACTATCATCTTTGCATCGTATTGTTATCATTCGTTAATGGGTCCATGTCTAGTCTTCACCACATCACATCTTCACTAAAATATACAAACTACATCAAGATCCACTACTCCACAAAATATGGAGAACACAAATATATACACCACGAGTAGCCATGTTGTATGCGAATAACACCTAAACAAAGTGTGGCATATTAGACCTAAAACTGGGTTTAAAGAATAACTGGTGTTGCAATTAAAGTGAATAATGAGTAATATGGTTTATAACATAGATAAGATCAACAAAGCTTACATCTTCAATTGACTTCATCATAGCTTATGTTGGTGGCGAGTCGTCATTCTGTTGATGGGTCGGGGTCATCCAGCACTTTTAGATGTGGTTGTTCAATCTTGTACTCTATTTGGTTGGATTGAGCGGCCTTCCTCACATCACATCATGTCCATCCAGTAGATAACAGTGAATGACCATAAAAAAGAGAGAAAAGTTGTGTTAACTCGTGTTACGATGGGCTTAGAAAATACAAATAGATGCTGGTGGCTTGATAAATTATTCCTCATGTAAAATCCCTTATGCAGGAATAGCAAAAACGAAACTATAACATTTATGCTATATGAAGAAATTTGCATGACCATTTGTACAAGAACTTACAAAATGTCTTAATGTGGTGAGTTTCTTTTGCATGTTGATTAGTATGTCACATGTCAATTAGTCATGTCATTAAAAAACGCAATTTTCGAAGGGAAAAAATGTGCTATATCTCACTATTTTGTGTCCTATGTTCAAATTTTGCATGCTGTATTGTACTGCAAAAGTTGGCATTTATACAACATTTAAAATAGGACACACTCAATGGAACTTGATGATTGTATCGTGAATTACATCAAAGTGATTTACATCAACAAAACTTACACCTATTGTCTTCTTTGCATTGTCATTGCTTCTGTTGGTCGTGGGTCGTCATTCTGTTCTTTTTCATCTCAGCTTGTTCCTTTTGCTTTCTTTTTGAATGGGTCGTCTAGTTGCCTTCATATATATAACATCCTTTTCGAGAAAATAGATGATGGAAAGTTTTAGAAAGACTTCAAATAAGTAAGTATTGGAGAGAATAAAGAGGCAATCATACTGATAATATAGAGTTTAGCAAAATACAGAATGGGCAATGAGTACTAACAGGGGTGGCGCCAGAAATTCTCGGACGAGGGGGCTAAGTTGTTAGAGGTAGTCAAACTTTTGTTCTGTTGAGTTCGAGGGCATGCTCCCCCGAGATTTTGAGGGAATTTTGTGGTAGAATAAAATTGTCACTTTCGTTACAAAATGCTACATTTCCCCAACAAAATGTGAATTTTCCCCCGATGTGGGGCGGAGGTTACTCCAACAACAGGGCTGTACCCCCCTCTTGCACCACCCCTGAGTACTAATAATAGTGTGTGGCCTATTAGAGAGAAAGTCGTAGGTTTTCCCATAGGTTGTCTCAAGTAAATCACAGTTAATAGAATACATGGTTTGGACACTCGATGGAACTCATTATTTATATTATTGATCTACAATCATGGAAATTAATTAGTAGAGTTTTTAAAAAATTTTCAAAGTCCCTTCCCCCCTTACAATATTGATTTGCACGATAAAAGTAAACCAAAAATCAACAGTTTCTGCAACATTGTACTTGGGGGGGGGGCAGTATTTGTAGCTATTATGGACACGTATTTAAAATAATAATGAAATGGTTTCACAGAATAGTGAGAAGCTATACGTTTCATAAAAAGTCTACGGATATTATTTCCATGATTGTAGTTTACTGTCGTGGCAATGCAAGTGTTCCTAAAATATTCTACCAATTCATTTGCTCGCACGAACCAATTCATTTGCGGAGTTATTTGAAAATTTGGCAACTTCCTGTATAATTCAAGAATTTCCTGTTTAACGCACCAATCCCCTTTGGTTTTGGTGCAATTGACCAATCATAAAGAAGCAGGAAGTGACAAAATATGATCAAATACACGAAGTTGCACAAACGTTTAAAATGAATTGGTTCGTGCGAGCAAACGAATTGGTAGAATATTTTAGGAACACTTCCATTGCCACGACAGTAAGTGCCTCCCTGCAATGTTTGAAATACGGAAAATCTAAAACAAATTGTACCACATATGTTGAGCAACATTCTAAGAGTTGAAAATTGTTCACAAAAATGACGTCATTACCGTTGCTATGGTAACAATGACGTTTCGACATGACCGACATTTTAGCTTCTAGCGCACTTTACTCGACAAAACGCCTGGTTACCCCCACTTTTTCGATGATAAAACATCTTTTTCTGGTGAAAGGGATTATCTTAAGGTTCGTTCACACACAGCGATTTGTCGGGCCGATTTCAGATGCACGTTAATGATATTTGAAAAATACGTGGTAAACGTCATCTGACAACATCACCAACTGAAAATATTCGTCATTAACATTCAGAGAAACCTAAAATCGGGCCATAGATCAATAAACATGATTTTTTGTTATAAATATTTTTTCGCACTACAGATTTTTTTAACTCGTTCAGATAATCTATTTTACTACAGGAAAAAGTTTTATAGAGTAGAAAATGGGGGTAACCAGGCGTTTTTTCGGGTAAAGTGCGTTAAAAGCCAAAATATCGGCCTTACTGAAAGTCATTATCACCATAGCAACAGTAATGACGTCATTTTTGTGTATAATTTTCAGCTTTTAGAATGTTGCTCAGTGATGTTGCTCTATACAAGTCAGACAATTTTTGTTTTCTAACAAGTAAAGATTTTTTATCCAAATCATAGATTTTCCATATTTCAAAAAATTATAGGTAGCCACCTTAATTGAACGCATGAACAATTTGAAACGACGATTTGCATTACACACGTGACCATAAAAATTAAAATATACCTGAGATATACAAAGCCTCATGTTCGTCTGTCCATGATTTTCCATCATTTTTATCTTTACTCTTACAGTTCAGCTAAATAGAGAAAATATATTAAGAATTTACTGGTAAGTTTAAAAATTCATATTAAAAGAAATTATTTAGCCAGGAGGGGGCTGCCTGAATATTCGTTGGTGGGGGAGGTGATTTCTTATATCGCCATTTTGGAGATAATGTGCAATATCAAGGATATCTACAATGATCAAGATGTAATATTGCACGATTTGCAGTAGATGAATGTTCATACTAATGGTCAGGCACAAATTTATATCAAAATATCATGAAATAATGTTGTAGTAAGTAAAAGTAAAATCAGTCAAAATAATGGTCTTGTATACTTAGAATAGTAATGTAATAGCTTACATGATAATACATATCACATACTGTTGACTTCCAACACCACACAAACTATTTTCCTTTCATCTTCTTGATTGGGGAAGAAGGACATCGCCATTTTGTCTTCGGCCACGATGACTTTTACAGTGCTTTAACGTCGTGATTTCTCAGTCATTTCTTCTTCTTTTCACTCCCCAAATTTCAACCAAACGTCCATTTTGGGTTTCTTGCCATTTTTGTAGCGTTTTAATAACATTTATTCTCTTCTTTTGCCAGAAAATGACGACTTTTGGCTGTATTTTTCTTCGATATTTTGCGGTCCATCTTGCCCGAAGGTTTGCTGTAAATGACGTCACGATGCAATTCTTCGCAGGTATATACCCCGTATGTAAAATATCGACATTTCTATACTTCTGTTTAAAAAGCTAAAATGTTCCTTTTCTAGCTCGAGTTTAAGGTTTTTGGGCATAGTTTTCCACTCATATATTTCTTATATTGTTTTTCTTGTAGGCTACTTACTTATTTCGTAAAAAAGACGCTTCTAAGAGGCGTTTACGTAATTTTTTTTATTTGCATGCTAATGAGTTCGGAAAGACATCTTCAATTTATAAGGTTCATTAAGCTTTCCCTCCATAGCCAAATGGTTATGGCGAGTGTATTGTTGAAAGTCACGCCCTTCGGTACTCTCTTGTATCGCGCCCTGATGGGACATCGCTCTTCGGAGTTGTTCCATCAGGGCGCGATACATCCGAAATTGAAGGGTGCGAAAACACTCGCCGTAACCATTTGGCTAGATGGAAGGCTTAGAAATCACTTGTCAAAAGGAACTAGTCTTTCCTTCGTATTTCAAGTCAAAATCGAATACAATGGTTGGTCATTCGAACACCACAAGTAGGGGTTGGCCCTTCGACGCAGCCTCCCCTAGCCTCCTCCGCAGGGATCTCTGTGGAGATGCCTTCGGAGGAGGAAGGACAACTTCTAAAGCCTTCCGTTCAAATGTACAAGTTTCCTTGCACGAACTACAGTGCAATGGTTTAGAATTAGTCTAAACCATTGCACTGTAGTGTTATATATGGTCGAGGTCGATGCCATGATTACGGTGCAAATTTTTGCATCGTTAATGAAGATGAACTTTCCTTCTCTTTTTGCTGATTTCGAGGTCGTTTCTTCCTTAATAGAGCTGTATATGGCACTGAAAAATGTCCTTGACAGGACCATGCATTATTGCGTGGTTTTAGGTTAGATTCCTAGAACATTTTAAGAGTCCATATACACAGCTAGTCAAATATAGCCTGTTGCCTCGTTGCAGATGTTTCATTTCCACTGTATTTAGGCATATTTTTGCGTTACAACAGTTTCTTCTTATAGTTTTAACAATAAGCTTCGAGTCTTTACCATCAATCTACCTGAAAAATACAACAAGAACTTCGACATTTCGAGCGAAGGCCCTTCGTCTGGAAGTTAGTTTATAACACTGTTATTCTTTTGTGATCCATCATTACGCCAAAATTGGCGAACTACAATGAAAATCAAACAAAACACGTACCTATAGCGAGGCAACAAGCTAGATTTTTCGTAGAACAAATATGTATGCGATACGTCCTTATTTTTAACTTAAGCAGTTGGTCTAAGCAGTTACTATGTGTAATACTGCTTTGCAGTTAAAAATGTCCTTGACAGGGCCATGCATTATTGCGTGGTTTTAGGTTAGATTCCTAGAGCATTTTAAGATGTCCATTTACACAGCTAGTCAAATATAGCCAAATATAGCTTGTTGCTTCATTGTAGATGCTAAACAAGCTGCTTCCCTTAACTGCAAAGCAATATTACACATAGTAACTGCTTAGAACAATCTACCTACTCAGTTGCGCCATGGCTGCGCGAGCATAAGTTAAAAATAAGCACGTATCGCATACATATTTGTTCTACGAAAAATCTAGCTTGTTGCCTCGCTATAGGTACGTGTTTTGTTTGATTTTCATTGTAGTTCGCCAATTTTGGCGTAATGATGGATCACAAAAGAATAACAGTGTTATAAACTAACTTCCAGACGAAGGGCCTTCGCTCGAAATGTCGAAGTTCTTGTTGTATTTTTCAGGTAGATTGATGGTAAAGACTCGAAGCTTATTGTTAAAACTATAAGAAGAAGCTGTTGTAACGCAAAAATATGCCTAAATACAGTGGAAATGAAACATCTGCAACGAGGCAACAGGCTATATTTGACTAGCTGTGTATATGGACTCTTAAAATGTTCTAGGAATCTAACCTAAAACCACGCAATAATGCATGGTCCTGTCAAGGACATTTTTCAGTGCCATATACAGCTCTATTAAGGAAGAAACGACCTCGAAATCAGCCAAAGAGAAGGAAAGTTCATCTTCATTAACGATGCAAAAATTTGCACCGTAATCATCGCATCGACCTCGACCATATATAACATGGTTCTAAACCATTGCACTGTAGTTCGTGCAAGGAAACTTGTACATTTGAACGGAAGGCTTTAGAAGTTGTCCTTCCTCCTCCGAAGGCATCTCCACAGAGATCCCTGCGGAGGAGGCTAGGGGAGGCTGCGTCGAAGGGCAACCCCTACTTGTGGTGTTCGAATGACCAACCATTGTATTCGATTTTGACTTGAAATACGAAGGAAAGACTAGTTCCTTTTGACAAGTGATTTCTAAGCCTTCCATCTAGCCAAATGGTTACGGCGAGTGTTTTCGCACCCTTCAATTTCGGATTTCTTATGTATCGCGCCCCTGATGGAACAACTCCGAAGAGCGATGTCCCATCCAGGGCGCGATACAAGAGAATACCGAAGGGCGTGACTTTCAACAATACACTCGCCATAACCATTTGGCTATGGAGGGAAAGCTTAATGAACCTTATAAATTGAAGATGTCTTTCCGAACTCATTAGCATGCAAATAAAAAAATTACGTAAACGCCTCTTAGAAGCGTCTTTTTTACGAAATAAGTAAGCAGCCTACAAGAAAAACAATATAAGAAATATATGAGTGGAAAACTATGCCCAAAAACCTTAAACTCGAGCTAGAAAAGGAACATTTTAGCTTTTTAAACAGAAGTATAGAAATGTCGATATTTTACATACGGGGTATATACCTGCGAAGAATTGCATCGTGACGTCATTTACAGCAAACCTTCGGGCAAGATGGACCGCAAAATATCGTCATTTTCTGGCAAAAGAAGAGAATAAATGTTATTAAAACGCTACAAAAATGGCAAGAAACCCAAAATGGACGTTTGGTTGAAATTTGGGGAGTGAAAAGAAGAAGAAATGACTGAGAAATCGCGACGTTAAAGCACTGTAAAAGTCATCGTGGCCGAAGACAAAATGGCGATGTCCTTCTTCCCCAATCAAGAAGATGAAAGGAAAATAGTTTGTGTGGTGTTGGAAGTCAACAGTATGTGATATGTATTATCATGTAAGCTATTACATTACTATTCTAAGTATACAAGACCATTATTTTGACTGATTTTACTTTTACTTACTACAACATTATTTCATGATATTTTGATATAAATTTGTGCCTGACCATTAGTATGAACATTCATCTACTGCAAATCTTGCAATATTACATCTTGATCATTGTAGATATCCTTGATATTGCACATTATCTCCAAAATGGCGATATAAGAAATCACCTCCCCCACCAAGGAATATTCAGGCAGCACCCCTCCTGGCTAAATAATTTCATTTATGAATTTTTAAACTTATCAGTAAATTCCTAATATATTTTCTCTATTTAGCTGAACTGTAAGAGTAAAGATAAAAATCATGGACAGACGAAGATGAGGCTTTGTATATCTCAGGTATATTTCAATTTTTATGGTCACGTGTGTAATGCAAATTGTTCATGCGTTCAATTAAGGTGGCTACCTATAATTTATTGAAATATGGAAAATCTATGATTTGGATAAAAAATTGAAGAATTTTTACTTGTTAGAAAACAAAAATTGTCTGACTTATATAGAGCAACATTCTAAGAGCGAAATATTGTATACAAAAATGACGTCATTGCTGTTGCTATGGTAACAATGACGTTTCAGTATGGAAAAATGCATGGTTAACCCCATTTTCTAGCCTATAAAACGTTTTCCTGTTGTAAAATATATTATCTGAACGAGTTTGAAATCCTGTAGAGCGAAAAATATTGATAACAAAGAGTCATGTTTATTAATCTTATAAGAATTTACTTGTACAGAATTTCTTTAAACTTCAGATAATCCATTTTGCTAGAAAAATATTTTTTGTGAAAGAAAAAGTCGGGGTAACCAGGCGTTTTGTTGAGTAAAGTGCATTAAGAGCTAATATGTTGGACATGTTGAAAAGTCATTTTTACCATAGCAACAGTAATGACGTCATTTTTACCATAGCAACAGTAATGACGTCATTTTTGAGAACAATTTTCATCTCTTAGAATGTTGCTCAATATTACGAGAACCACTGAGTATTTTGATAAAATATAGAACGACGGTAACTCCGAAAATAAACATTTTAATAGATCGAGCTTTCGACTATGTTTTAGTCATCATCAGGAATGATGCAAGGTTACATTACATAGATATATATAGTGAAGTTAAGAAGATTAAAAGTAATTTGATATATAGTTATATACAAGTTTAGTTAAATATTATCAGTTCTTTCGATGCTTTTGTTCCATGATTAAGTTCAGGTTTAAGGCGTCGAATGGCGAGTGATTCTTTAAAAAGCAATAAGGACCAGTGATCAGCTCTATCGATAACCTTTGAGTTGTTAAATATAAATTCTGGTAGTATTAAGGATGTAGTTGGGTTAAAGATAGGATAAAGTTCTAAAATGGATTTGATATGTTGGAACTGTTCGCATGATTGTATGTGGTTAAAAACTTCAGATTTATCGTCCAGTGAGTGTTCTTTGATTCTGGTGTAGAAGCAACGATCCGTTTTACCGATATATCTACTTCTACATCCAGGGCAGGTAAATTCGTATACTACAGAGCTCTTGTCTTGTCTTTGTTGGAAAGGAAGGAGTTGCTGTTAGTAGTTTTCCAATTAATGATAAATTTGAATTTTCGTCTCAGGAGAGGGGTTATTCTGCGTATAAATGAGTTTTTTTGGTTTCCCTCGAAAAGTAACACAAAAACTAATAGAACAATTTAAACGACACCTAACAACCAGGATATCCACCAAGATAACCCTGATACTGATCCAACTAACGCCGTCCCTAAAATTTGGCTACCTTTACCCTATCTTGGTAAATATGGTTCCCGACTAACCCGCTCATTTATACGCAGAATAACCCCTCTCCTGAGACGAAAATGCAAATTTATCATTGATTGGAAAACTACTAACAGCAACTCCTTCCTTTCCAACAAAGACAAGACACCGACAAAATACCATAGCTCTGTAATATACGAATTGACCTGCCCTGGATGTAGAAGTAGATATATCGGTAAAACGGATCGTTGCTTCTACACCAGAATCAAAGAACACTCACTGGACGATAAATCTGAAGTTTTTAACTACATACAATCATGCGAACAGTTCCAACATATCAAATCCATTTTAGAACTTTATCCTGACGACGAGACTAACCCAACTACATCCTTAATACTACCAGAATTTATATTTAAGTAATTTAACAACTCAAAGGTTATCGATAGAGCTAATCACTGGTCCTTATTGCTTTTTAAAGAATCACTCGCCATTCGACGCCTTAAACCTGAACTTAATCATGGAACAAAAGCATCGAAAGAACTGATAATATTTAACTAATCTTGTATATAACTATATATCAAATTACTTTTAATCTTCTTAACTTCACTATATATATCTATGTAATGTAACCTTGCATCATTCCTGATGATGACGACTAAAACATAGTCGAAAGCTCGATCTATTAAAATGTTTATTTTCGGAGTTACCGTTGTTCTATATTGCTCAATATATGTTATATCCTGTGTGGCCGGCCCTTGTTGGAGGTTAAAAGAAGAACAGGGAGTGAGGGCCTGCAGAACCCCCCCCCCTGGGTTTCAGCATTAAACGCCCTAGTAAAGGCTCATTAAAATTGACGAACAAAAACGCACCTGGAGTATAAGGAAAACCCTGAACCGAAGGAAATGTATTCGCTTGTGCATAAGCATGCCAATCAAGACGAAGAAATGTAGTAATACATTCCTGTGTGCGTAAACATGTCAATTAATTCTTGGTGTTGACCAATCAAATACTATGTTCTAGGTTTTGTTGCAGGCCCTCACTCCCCATTCTTCTTTTCCTCTCCAACAAGGGCCGGCAACGCAGGCTATATATGTTATACAAGTTATTTTCTAACGAGTAACAACTCTAGTTCAAAAAATTAATATAAATAATAAATTTTCCATATTTCAAAAATCGCAGGATGGCACCTTAAACTAGATCTATAAGATATGGATCATAAAGCTAGACTAATATAAATAATGAGTTCCATCAACTGTCCAAACCATGTATTCTATTTATTATGATTTACATGAAACAACCTATGAGACAACCTACAACTTTTACTCCTCTCATTCCCCATTCTGTATTTTGCGAAACCCTATATTTAATACAGTGATTTGAGGTCTTTCTAAAATTCTATTGTCCATTCTCTCAAAAAGGATGCTATATGAAGGCAACTGGACAACCCATTTGAAAAGAAAGCAAAAGGAACAAGCTGAGATGAAAAAGAACAGAATGACGACCCATGACCAACAGAAGCAATGACAATACAAAAAAGACAATAGGTGTAAGTTTTGTTGATGTAATTCATATTGATGTAATTCATGATACAATTCCTATTTGAAATGTTGTATAAATGTGGACTTTTGTGGTGCAACACACTAAACACAGCATGCAAAATTTGAACAAAGGACACAACATAATGCAATATAGCACATTTGAAATTTTTAATGACATGACTAATTGACATGTGACATACTAATCAACAGGCGTTGGTTATAAGGGATTTTACATGAAGAATAATATATCAAGCCACCAGCATCTATTTGTATTTTCAAAGCCCATCCTAACACAACTTTTCTCCCTTTTTATGGTCATTCACTGGATGTTGCGTGCATTTGTTACTTACTGGATGGACATGATGTGATATGAGGAAGGCCACTTAATCCAACCAAACAGAGAACAAGATTGAACAACCAGATCAAGAAGTGCTAGATGACCTGGACCCATCAACAGAATGACGACCTGCCACCAACATAAGCTACAACAAAGTCGATTGAAGATGTAAGCTTTGTTGATCTTATCTAGGTTATAAACGATATCACTCATTATTTAATTGCCACACCTTATTCTTTATACTCAGTTTTAAGTCTAATATGCCACACCTTGTCTAAGTGTTTCAATTTTAGCATTCTTATTCAACATGGCCGCTCATGGTTATATTTGTATTCTCCATATTTTGTGGCAATGTAGTGGATCTTCATTATATTTAGTTATTATTATAGTTACTCATATAGTTTGTTCATTTTAGTGAAGATGCGATCTGGTGAAGACTAGACATGGACCCATCAACAGAATGACAACCCATGACCAACATAAGACAATGCAACAATGATAGTAAATGTAAGTCTTGTTGATTTAATATACCTGGTATGTTACAGACTATATTACAATATGATGTTATGCACCTATCAATGGCCTGCCAAGGGGGTACACCCCGGGACTTGATTCAAATTCCACCTCCCTCCCCAGGGGAAGGATCATATCAAAGTGCCCCCACCCGTGGGATTGAATAAAGTGGCACATAAAAGATTTTAAAGTTGCTTCAGGAAAAACATATACAAAGTTTTCTTTTGCGAATGTGAATTCTGTTAAGTAACTGAGCATACGGAAAAAGGTAGTCCAACAAAATTATCCCCCAACTGACAAGTTGTAATACTATCTTTTTGCTGGTAAGGAAAAATATATTCCTGGTAAGCATAAATGGAAGACGAGTGTTACAAAAAGAGAAGACGAGAAAAATTCCTGGTAATATTTCAAGTCAGTTCCCGGGCTGTAGTCTAAAACAAATCTTATTTGACACACATTTTAATAACTATTATAATAATCATAATAGTAACGGATAAATATTCAAAAATATAACACACACAAGACATTTTGACGACGTTGTTTTTCCTACAATATGAACTTGCACACTCTATATATAAAATGACATGACAACGCCCCCCACACACACACACACATTTATATAGACATTGCGAAGTCCGTAAATTCCCATGGGGCCCCAAGGGCAAAATAAGCAGCTAGAATACCAGATTCCCCCCCATTTCCCCCTGGGTGTCCTGCGGGTGTTCCCCCGGGCAGGCCGTTGATAGGTGCATTATATTACTTCCTTACTTTGAACTCTGATTGCTACACCACACCTTTTGACTCAGTTTTAGGCCCCATCCACACAGCCGGGTAAGTTTGTATCTGCAAACATTTTGTTGCTGTTACGCATTCCGTCAACACGTATCCGGAACAAAATGTTTGCGGATACAAACAAAATTTGTATTTTATTGAACGTGTTTTGGCTTGCAAAATGCCAAAGGGTGTTCCATATAGATAGAGAAATATATCGAGATAGAGCAAATAATATATAGTTTTCGCTTACCTCAAGGTATCCACTACAACCTGTCGATTGTCTTCTCTGAAAACAAATAACATATAGACAATTAGACATGGTCATGGAGTGGAAACTGACAAACTGTCATGGCCAGAAATGCGGGACAACATGGCTGCCAGCATGCGCAACTAAATACAAATCTAAGATCATAAGATGCCTATTTATAAACATTTAAACTACGCTCCCAGCCTCGGAGCCCCCCGAGAAAAGTTAGAAAACTATATCTTTACCTTAGTTTCGTTGTGAGATGTGCAAACCTGAACGGACTCGTAGATACTGTTTCTATTTTATAGAAGTATAACCAGATATTCTATTAATGTGTTCCACAATACAGTGAAGTAGCGAAATTTCGTTCTAAAACTTGCTTGATCGCCATTTTGAAAAAAGATGCAATACTTCATTTAGCCATAGAATAACGTCTCTACATTATTATGAAGAGGAAGTGAGACGCATTCTGTATACCATTTATAAACTTGTGTTTTGACTTTTGACACTCGTTTTAATTGAACGCGTTTTGTTCTACGAATGTTCATTATACTTTCTTGTGGAAGTTAACGATAACTTTACTTCAATTTTGTTTAGCGTAGCCAAGCATATTTTTTTTTTTCGGAATGCGTTTGTGCGCGAGTGTCCCACATTTCTGGCCATGATCGAATCCCAATTGCTTGAATCTTTTGTCTTTTTCACTGTCAGTTAGGATATGAGACAAGCTTTCTTAGGGGCGGGCCATTAGAAAAGTGATGGGGGGTAGACTTTTTCGACTTGCACGAATTTTTTTATATTTCCTGCTTGTGTCGAAATTTTTCTTTTACCTCTCATCCTTTGCACGAATTTTTTTTCCAAGTTATATTAGGAGATATAAATTAAAACATACCTTTAAACGAAGAGGTTGGATTCTCAGGTTAGCAACACAGGTGACGCGAGACACGGAATCGTATAAATCGTAATTTTATTATGTTGAATTTATTCGATCTAGTAAATAATATAGTAAAGGATAATGAGTGTAAGTATGTAATAACAAATGTTGTATGTGCGCTATCAATCTATTAAACCTAATGATAAGACACTTACTTATTTGCCGGGTCTTCACGATCTACAATTACTTCATTCCAGGTTAGCAGTAAACGAATAGCTAAACAGTTTAGCTACAACACAGGTTAGCATACGCCTTCACAGTAAAACTAAAAGTCTTTTGTCTCGATAACTAATAATGTGCGTCAAATTACGTGTCAATCAATTTCCCTTAATCATGCATAAATTAATCCCAGGTATTAATAATTACTTATCTAATGTCAGTTCGTCAACGATCCAGAGGTGGTGAGGTGTACGAGGCTGTAGGTGGGTCCTCCCCAGAAATTTTTTGAATTCTTGAGCCTGTGGCTTGATTTCTTGCATTTTTTTATAGTGACAGCTTTTTAATATATCCCATCCAGACAGAATTTTTTACTTCGCACTACAGGAATTGTTTTTTTGCAAGTTTGATCTTGCATGAATTTTTTTTCTTTCATTTTCCCTTGTTGCTTTTACCCCCCCCCCCCACTTTTCTAATGGTCCGCCCCTTAGGTTCCTATACGGCTATACCATATTTATATTTCCTTAATTATGGGTTATATGCACGAGAAAGTCTTCTATTTGTAATGAAATTAGTATAAGCTGTTAAATATAATATGTAGTAATCTTTATCGAACGTGCGTTAACCCAAACTTATAATACGCATAAATCATTGATGAGAAAAGCAAAGGAAATTATGACCGTGAAGGAGCTTCTATATATGATACAAAATCCTGCCAAATGAACTTTTATCACCAAATGTTATTTTAAGCATATTGAAGATACTTATTCTAGTTTATGGTGACGCAATTTGTTATCCCCTTATCATCTGTGGTGTGATTATGGATATTCATTATATTTCTTACTTCGTTATTTTAGCAAGGACGTAATGTGGTGAAGACAAGGCGACCAACCAAAGCCAGTGCACGATTTAAAATGACATAAATAGAATGACTAACCGTAATCAACATAAGCCATGAAGATCTAAAGATGATAGCTAGAAAAAGGTAAGCTTTGTTTATTTAATATAATATGTTATTGACTAATTGACTTTTACTCCTTCCTCACTTTAATACACCTTTTCGATAATTACGTCACCGATCACTCGTTGGGCCGGGAGCCTCGTTCTCGTGAATCGTGAGCGAATAGCCGTTCGTCTTGATTCACGATAGCGAGGCTGCCACGCCAAGTAAGTATTCGTGACGTAATTATCCAAAGGCTGTAATGTCACACCACACCTTTAATTAATGTCTTTTAGCTAATTATCACCTAATAAATATAGTTCATTTATTTCCAAAAGGATTTGATTTGGTAAGAAGAAAGCTGAACAATCAAACCAAAGAAAGTGCAAGATGGAAAGACCAGAAGAAGGGCTGAAGGCCTCATGAACCCACGAGAAAAATGACGATCCGCAACCATCAGAAGCCACAACATTACCAAGATTAATGTACTGCAGGTTAACAAGGTACTTATTAAGTGATCAAAGAGGATTTTAGCGATTACACTTGTTTCTCATTGAAAAAGCAAAAACCGAACAACGAATTTCATGCCAAAATTAGAAAAACATTGATATATATGATATTACATGGCGTAACGCAGTTTTCGACGCATTTTATGCAAATATAACTTGGTATGGTTTTGGATGTTGATAATGGAAATGTGCAAGTCTGGTATGAGCGTACAGAGCACAATATTAATTGTATCAAAACTAAATAGATTATGTCATGAAAATTATATATGTTTTAAGAGTTTCCAATACCTTAAAGCAATTTTTCAGTGTTTCACAAACATTTTCGATTGTAGTCTTATCTGAAAACAAAGTAAGTAGAGGCTTAACCAAAATCACTGTAAAATGCGCTTAAGTTAGTCTTGTATTCACAATGAAATTAACATAAGCTGAAAACAAGCAGAGCAGAGGAATCATCTCAAGCATAAAATCGATAGAATTCGTTGGATTCTTTTTATTCATTTTCAATTCCCATGGGAATACACTATGCTTTGTTTTCATGCTAATGTTGGTTTCATATAGTGAAAATTTGACTTTATAATGAATCCTCTTTGATTAAATATGATAAGTACCTTGTTACTTTCAGGTAAAACAATGGAACAATTAATTCATTGTTTGTGTGCACTAAAGCAAATTACGGAAGTGGGTTGAGAGCAGCTGCGATATACCATGCAAATGAAGGCGTTCCGGTTAAATGAGTATGGGAATTGCGTTTCATATCAATATTTCTAATATACATTTCGACTTGTTTAAACTATATGGAAACTGTTTTTCGGTTTAGATTTAAATTGCTGTTATGTCCTATTTCTTTTTCAATTCAAATTTGTCAATTGATAAAAAATAGTTTTTTCATATTCTAAAATATGTTCGCGCACAACACTACGCATTCTCATGCTTATTTGACCGAGCCTCTGGTTTAGGTAAGTCTTCCGTTTATACCTACTTCGGATCAGTTAACAAAACAAAAAGCCCATGCCCTTTCAGTTAAGGTTCTACGTTTCGAAACTGAATCCAAAACTCAGTCTAAGTGGGTTATAGGATAGCTAATGATAACGTAATTTATCTTTTTATTTTGCTTTTTTGTTTATAACGTAATTTTTTTAGGCAGCTTAGAACTGAGGCAGATAGGCAGAATGAGGTAGCCGAGGCAGTGGGTAGGGATCAGTGAGGCGACCTTGTCATTTCGGCCATGGGATTCAAATTTGCATGCTAAGTATTTCTTACTAACATTTGTTGTTTTACATTTGCTAGGTATGCGCGGCTGCTCTCAAGAGAAGATCAATTTAGCAATTTGCATTCATTTGCATTTGCAAGGTTGGTCTTCTCTTTGCCATGCTATCCCGGCTGGCTCTCCGAGTGCCACTTCTAGAAGTGCTGTAAGTACCTCTACAATGTGTGGGGAGGTACTTCTTAAAGTGACACTTGGAGAGCTGGCCAGGGTTGGGAGGAGCTCTCTGCCTCGCTACCTGGCCAGCTCTCCGAGTGCTACTTCTACTAAAAGTAGAGGTAGTACTTGGGGAGCTGGCTTGGGTAGCGAGGCGAAGAGCCTTCCCCCAATGGGGATATATATTTTTTTTCAAATTTTCAATTCCCATGGGAATTGAATTTTTAATTAAGAGGACACCAGTGTATAATTAATGAACAATTTATTGAAAAGATTATAACTGTTACAAATTACAATAAAAGAGTACCACTACTGCATACTTATTTAAATAACAATAGAAGAAAACAGAACATGGCACAAGAGAACATTTAACATTGTGTTCAACACAAGTGATTAAACACAACATTAAAAACAACTTGTTTGCTCAAGAATTAACATCTAAAAACGTTAAACCTTGAGAAAACAAGAGAACTTGGTCTTTTCAAGATAAATGTTTATACTTAGAGATCAATAATTATAAAACAACTCTTAGTGAGAATTTCAGCGAAATAAACGAGTCTCAGCGAAATACCCAAAGCTCAAGACAGAGTTATTTTACAATTACAAAGAAAGAATATGGCTCAAAGATATAGTAATTATGGTAAATTGAGCATGCTTAGTTTTTTTTCATTTACAAACGCACTTAGTGTTTTTGGTGAAGTCGCTGCGACTTTCATTCGAGTATGAAAAGCAATAATTTTACCGGACGTGTTTTAAAAGGAAGAGGAGTCGCTAAGTCGTTGGCAAGACGTTAAGGAATTTAATTGCTGAAAAGCAGTTATAAGCAGTTATAAAGTGCCTTTATAACATCTTGACACATCTTGACAGCATTGAATATCACAGTAAACGTAATACTTAAGGATTTATAATTAAGTTTTGCCAAATGAAATTTTTTGAAAATTTCGAAATATCCTCATCTTAAAAAGCCATATATCTTTCTTATTGTATTTTAACCTGACAACTCAGTGTAAATTAATTGGATAATGTAAATACTAATTCATGTGATGAAAATGCGTAAATTTAATGCAACAAATAGTTTCAATAGTTTTTCTATAAACCATTTTATAACTTACAAATCTCATACTATTTTTTTGAACAAATATTGATTTCAATTTGCTTTGCTTAAGAAAATCAAACAGTGGTACGATATTTCTTGGTGGTAAACCCATTCATAGTTACAGTAATACAGGGTGTCTCAAAAAAAAAAGGTAATCCAACTTTAGCATGCCATTGTGCGTTAATTACTCGGTGCATGAACATTTTTTCATAATCATAAAGATCAGGCTTTTAGCTGTTGGATACGAGCCAAGCTCTAAACTCATTGTTAAAAGGACACATTCGTGATTAATTGCTTTTCTTTTATTACGCACTGCTTTAATTAGGCACAGAACAATTTTTATTGGACTCGTATTTGCTCATTTTTTCTCCATATTGGATGAAAAACGTGTCATTCAACAGCTAAAAGCCTGATCTTTCTTAATATAAAAAATTACGCTCGTTTACCAAGTCATTTACGCACAATAGCGTGCTGAAGTCGGATTACCTTTTTTTTTGAGACACCCTGTATATACGACAGGGTTTGGAAACTTCGGTCACGTGTCGCAATATGTTGAAAGTTTTCGTCACGTGACAAAAGTAGTGCACAAATGTGTGATTTTGTAGTATAAATCCACATTGACGTTTCGAAACTCTTCAATTTTTGAACGCGATGCAGAGCTTATGACAACCACAGTATATGTCCTTTCATAGTGTATGTAAAAGGCATGTTTTTACCAACTTTTTAATCGGATAGGCCCATCTGGTTTCGCTGGGCATAATATATCGCGACGGGGTGCAAACTATTTTATCTTAGAATCAAGGATAACAAGCTAAGTATCTCTCGCCTGGAATCTCTCAGATTATAGTGAATTTGTTTGGGTGAACAGATTAATATACCGAAAAGCTTCCATAGTTTCACATCTGACATCGCTAGAATTCGTGGGGAATGGAAGAAACATTTAGAAGTTCTTTGCCTTTGTTTTCGTGACGGATATTTATTCAGCAAAATTATATGTCATCAAGAAACATTGTTGTCCTTAGGCTTTGCTTGAAATGATTTATAATCCCAAGTCCAGAACTAGTAAGTTAGATCTTATTAATAGACAACGTATATTAAATAAATGCCTGTTCTAGCCTGCGCGCGACATCAATGATACATAATTTACAGAATACATATTGTTGCAATGCTGGCCGAACTCGGCTCAGTCTTAAATTTGAGTAATATTTACTGCGAGTGCACGTATGTGAAACTGCTACAACTGCAATGTTAATTAATTCATGATAAATAATCTACAATCATCGCTTAGTGTTGATACAGCGTATATATCTATTATGCATTGTAACACACTTCTGTGTTCAAAAGATATTTGATACCTTACATGACATATAAATGCTGCCTACGTTACTGTATATCCATCCCGTACAAACGAACTAAAACAACCTTGTATTTCTTGTTTATCAGTTCTAATCAGTGGTTCTAACTTAGTATAATCCTGGAGCTGGGATTACCAATGATTTCTGATCAAGCAAAGCGAAAGGACAATACGTTTCTTGACCAGGCATTTGCCAATAAATATCCATATCGAGAACGTCTAAATGCTTCGATCATCCATTTTCCAGGAACTCTCAGACTTAAAGGGATATGGCAATAAAAATTCAGTTTATCTCATTTGAAAAAAACTTTTAAAATTATATATAAATCTCCCTTACCGATTCTCCGTATCTTTCTTAGTTCTTGAGATATTTTAACTGAAAACAATGAGCTGTCCGCCATCTTTGATTAATTTTTTATCTCATCAACGGTGGTTTAGTGACGTCACATGCAGGGTTAGCCATATAAAATACTCCTAGGTGACCGAATAACAACTAGATGTTTAAAAATTTGTCAGTCAATTTGTTATTTGAAATAGTGACCGAAGTATAATTTTGGGCTCATAATGACCATTGGCTTTCTGGGTAAAATACTTGCGTGACCCTGCTTGTGACGTAACATGCATATCCACAAAAATCCAAGATGGCGGAGAGCTCGCTGATTTCTGATTATTTCTGTCAAATTCTCTCTAGGAATTAGGGGGAATTGGGGGGTGCAAACAATTTAGGGGGGGGAGGTGAGCGACAGGGTGCGTAGTGCCGTCGAGCAAGCTGCAGCAGGGGTCTGGGGGCACAGTTGCCAATGGGGGTAAGGGGGCAAAGCCTCCAGAATATTTTGAGATTTTTGGTCTTATTTAGTTCAAAATCCTTGTTTTTAGTCTTACTTAGTTCAAAATCTTTATTTCAATCACACTACTGTCATTTATCGCAATGAGCATTTAAATTTTTTTGGGGGTGCAAATTTCTCTAGGTGGGGTGGGAAAACGTTGTTTTTTTGGGGGGTGCAAAATATCTTTGGGGAAATTGTATCCCCAGAAAATCCGCCTATGATCTCAAGAACTAAGAAAGATACGAAAAATCGGTAACGGAGATTTTCATATAATTTTAAAAGTTCTTTGAAATGAGACAAACTACATTTTTATTGCCATATCCCTTTAAAACTATGAAAGCTTTTCAGAATATAAATATATTCACCCAAAAAAAACTCGCTATAATGTGGGAGATTCCAGGCGTATTTTCGAATATTTGGCTTGTTATCCTTGACTCAAAGTTGTAACATGATAGCTCACGCCCCAATATAGTATGACCAACGAAACCAGATGGGTCTTTGCGATTAAAAGTTGGTTAAAACATGCCTTTTACATACCTTATGAGAAACAAATACTCTGGTTTTCATAAGTTCTGCATCGCGTTCAAAAATTGAAGATTTTCGAAACGTTAATAGGGATTTCTACTACGAAATCATACATTTGTGCACTACTTTTGTCACGTGACGAAAATTTCAACATAGTTGAGAAAAAGGTCACGTGTCCCTTTGAAGTTTGCCGGGCTTCCAAACTCTCCACATAACAGGTATATTTTTTAAAAACAATCCTCTCTTAGATTTCACTTCGAAAACGTTTTTGTTTTTGAAATCAATAGTAAAAGAAATTCAAGTACCAAGTTTTAAAAATTTCACATCAAAATTTGATAATTCGGTTGAAGTGCAAACTTCTCGTTTCAAAGAAAATTCGTCAGTATTTTTAGATAACTCAAAACAGGAATTATGGTCCCGGAAGGGAAATAGAGAGAATGGTCATAAAGCACAAGGGGTGGGCAATGAAAATTAATTTTACAAAGGATTGTTTTTGGTGACCCACCCACCAATTTGTCAAGAAATACATATGACCCACCCCTATTTGACAGCTGAGAACACAATGACCCATTCCTAGTATAATTTGACTCAAATGCATCTTAGAGTCTTCTTTCAAGTCATGGTCCTGTGACATATTAAGGGACGAGACCTAGGGGTGTCCAGGGGCATGCTCTGGGAAAATTTACTGATGGTCTGAAATGCCATTGCTGCAAAAACTTGCTTCATAATTATAGCACCAGTTGCTGGTAATTTCTGTTGTAAAGATCTTGCAAAATGCAACATTACAAATTTAGTAATATAATATTTGTGTTGCATGAGTTTAGATATCATATTAATACTTTCAAGTGTATGTAATTGTTGTGACCTACCCTCAGTGTAGTTTAAAATTTGCATGACCCTGCCCCCCTCCAATTTTCATAGCCCCCCAAGTTTCATAGCCCGCCCCCCAAGTTTCATAGCCCCCCAAGTTTCATAGCCCGCCCCCCAAGTTTCATAGCCCATCCCCACCTATACTTTATGACCAGTCCCAAAGTATTCTTGTTCTCTGAAAACAATTTCCAAATCCTTGGAGTTTTTGGAAACGACAAAATATCATTTTACAATTTCATCACAATGTAGTATTAACATTAAAACAAACCAAACACAAATATCAAAACACATTGTTCTTTGTAGAGCCATTTTAGTCAATTTTGGACACTATTCTTGTCAGGTTAAAAACACATCTCTTTGAAGTATAAACATATCTTTACTTACTTGTTGAAAAGACCATGTCTTGAAAGCCATGTAAACCTGTTTTCTTATATTATTATTGCACCTATTACACAACACTCTTACAAAGTGGAACTATTTGAAAGTAATGTTGAACTGAAGCCAACAAAATGAATTTAAAAAGTAACTGCCAAATGAAAACATATTAAAACCAGCCACCTATTCACGGAAATAGAAGTTCTAGAACATATTTCTAAGAACAACATCTTGTAAACTAAAAATTCCAAATACAAATAGTAAATTATTGTTCATTTCTAGCCCTTAAAGTAGTGTTGATCCTTGACTATGTGAAAACCTTGCAGAGCTGTATCAATACTTTTTGGAAGGAACCCTAAAATGGGGGCACTCGACAAAACTATGTCATTTTGTTTGGAGATCTTTTCATTTCTATTTTCTAATCCTTGAATTGGCTTACAGTAATTTCTAAAATAACTATTGAAACTTCAATGGCCAAGTAAGAAAATTTTCACCAAACAATCATATACTTTTGAATACTTTTCATTGTCTTTTCTTTGTACAATACATATAGGACCCCAAAGGACATCATCTTGTAAACTCAAGCTGACAGCTAGTTGTGGTCTATTTTTACCATCTCACATGCACTAGCCCAAAAGTGCTGCTTCAGTTCATCTGTATTCAAACAAGTTCCACTTTGTAATTTCAATAAACCTATTCTAACTTCAAATGTTTGTTTTAATCTTGGAAGAATTACTAGTGAAAATCACAAAGTTTGTTGCGAAGTTTAAATGCGCTATTCAAAATCACACATCTGTTTGGCTTGAGAAATAAACTGGCCAGTCAAATTGTAGATCAATTGAAGTACACAAACCCAATACGTCAGCACTGAACAGAACTGCAACATTCCTCAAAAAACCTATTCTATTTTTGTCCATATTACAACTCATGAATAATCCAACATAGGAATGAGTTTTGCTGGGTAAACAAAACAGAATTTATCAAGGAACGAGGCAGTTTTAAACAGTGCTAACTTGGAGGTTGTATATACATCAATTGATCTGCAATTTGACTGTCCGCAATTTAATATTGCAAGCTCCCTACAAAACCCAGAATCAAATTTGAAAGAAATGCTGTGATTTTCAAATGAACTTTCCAAACTTCAAACAAATATCAGAAGTCAGTTTAAACAAGAGAAGACTGAGATGGTATATAAGGAAGCCCAGTTAATGTCCTTTTCTTTAAAAAATATTCAATTAAAACATGTTTTTACAAACAATGGACCAATTTTCTCTTCCCGAGGCTTGAATGAAAAATTATTGTTTATAAAGGATCTAATAGATACCAAAAGACAAAACATGATTGATTTTGACAATACATTTTGGATGATATTCTTTCCCCTAAATTCTGCAGGCTGAATAATTAATATAACATAATCTGTCTGATTTCAAACATAAATGCTTTGGGCTCTTATAAAACCACCTCAATCTTCTCACTGTGAACAATGTGACCAAGCCAAAAAAATGACAAAAAATTGTTACAGGAATAGGTTATTATGCCAAACAGGAGAAATTTATGTCCAAACTGTGTCACATTAATTTTTAACACAATCGACACAACAGTTTGTCATTCTTTGGCTTGTTCTGAAAATAGAATGGTTTGAAAATTAGAGGTTTGCTGTGATTGGTGGCATAAGAAAGCCTAATATCAAGCATCCATTAATGTCCACGAAAAAGCAATTTTCAAGATTATTTATTGTAAAATAGGCATGGTAATATTTTTGCTGCCATGATTTTTAAAAATGAACAAGCCACTGACCACGAGCTACCATATAATGTTCAAAGCATTCCATGCTTAAACTAAAACATAGAAAAAGTATTTAGAACCTTACATATACTGTCACTGAGATATTCGTTCTTCGTGATAAACAAAACTTCAGCCAACATTTTGAGAGATTCTTCAGACTTGCAACTTCAAATAGATCTAAAAATATTTAAGAATATAATTTCTATTATTATTATAAGGATCATGTGAATGATCGACTTAGTTTAATTAAAAAGGTCATTGCTAAATATGCAGGGTACAAATTAGAGAGGAAAATTATATACCTTGCATATGTCGTGGTTAATAACACTTCAGTCAACACGTTGAGACATTCTTTAAACTTGCAACAAATATCTAAAACAATTTGAGAAAATGTTGCTATTTAACATGCAAATGATTTATATTAACTCATTATCTTGCAATGCACCCAGACACGCCCTTCTTTAGTATTTTACTCTGTCTAACGCCAGACAATTTTACTCTTCAGTGGTAGGGTAATCTTTAAACTAGATTTGCAAAATATATGCAAAATCAGGGTGTAAATGCTGTTTTACCCAATTACGTCCAAAATAACCCAGGTTGGAAAACTTCCACTCGCAGCTACAGACAAATTTAAGGTTCACAATTCGCATCTGAAATTAGCGTTGCTCGCTGCTCACATAAAATTATTTTGAGATTGTAGTCTTTAGATCATCGGAAACGGCCTTTTCAGAGTCAGAAATATACCACATTTTTAAGGAGACAAGGATATTTAGTTAGATCTGTGAATAACTATATTGTGAATAACTCACAGCTCACATCTGATTACGGGTCTGCTTGCAGCTTGTAAAATCAATCCGTTCACAGCTACGTGTATGGAAATTCATGCATGTTTTCCAACCTGGGAAATAACATAACTATTTATATAACAAAAAATAAAAATACAAGGTTGCTCAACTTGGGCAGTTTAAATTCTGCATAAAAATCACTGCCTATGTGAGTTTAGAAATGCTTATTCTTGGCTGGCTTTTGGCAACATAACATTTTCCTATGTGGTTAATAAGACTGGAAATCATTTCTCAATATTTTTGTGTTTTGAAATGAACAAGAAGTTCATTTCATTTAACTGATGTTTCAATGACATCTTGCAAAACAGTTAAACGATGTTCTCAGCATCGTCACTGCATATATTTAATTTGAATCCAAATTTTGCCTCCCTAACTAAAGATCCCGGCAAGATCTCAAAAAGTCTGTCTATTTTCGACGAATTAAGCGACTTAGATAGGTTGGTCAACACTATTAACAACAAATTCCACCTAAAATAAGGTTGCAATTTCGGCAATCGACCAATAGTGAACACACAAAGTACAAACTTTATGCCGAAAAATCGCACTAAACACGGGCTTGGTTCCCCTAAGATCCATATCTATTAGCAATCTAAGTACAAAATCTAAGTATTCCTGTACAAAAACAGATATTAAATACAGCATATTACCTCCAAATAAACGTATAGGATTCATGAAAAGGACCTTGCCAACTTCGCCATGTTTCTTGTCGAACCACGCGGAGAAAAATTTCAAAATTCGGAAATGTTCGGAATTCCGTCGCACTCCCGAAGCAATGCGACGGCAAGTCGACTAATGCCGAACATTAACTTTGAGCCCGTGATAGAAGTCCTTCACGTTGCTACTTCATCTTATATATATGAAATGGTTCATCCATCCATGTAGTACTTCATCTTATTTAGATGAAATGGTTTAACCATCCAGTCAATTTAATGCATATCAGTGGACCACTGATCTGCATTAGTTTAACTGGATGGATGAACCATTTCATCTATATAAGATGAAGTACTAAAGTGAAAGGATTTCTATCCAGTATTACTATAGAGTTCAGTGACCCACTGAGCTGTATTAAATTAACTGGATGGATAAACATTTCATTTATATAAGATGAAGTACTGAAGTGAAGCGTGCCACTGATCTGCATTAGTTTAACTGGATGGATGAACCATTTCATCAATATAAGATGAAGTACTAAAGTGAAAGGATTTCTATCCAGTATTACTATAGAGTTCAGTGACCCACTGAGCTGTATTAAATTAACTGGATGGATAAACATTTCATTTATATAAGATGAAGTACTGAAGTGAAGGACAAAACTTATCAAAAAACCGCGCGAAAATTGTTGGTTTTTCTGAGTTTTTGGGCCTTCTGGATAGAGTTCGGAGATATGACAATGTAATTTATGTAGAAAAATATAAGATACATTAAAAAATTGATTTTCAAGCATGCAGTAACTTATTTTTGACAGTTAAAATAAGGATTATATAAGCTAGCCCAGCCGTCATATTCAAAGTGCTCACTAGTTCTCACTGATGGCCAACAAGAAGGCGCGAAGCCAAAAATGGCCAACAAGAAGGCGCGAAGCCAAAAATAGCACCACTTGAAAATCATCAATTTGTTTATGTTTTAGAAGGGTTAAAGCATGGACTAAAAGCTCAAGATAAAAAGCAACACCTGGAGTTTAGTGCAAAATCATTTTGGAAACTGCCGAAGTGTTTTCTAGTGTATTTTTTCTGAGTTAAAGACCATAGTTTGCTTCGGCACGCTCGAACTTTGTCATTTGTTTCCAAATAGGAAAGCGATACCCCCCATTTTTGCTGCAGATAGAAGTAAAACAGTCAAAACTAATCGGAAAACCACGTTTAAATCCCAACCAGTTAAGTCTTTTGATGAAAAAAAGTATTCTTCTTGCAAATTTTGAACTCTTTTCAAATTCTGAAAAGTAGTGGAGTACTGGAGTTCACTGCGTCTATCCAGTATTAGTATAAACTTAGTAATAGACTATCACTTTTCCTGCGTTCTGATTGGCTACGCTACTCGTAGACTATTAGTGATAGTCTACTAGTAGCAAAATTCAAAACAATGGCGTGAAAATTCACGTTTAAAATTAATATTAATACTTTTGTTTACTTTTGTATTGTGTTCCCTAGTTCTCAATAAATGCTATAGTTTATACTAAAACAATTAGACAACTCGGCCTCGTTGGCTATGAGCGAATAGTCAACTCGGCTTCGCCTCGTTGACTATTCGCTCATAGCCAACTCGGCCTCGTTGTCTAATTGTTAATTACTATAGAGTTCAGTGAGCCACTGATCTGCATTAAATTGACTGGACGGATAAACGAAGATCACTTTTAATTTTTAAATGTATTGAATACATATTAAATATACACGCTACAATATATATTACCAATAAATAATATACATAATATCAATATACAGTTCGTTACAGTTCATCTGCTGACCTCCTAACAAAACAGGGCGGCTTTTTGAAGAAAAACAGATATCTCCAACAAGTTTTAGTGTCCTTGCACAGTAACGTTAATTCCTTTCATTATATGAAGTAGTCTTGTATTTACAGTTGTGGTACATTAACAGCATGGGGAAATTTAGCTCACTATTTGCTCCTTTAAATGTCGCCATTTCTGTAGACTGAAGTTGACCATTATCTGCTCTCTCGCAATGCTTACTGAAACCCAGCTAATCGTAAACATGTACAGTTCTCACTCTGAAAACTGCCAGTTGACCACCATCTGCAGGACCCCTGTGTAGAACACTTTTAACTACGTTTTAGCTAGAAATAAGCGAATGTGATTGGTTAATTTACTTTCCCCCAAACTATAGCTTAACTTTAACTATTATTAATACAACCAGCCCCAGCATGAAAGGGGCTAGTGAAGCCCTAAAGAACCTTCAGACATCTGGGGTCAAATAATCAGCTTTTGAACAACTGACCCTTGTCCTAGAACTATGACAAGAAATGACTTAGGATGCAATCCAAGGAAGGGAGGATTGTAGTGTTTATCGTTTATGCGTAAGCAATCACGTTAGCCAGCGGTGTATAGCATGAGTGTGTACGTCCGCAGTAAATGCGTTCAGCGGAGTATCCGTGAGAACGTTCTTTGTACGTTTTGAAGCCGACCATATTGTTTTGAGATAAATCTATATTTTCATTGTATTCTACGCGTGTTTTATTATTACAAAAGGACTTTATAAAACGCATTCCGAAAAAATTTAAATATGCTTGGCTACGCTAAACAAAATTGAAGTAAAGTTATCGTTAACTTCCACAAGAAAGCATATTGAACATTCGTAGAACAACACGCGTTCAAAACGAGTGTCAAAAGTCAAAACACAAGTTTATAAATCATGCAGAATGCGTCTCACTTAGGGACTGGTCATAAAGTATGTGTACTGGGGGTGGAGGGACCGGAAATGTTCGGAATTCGGTCTGACACGTCTGACTCCCGAACAAATGCAACGGCAAAGCGACGGTAAGTCGACAAATTCCGAACATAGACGACATATGCATAATACCAACTAGACTTGGATTCCCTCGGACTCTAGAGACGGACTTGATCCAAGTCTAAATACCAACCGTCGATGGGTTATTTCGTAACAGAGGCGCACAAAGGGAGGAGGCAATTTACCCAGTGAAATAATCAATATATATTAGTGTAAGATAGCCTCCCATAAATATTGCAGGAATTTGCTACAACTTCCGGGACCCCCTATGAAGTAGTTAGGGATATCACCAGTGCCTCGACGTTTTGCTCCAGACCCCCAATGTCTCTGGGCGGCCCTGCTTTGTAACTACCTTCAGGAAATCGTGTGCGAATAATGGTGAATGGGACATTAGGTGATTCGTGATCACGCATTAACTGAAAACCGTACGAAATGCCTAGAGACAGAAATATATGCATATACGAGTCCTTGATACCATGCATAAAGACAGAGCAAATACATAGTACAGGTGTATGTACCACAGAATACCGCAAAAATTTACATGTTCCATATCTTTTTCAAATATATATAATGTGGCTTCTTAATATTTTTTAGTATAGTTTATCGATATACTTTTTCTTCCTGGGGGGTTTTGGGACTAGATTTCATAGACTTAAATTTTTTTTAATTGAACATTCTGTGGAACAAACTCTAATGTACCACAGAATACCAGTGCAGAGATAAATAAGCAACGGTTTATCCAATTGTACCAGGATTTGGTGTGTCATGTTGTGTGACAATACTGTAGGATATTGCTAACTTAATTTAGTGGAAGGTAAATACTAAAATCAGTACAGCATACCAGTGGTGTAACCAAAGAATACCAGGTTTTTCAATAATTTTGAAAAATTCAGTTTTTCAATGGTAAAATTGATTCCTCGGCAGGGACGCCGGAGCGATAGTAGGGCAGGGGGGAGGGGGCAATGCGAACGTAAGGGCAGTCGAGAAAAATTTCGCTGTCACGCCCTTTCGATGGGATTTTGATGATTTTCAAATTTCAACCTATTTAATTGTTATTTCTATGTACAAATATAGCTCTAAAGAAGTACGGAACGAAAACAATAGCTCTCCATTACGCACTGATCGTCTAATACAGCTGTATTCTCTCTTCTTTGCCAGTATTATTATTGTTTCATTTATATTATAAGGGCACTTTTGCCCCCCTTAGAAAGGGCAGGAGGGCGCTTGCCCCCGGAATCCCCTCCGGCGTCCCTGCCCTCGGTGTCATCCTGTATAGTAATAATGTTGTGTTGCACAGAAAAAGTAGTGATCAACATAAATTATACTGGTTTGCAAACTTATTTTTAAACTTTCGAATTTTACAGGCATTATGCGGGAAAAAGTATCAAAAACATAGAATGTTATTTTTTGTTAATCCTGATTATTTTTAAGAATTTTTATTAAAATATTCATTTTTTGTTTTTATATGTCAATTAAAACTAAAACTAATATATATTCACTAAAATAAAGTATATAGTATGTTTCCTCCAAATTTTATAAGATCAATAAATAAGACTGGTATTCTGTGGTACCGTGGCATTCTGTGGTACATATACACCTGTAGTGTATAATAGTTCCGCACAGTATAATATTTATACACAACAATATGTCTTTTGCCGTATGCACTTCGCAGTTTGTTGGCGATCAGTTGTAAAAACAAGGACAAATGACCATCATCAACTGTGGATATGCAGCTGTTTCGCCCTTTTGGGGCTCATCAGCACAGTGTAACTGATGATGAGTCTATTACATCCAATGTTGTGGACGTGGAACACTACAAAAATGTATATACAACAAAATCAGACTATTGCCCTATGCACACAACGTCGGCACTTCGCAGCTTACTGTATTGTTGGCGATGAGCTTTGAAAACAAAATCGAATGTAGTGTCCAAACTCACAATCAGCAACTGTGGACAGCTATATAGATATATATATTGGGAAGGAACATTTATGTTCCTGGGTAAATTTGAATGCAGTACATATTGTTAATATGCTATACATACCGTGCGTACAAAATAGAGTGAAAATTCCTGGCACGAGTTTAAAATTTCGTTTATTCGATTCTCCACCTTTAAAACAATCTCCCAACTGTGGGTTCTTGTTATCCAGTACATATGAGCCCAGTACCAAATGAATCGCAATTATCGTCACAAGGTTTTAGGTGACTTGCTTTGAAACAAGGCTCATTGTCAATGAAAACTTGTCAATTTTTTGTCAAACACACGAGCAAATAAAACTCGCTCGTCTGTATAATGGGGCTAACCTCTTCTTTTAACTGCTGAATCTCGTTTTCTGAAATTGCACCATTTACCAATCTCTTCAACAAAGCCCGAACACTTCTGCGGTTAATGAAATTCCTTGTTTCAAACCTAGTGTTGATAAAAAAATATATCTACGTGATAATATTCAAAGTGAATCCAAATTTCTTATGAAATTTTATAAGATTGTTTTAGTAAAACGTATCTTCCATCGTGTATCTCACCGTTAAACTGAGCTTCATTTTCAATAACTGGTAGGAAGGTTTTCTGAATGCCCAAGGTTGTACCATCCATTACAATTTTGTCTGGACCAATTCCACAATCAGGGCAACGGAACCCACACTCGAAATCAATATCCAACAATCTACATTATGATAAAAAGAAGAGTGAAGCTAAAAGAAATAAAAACCAGAGCAGTATTGCTAATTAAGTATATACTAGTTGCTGCATGTAGAGTATGTTAATTGTTATCACGACATTAATCACGACATCAGGTATATCACGAACCTGATCATAGCTAATACGGCCAGACGAAACTTCGTATAAGTGATGATCTGTCCAAAGTTGAAGTTGCCAGCCGAAAATTGTCGATGAAGATACGCGACGTAATATCTGTACATTGGAAGCCTAAATACAAAGTTAGCATATTTAAGGTATAAAGACATTTGTTGTTACTCAAAGTCTTATTGCCGTAGGCAATCCTCAGCCATGATACAACAATTCCCGTTGGTTCAGTGAACCGCACTCACAGATTTATTATATAGTTAATACTCTGACATTGAACCATCAGCATGCATGGTATATACTGTACATGCTTGCATGCATGTGCACTTATAGTCAGATATGAACATGCGTGCATGTGGTCATTGATTATGTAATATAATCTAAAGCTTATATATACACGCACGCATAAAGTAACGGCACTATACTTACCCAGACGCCAGAAATAGGTGAATATAATCTTTGAGAACTGCATGGGAAATACCATAAGAGCCAAACCAACCATTGTTATTTTCATACCCATCGTACGACTTCTTATTACGACAAGCCGAACACGGTCTGAAATAAACTGCAACGAAAACATATAAATTATAGTATTTATACTGTAAACGAACAATTAAGTAAACAAAGTCTAACAATCATTAAATTTTCGCTCGCTACTAGAACAAGTATGGTTCTACAGTAAGTGAGTAGCGAGCGAAAATATGTCTGATATAACAACTTGCATGATTGCCGTGAACGAATAGAATTACCAAACAGTTGTGTTGCGAAAATCAATTTGCTAATATTTACCTACCATTAACATAAGTCACAGAATACATGCACGCAGTAACGCTATTCTGAACATGCAACCATTTATCCTCAACTGGTTCTTCTATCCACGACTCCCCACACTGACAAACACCATCACTGTTTGGAACAAGTACGCACACACCATTCTTTTTAGGTAAATTCTGATAAGCAGAGACATCAGAATGTTCTCCTACAAATGTTGGAGACAAGTGGAAAAAAAAGCAATATCAGAAAAAAATACGAGAAATGCGACAAATTATATGTAATACAGTAATGCATATATATATACATATATAAAATAATATAGCCAATGTACATCACGGGTCCTTTTTATGAGCTGGTTTATTCGTGAATAATACCTTCAGATAGAAATAGTGGAACCTTCTTCTTGCTTTGGCTTACAAGTTGAAAATATTTCCTCATTTCAGGAGAAACCTCCATAGAAAATTTAAATAAGGCCAATGGCGATTCATCCCAATCAGTTTCAGTTTCAATCTCCGAGGCGACGTCAGCAGTATATGATTGCAATGAAGACCGTGGCAGGTGTTGCAACGTAGTTGAGGCGAAGGGGGCGTCATCTTCGTATACACAAACGTACAAATCCCCCATGAATGTGTAGGTGGCTTCACGGCAATCCAACTCGATCCGCTCGGAAGTGGCCTAAAAGCAACCTGGTATATAAAGACGTTAATTACAGTAAGTAAAAATATAGTTCTCATACGTTTATTTCCAGGTGGTTCTTGTTAGGAGAACCGTTATTTACACTTTATATAGATGAACGAAACGTCCCTTTTTCAATCGATACTAATTAACAATTAGATTATGAGCTCAAGATTTCTATGAGGTGATAGTTGATGAGGGCGAAGCCCGAATGAACTATCATCTCATAGAAATCGAGAGCGAATAATCTAATTGTTTTAGTAGAAATCAGCAAGAAAACAGTATTTCAAAACGTTTTTCATAATTTATTGAAATAAATTCGTTAAAAATCGCGCCGAGGAGGTGGCTGTTTCGCTACTCGCTATCTATCGACAATTAGATAGCGAGTAGCGTAGCCAATCAAATTACAGCATTTGCAATAGTATACTAGTATGATTCTACTAATTGCATTTAGTGCGGAGATGTACGGAACCTTACTGTAATATAGAACATAACATGATATATCAGTTTTAAAACATACTTGTGGTGGTTCCTCCTGACTATATGCATGTTCTTTCTCTTCATATGATTTAATTCCTATATAGCACGTGATAAGAAAACAATTAAAAAAATTGTCAACTTCTTTAATGCAACAAAAATACAAACATTAAGACATAACGATTTTCAAGGAGCACGAGAACGAGAAGAAACGGAAGTACCAACAGAGGGTTTTAGATGTTGAAATGGGCTCTTTTACACCTCTTGTTTTTGGGACAAATGGCGGAATGGGGAGTGAATGCCAAATGTTTCTCAAACAACTGGCCCAGAAACTGTCAGAGAAGGATAATGAACGATATGCAGTTGTCATAGCGTGGTTGAGAACCAGAATTTCTTTTGAAATTTTGAGATCAGTGCATGTAAGTGTCAGGGGGTCAAGATCACCCTTTTTTAGAAAGGAATTTGAAGTTTTAGACGATTTTGGACTAAACGTCAAGGCTGCTGGAGTCTTTTAGAATTTTTATCATATTTTAATAATATAGTTTTAAATAGTTTATAATAGTATGTATTCTGTATTCAAACATTATTACTGGTGAGAAAGGAACATTATTAGAGATGAGAAAGGAACATTTTGCGTAAATGTACACTAAGTTAATATTAAGTTGTATAATTATAATTTCATCTACTATTTTTAATAAAATTTACTGTTATTAAGACATAACGTAAATATACCTTATAGTAAATTGGAGTATTATAGAAAAGTCATTATTCAATTCAATTGACTTTAAAGGATCGCACTTATCATATATTAATGATTCACCAAACAAATATGAAATAATCATAATCATTATACAATATAAATATGGTATGACATACTTTGATCGTATATTTCTTCTACTTTGATGTTACATTTTGAATCAAAATGTCCGTAGTATACTTCCATGGCTAATATGTGCAGACACTTTGCATATGGAATAACTGGAAAGTTATAAAAATCATTATAAATATTTAATGAAGAATATATATCCCAAGGGTCAAATTAATATGATGTTAGAGAGTAAATATTGTATTTCCTAGAGAATCTCCACACGGGTGTCCATTTCTAAATGTCATTGTTTTTATGAAGCGCAGTTAGCAGAAGACACACATTGTAATTATCACTGAAGTCTAAAACGTTGTCCCTTGATAACGCGAGGAATGAGAAAACGGTCAGTAGCATAACGCCTCCTTTTGTCTTTACAGCACCATTATTGATAATGAAATGTTATGTATATCACCTTTATCAAGTTCATCATTAACGTCTGAATTAAGTGCAATCACAAATTCCATTCTACTGCGATCACAGGAACAAGAGAAGGCCCATTCATTTCCAATTGGAGATTTGTGAGCAGAACGATGTAAAAAGATGTAAGATGTGTGCTAAAAAGCAAATGTTGAAAGGTTAAAAATTATCACCCATGCAGCATTGGGCATTGTAACATTTTTCATTTCAAAGACCAATTTCCGATCTTAATGCCAAGAAATGCTTTAAGAAACACACTCTGGCAGTGCAGTCCTCGCAATCTTTGGCGGCAAACAGCAATTGAGCCAATAATTCCGCCGAAGATGAAATTATCGACAGCAAATTTTTGCCAATTGTTATCAACACTTACTTTTACTATATACAGTACTGTAAAAGAATCTACCAAAAACATTAAATATACATATAAATACATTACATAGACGGATTTTAAAAGGTTTTCCCACCCCACCTAGAGAAATTTGCAACCCCCCAAAAAAATTTAAATGCTCATTGGGATAAATGACAGTAGTGTGATTGAAATAAAGATTTTGAACTAAGTAAGACTAAAAACAAGGATTTTGAACTAAATAAGACCAAAAATTACCAACTGTGTCGCTCACCTCCCCTAAATTTTAGAGCAAAATCTGAAAATCCGCCTATGATACATTAATATTTCAGGTTTCAAACAATCCATTTGTTGTAAACATACATCTTCAGATTGTCATTATGGGACAAAAATATTGCTGTCGAGCTGCCTCCAAACTCTAAAATATTGACGGCAATGTTTTGTCTACGATGATTTATTAAAATGGCGAAGGTTGCTGGCAAAAACATTTGGACAATAGTAACCTGGGGGTGACGCTTGCAGTCGTGAAATAATACATTAACAAACTTTATCCTGGCAATGCGATTATCAGAAAACATAGACAGTACAATGTCTTAAGCTTTTTTGCTCTAATGTAATAAAATACTAAAAATTATAACATAAATGTTTTAATTTGTAAAGACGAGTCTGACTAACATCTGGACGATGATTAATACATGTTCCAATGGGCACGGGAAAGAAAGATACTAGTCTCAATAATTTATATATAACATTACAGCTATATACATATGCTTTACCTTAATATGTCTCCTTTCTACATCATAGTCACATACAGCATATGATGTGCAATTTTCTAATTCTGTTACATATTCAAACTGAATAAGCAGCTGCGAATAGTGAACATGTGGTAATAGTTTTTTCTGCAACAAATAAAATAGCAAAATATTTGAGATAAATAATTGTTCATTGCACTCAATTATGGGATTAATCCAAACTGTACAATACGCACTATAGATCTGTTCAAAAACATGCATTGAGGAAACGACTTAACCCATTAACTGGCAGCAGTGGCGTAGCCGATTTGGTCCCGCTATGCAAATTTCAAATCATTATCGTTATTCATTTCTTTAGAAATTGATTGTTTTCACCGTCAATGAACACAAACAAATTTGCATAGCGGGACTAAATCGGCGGGCTGGCTACGCTACTGACTGGCAGTACCACTGACAAGTAAAATCGTCTGGTGTTAGACAGAGTAAAATACTGAAATAGGACTCATCTGGGTGCAATGCCAGCTAATAGGTGAATACACTTATCTATCTAGGGGCCCTGTGACTACTTATTGTAGCATACATGAATGAAAAATAAGCAAACCTATTCGTACCCACAACATGCAAGCATGGCAGCATGCATGTTGTTAGTTTTATTGGTAAGGTACTGAAGCTTTGTTTGAGCAAACAATGGTCCCAGGTATACCTTATCTATACAGACAAATGTATAGAATCAGAAAGGAAACTTAATGACAGACTTTAATAGGCACCACATGATACTTATAGGTGTAACAACCACTGCCTGTACTGTGACCATTTTTTTAATTGCCAGCAGCACAATAATTAACCCATTAGCTGGCAATGCGCCCAGATGCGCCCTACTTTTGCATTTTACTTTGTCTAACGCCAGACGATTTTACTCGTCAGTGGTATGGTACTGCCAGTCAATGGGTTAATAAAAGCTACAGTATATTTACTGAACATTACACAATCTGCACAATAATAATATTTTTAAGAAACACTATACTAACCTCTGTATTTGGTTGATTAAGCATATTAACCTCATTGAAATGAAACCTAGAAATCTCATCATCAGTGTTTAAATGCTACAAATGCCAAACAACAGATATTTAAGAGCTAGAATTAAATATATTTCAATAAGTGAAAAGGAAAAATGCTCACCAGTCTCTGGTCTTGGTCAGATTCATTGTTAAACTCGTGGTTTACTTCATGAGAATCCTATAAATTATATTTATAACATCAACTTTGAATATCTAAGGCAAAAACCAAATACATTGACATAATCATGTGAGATAACTGTATAATGTATCATAGAGTTTACATCCATAATTTAACCAATTGAGCTGGAATGCACCTTAACACAATCTACTCTCCAGGTTAACGGCTGACATTTTATTCGTAAAATGAAAAGTCGTTAATAAAATTTCAAGGAATTAAAGAATACGACAACTAATCAGTTGTCCAATTAATGTGCATGGAATTTAAATTAGGTTTTCATTTGATCAGTTCTAAGAAGTTGAAAATAGTCAATTGCACCTGATAATACCATGCAGCCTACATATATAAAGGATTAAAGAGAGCATTTATGCACTAGATAATGTTGCTGCATGGAATATCTTTCATATACAAGTACCGATGTAATGTATAAATTACTAAATACTGTTGTAGAGGAGACCTGAAAACTCACTTACAGGTGCACAGTCAGTATTATCTTCAGTATATCATAGTCACATCTTCATTTTCATTCTGTGCAGCATATATATCATGAATATAATAGAAATAAGTGAAACAATTTACAGGACTTAAATGTGCTGAAACTAAAGTCACTAAACATTTAATTAATTAGTAGTCGGCTACTAACTTCCAGACGAAGGGCCTTCGCTCGAAACGTCGAAGTTCTTATTGTATTTTTCAGGTAGTTTTACACAACAGTCAACTGCCGAAACTATACTAATAAGGTCTACTCTACAGTGACTTGGCACCTAATGCACCATAATCATCCCCTCCCACTCACTGTGAGGCACTTTACATTAATTTACCACCTCTCTGGAGTGGAGATGTAAGAAGGTTCCCCAGGGTGGGAAAATTTCCACTTGCGGCCCCATTTTCACCTGTTTTTTATCCCCCCCTCTAGCATTAGGAGGGGGGGGAGAATGGACACTCTTGGATTTGACTGATACATCATCAAATTTCCAATTTGTAAAAAAATGTTTTTAAGCAGATATTAAATGGAATGCCAGACGGTGTTAACGAACGAGCCATCTCAATAATTTAAACACTATTAAATTCATTCATGGAAGCTACTCATACAGTAGTTAAATACATATGGGTGATATGGTAAAAGAAATCAAGAAGTACCTTTCTTTCTGATGACGTTGCAAGTAGAGGTACTGAGTTGTTGTTGGTAGTATCTTTAGACTCTGAAATCTGCATTCAGCAATCAGCATGGAAAGAGTTGGTAGTCAGTTCAAGAGACCCCAAGTTGGGTTCTATCGCAGTCCAAGTGACGGTTGAAGAACTAGAAGAAAAACAGCCCCCTCAGTTTCTTCGACATATTGTTTTTCAATATTTTTTCGCTCGTGCGCATGCTCAGAACCAAAATTATTAAGGTGGCTACATACAGTTTTGTAATCTGCGATGTAATTAATCGTTGAAAGACTTCAAAGAATGCATGTACTTGGGGAAATTCGCGCAAATTTGAGTCAACTGATTTTCAAAACATTCGTTACTGAAAATACAGTTACAAAGCAACTGAATAATGATCTCACAAACCCCTCAATTTTTGAGATTACAATTGACTTTCTTTTACAGTTGCATTTCGTATCCTGTGTTACTATGCAAGAAAGATTTTTATGCAATTTTTTTTTATATGGGGATTATAACACGGCGTATTATTCTCTAGATGTCACCATAATAAATCGTAAAATTGCGTTACCTTATCGATAAAACTCTGCATACGTTGGAAATTCTGCTTTCGCTCTAGAAACTTGCATGGTGCACAAGGACCAGGTACTCTTCAAAAAAATGTTTAACCAAGTGACGTCATACAGACTCTGTACATGAAAGGATTATTACTGGATCAGTCCATGTAAAACTCATCATCGCTTTCTTGTTCGTTATCGAAAGAACTTGTAGAAGCGGGTAATCCATCGAAATTTAACTCGTCATCTTCGTCATCTTCTTGCTGACTATTTTGACAGCTTATGCAGCCACACAATTCATTACATTTAAGTCCAGACTTAACGCAAGAACAACGCATCGTTTTGCAACCAGTCTTACAATTACAATGGATGCAAAGAAAGCATATCAGGAGCAGTGGGGCGAGTCAGCCATTCAATTTCTAAGTGCCCACCGATCAATTTCAGCCCACTGCAGATGGAAGATTTTTTTGTTGGTTCAAGGATCGAAACCAGAAGCTGCTTCTAAAGATTCGCCTTTTCGAAGCTTCGCTCAGCTATCCATCCAGAATTTGAAGAAAGTCGTCGGCATACTTTCCGGATATAAAAGTCTGTACCTGCAATCATCAACACTCTCTGAAATCGTGTTACCATAAAGCAAGCAGACAGATTCAGTGAAGCAGTGGCGGGCATTTTTTAATTTTTTTCAAGGGGGGGCCATTTGTGAAAAAGGCCCGTTATCCATCTGCAGATTGAAGGCGCGAGCCCTTGTAGGGCTCCGGGATTTTGTATCCCGGTGAAATGTCTGAGCTCTGAAACCAATTCTGAATACTATAAGATTGAATATTTTACTTGTAATCCAATAGTATTTCAATGTTTTGACTACTGAATGTCTAACTATATAAGCCGGATAAAACAATATTTGTTAATATAGACAATCATTTAAGCTGTAACACTCGTTGAAATCGTGTTACCATTAAAGGGCCTGGCCAAGCAGACCCTAGAATCTATTCAGTGAAGTGACGAGATCTTCTGATACTGGAAACGATTCTCCAAGTTTACAAAAACTTTCTTTAAATTCTGGGTAGTCTTCCAGTATTTTCCAAGGCTTAGCTTTTCCTTTTCCAAGAAAGGCGCTCGTAGAATCACATCCTATAAAAAGTAGACGAAACTTTATCAATGAAACTGGTGTATGCAGCATACATAAAGCTTAAAAAATATTTACCCGAGAAAGCATGAAATCCTGGCAAGCATTTGCATAAGCCTTCTCCGAGTGAACGCGAGATAGCTGAGATATCTATGATGCAAAGTTTGTTGCCAGTGCCGGTCATCAAAAACAACGGCTTTCCAATGTTTTTCTGATTAGCGATACAGAGCACAAATACATCCGTGTCTGAACATTTAACAATGATGCGGTCGTGACTGAATGATGCGTGTTGAGAATGTAGCAATAAGCGCGTGTCAGCTTCTTCGTGGTCACTCTCTAGTTCCCGTACTTCTTGATGTAGTAGAACAGCATTTGGAGAGGAACCAGGGACTAATAAATAGCATTTGTCTTTTGAAGTGATATACATGCACTCTAAGTTATTGAGTTTAGAAGTTTCATATGTACACCAGTACTCGCATAAGAAAGCCATTAACGATTCTTTGTTCTCCCCGGAGCTCATGTACTTTCTCCACTGCTTTGGAACATTCTGATTTTTGTTCAGGATACGAACTCTTTGCACTCCTTGAGCAGCTCTTCTTGATCTTTCAGCATTCTTTATACTAATTCCTGGATACCTGTCTGCAACGAAATCCAGTCTGACTGCTTTCGATTGACAGGCTATCTTTATTAACAAAGCAAAGGTCGCGTCTGCAAAGTCACTAAATGTTTTCCAACTTCCTTTCAACGCATGCAAGATCGCAAAGGCGTCAACAATAAGTGCATTACGTTCGTCAATGTTTTCGAAGTTCACAACTGGATCTTCAAACATACTTTTCAAAATTTCGAACATCTTGGACTTCGCCGTCTTCACAAGCCCTCCAGTAACCGTAGCAAGGGAAAGCGGGTAATCGCTTAGACTGTAAGAGAGTAATTCGTTCAAGTCCAATTCCTGCGATTTAGACATAACAAGTAGCCGGGCAAAAAGGTTTCGATCTGTCTTCAGAGCAATCAGCTGGCCTTTGCAGTTTTTTATCTTTACATTGTCAGACAAAAATGTTTTAAGTTTGTTCTTTTTAATCGAACTGAAGATGTCTGGATCATCGGTAAAAAGATTCCTTTGACAAAATTCAGAAAACTTATGTTCTCCAAGTTCTTCAGCATTGAGGATTCCGTCCGCAGTAGAAGCATCGACTTCCACGCCATTTGAAATATTAACAAGACCGGTCTGTTCGCCAATGAAAGGATTTGTCATATTTGAGATGGTGAATTTACCATCATTTACAGACTTCTCGTGCCTTTCACTCTTGGTCCTATCGAGATCTTTCCTCCGCCTGGAAAGAAAGAATGTTTTGATAACGATAGCCAGATAGGGATCGAAATTATTTAAATAAAGGAATGAAACTTAGAGTAAAAAATAGAATAAACATTACCGTGGAATACAATTCATTCCAGCCATAGATTTACACGTTTGGGTTATTGCGGCTCTTTCTGACTGTGACAGCAACCATCTATGGACAGACGCTCGATTCATTGAAAAGCCAGTCAAACCACCCTTCGTTTTTGAATCTCGATTAACCGTTTGCTCTATGGTTTGGTCGCAAGCCACTGCTGAAAAACCATGATCACTTTGTCGCTGGACAGAAAAGTTAGAAGACAACTCTGGCAGAATACCTTCTAATCAAACAGAAAGAGCATGTCTTAGTTTATTAATTTACAAAATTGGAAGCTTTTAAAAATCGCGATCTCAATTTGTCTCGGTCATATAAATGTAATCTCCTTGGTATGTTGACATACCTGGATGAGTCTTTTCTAAGGACGTCATCTCTAGCCAATACGCTGAACCATATCTTGCATAATTCACTCTGTCACACGCGAAAAACCAGGGAATCATCGACCGAAATGCAGACAAATGAAGTTCCCAATCAACCTGTCTGGTGGCTCGAATGAACATTAATAGGATACCTTTAAAAACAAAACGAGGAAATGTTAGACTTAAAAACTTTAAAGGGAACACCGAGTAATGCCTGATCGGTCGATTTGTTTTTTATGCCTTAACCGTAACTTAATCACTTTACCTGCCATTCTGATATACATGGTCCAATAAGCAAAAGTCTTCGATGTTGCTGAAGATTCTGCGATGAAGGTATCGTAACGATCTATTAAATCAGCAAACTGTTCACTTTCAAATAGTTTCAATGAAGTCGTTCAGTTTATCTTCAAAGAAGGTGTTCCCCGCCGCCTGAACAATTAATTGGATATACTCTCTAGATTCATCGTCCAATGTTTCCATAAATGCTTCGAATCGCAGACGTTGTAACGCTTCATAGATAATTTTGTGACTCATTATGGACCTGTTATAGTGTTTACCAGATAAAACACCTGTAATTGATCCCTCGCTTACAAGACCAGACTCGATCAGCACATCCTAAGAAAAATAACAAATTAATTTAATGAAGAAGGTCTGGGAATTCCTATAAACCTTTTCAGAGAACTGCCATGCATTAATAGAGCCATTTATACGGTGGGAAATAAGTTGAGTCTTAATTAAGACACGTCTTATATAAGACGTGAACACCTTCGTATAAATGGTACAATTTGTTCGTAAGCAAAGTTCGCCGCGACTAAAATGAGAACAGGTGTTGACGCTTGTCCAAAATAGGCCGCGACTTATTGAAAACTGACCATTTATACGAAGGTGTTCACGTCTTATATAAGACGCGTCTTAGTTAAGTCGCGACTTATTTTCTCCCGTATAAATGTCTATTTTAAGAATGATAAATAAACGACTTAGTGCTAGCAATTTTTTCATGGTACTTATCATCACGGTTAAGTATGACATACCTTTAATCCTCCGTCTTGAAAAATCCTGGCAATCGAAGACAAAAATGACATGATCACATGAAATTCCCCAAGCCGCGCAATAAAACGATTGTAGAAAATGTCATTTTTCCACCTGACCTGCTGTACTTTAGAATATATAGCTTCATCGAATACAAGTGTTGCAAATCGTAGCTGCAATTTGTCGGCTATTTCTGTGCATCTTTTCAGAATAGCATGAATCGTTGAAAACTCTGTTGGCGATGCGTCGATAACGGAAAATAACCAATCCTTGAAACAGGGGGGATAACATCTTCACACAGTATTGTGTTAAAGCCAGTCCATCCTGGAACGATATAGTCATCTGATGGCAAACGTTTAATCAACACATAAGCCAAATCAAGTTTTTGGGCCGTTTCACAAGCAGTTGTATTAGTAACTAGTCCTGAATTATGAAACTTTGGCGTCTTTTTAACTCCGAGACTGAAAGGCACGACGTCTGAACCGGGTACTTTCACCGTCCGCTGGCATTTTTTTATCGTTACAGTCTGTTCTGGATAAACCTGCTTTTCTGACGTGATCCTCTGAGTAAGAATACCGTTAGTCACATGTGTCTGTTTATTGATCTCCTCCCCAAAATCAATATTGTCGTAAACTATGTTGACAGCCCCATTTGCAACGAATTCTTTTGGAATCAAAATTGCTGTATTGATATTCAATTGTGCGATTGCCGTGTCGTAAGACATTGTGGTGGATAAGGACGCACAATGTCCAAGACCATTCAAGATATCAATAAGGCCAGAACAACCTGATATTTGTCTGACGGAGACAGCCAATGATAGGGACTTTGGCGTTTGGGTCTTTCCTCTACTGTTATTACACACAATGTCTTGGCAGATTGAAAACACCTTAACGGCTAGTTGCTCGTCTAGATCAACATATTATGACTCCTCTGGATCATCCGAGTAGCCAAGCAACCTAGCAACAAAATTAAATAAAAGAGGAGACAGTTTTCTTTACACTTTCGCCGGTTATGTCAGATGCTAAAGGAGGCCAATGATCATACCATGATTCTTGATGCCGACGAATATTCTCTTTCAATGTAAGCGCAGATAAATATAGTTCCCTTAAGTTTGGAACCATCTTGTCATTTTTCCTTAGGGTATCTTGATTTAATTCACCCATTTCTTCATCTTCCGTCTCATCCAAATCGCTTTGCTCCTCCGTAGTCAATATCATCTCTGCTACATTTCCACGACTTAGGTCTTCTGCGTAAACAATCTCACTTCTGTTCCTGACCTTTGGTGTACGGAAAACGAGTTGCGGGAATCTTTCTTGCAGTCTTGCTTTTAAACGAAATGTTCGGTAGTTTGATGCGTCTTCATTTTCCAAATCTTTAACGATCTTTACAAATTCATTCTTTAGTCTATTCACGTAAAAGATGTTGTGGTCGTCGATGATGTTTTTCTTCACATAAACACAAAAAGAATCAAAAGACTTGCTATATCTCCGTTCTTCAAATCCTTCCTCCGTTACATTCATGTGCTCTACGGGAGATACGTAGCGCTTGTAACAGCGTTTATGGTCCTTTACCTCTACAGCAACAGAGTCCTTGTTTAAAATGTGAAGAAGAATCCGCTCGTCATTTTTCTTTGTTGCAGCTTCTCGTAGTTTCCCTCCATAGTTTCCGCGGAGACTAAGCGGTCGCTATTGCGAAAAAACTGCTGGTCTACAGAGATGACAACAAGTAAATTTGTATAAGGTAAGTTAAAAACTATTATATTACGCTTTTATAACTTAGTTCTGCAATTCCGGTGTAACGCTCTAACCAACTGAGCTACAGAGTCTAGTTGCTGAATATTATGTCATGCTAAATATTCCATCGAAGTGCCGTTTTCGCTTATATCTTGCAGGTTATATCTCGCTAGAATCTTTGAACAACGAGGAGTATTTTGGTGTATAGTTTGTTGTTAAAGCACGTCTAAAACTCGAGTTATTAAGCCGGAAAGTTGGCGTACGTATTAATGTCAGCCATGTTGGATTTCATTTCAATTAGTCTGAATATTGCAGGAATCAAACTCCAACCACAAAAGTCAAAATCCCTTACCCTGTTTTTGTAAATATTGACAAGAGTTGAAGCTCTGTAGGCGAGTGGAGGTACAGCGCTTGACCATCGCATCCAAATTTGAACGTTCGTAAAAATCTACAAGATAAAATGAACATGTTACACGTGGTAATTTTCGCTGTAACTTGCAACGCAATTTCAGACACAGAGCGATGTTAGGTAAAAGTATATTCACAGAGAAATTGTGAGCATGAATCTCGTTTTACTTTGCCGATATATTTCTTGCTAAACATGCCCGGAAGGCAACAAAGAAATGAATGAGATCATGAGAATGAAAATATCGGTGAAGTGAAACACGGGCCATTTCTACATAACATGGCTCTGTGCAGAAATTGCGTCGCAACAAAAACATGGCGTAAACACAGCATGTATATAATGTCCACGAGCAGTACAAACAATTACAAAATTCATTACTTCTTCATGGAGAAAATTAAAAATGCTTTCAGATGTACACAAAACGTAAGTGGCCAACTGCTATTTAATCGATAATATTTCCCTAATTTCCACCAGAAACAGTTCGCCGTAACGGTTAAAATAGCCGTCATACTGCCATAAAACAAAGGGCCTAAGTTGAATTTTTCGCAACTGCTCCTGGCTATAGGTCTAAAAAATGTATATCAATTTCCGTTCGAGTATTCCATCTACTAACATCTTCTACTATTAATCCTATCGAACGAGATACCGAGAAAAATCTTGATATTTACCCATACACCATATACTGGCATCACTCCCATCTTGTATACCGAACTTGCGGTTAATGCTCAGCAACTGGACTCTGTAGCTCAGTTGCATGGTTAGAGCGCTGCACCGGAATCGCAGGGCCGCAGGTTTAATTCCTGCCAGAGGGCCTAAGTTGCATTTTTGGCAACTGCTCCTGGCTAGGTCTAAAAATGTATATAAATTTCCGTTCGAGTATTCCATCTACTAACATCTTCTACTGAAAAATTCAACAAGAACTTCGGCCATTCGCTCGAAACGTCGAAATTCCTGTTGTATTTTGCAGGTAGTTTGATCTTAAAGACCTACAGCTTATCGCGTATATAGACGATATATCGACGTATAGCTACACTGGCACCACGTGTTCAAGATATTCTTACAGACACAGCCTACTAAACATGGCGATGTACTACAACGATAGTATTTTCAACTTACTTTCCCCGCAGTGATGGGAACTCCCATTGAGCAGTCAACAACGGAGTCAAACTTGGTAAACTAAATGCCAGAAGATGACCACTTTCACACAGACACACCAAGCAACTGTTGCCTACATTTTCATGCCTTCCGCTAGAATTTTAAATCCTTATGATAGAGATTTTCCCGAAAGCACTACAGTAGCACTGATAACGTTGCCTATTCACCTAAATACACGGTGATTGCTAACGTCTTGAGCGTTTAGAACGTCACCGTGAAACAATAAAAGCGATGTCTCTGAACAAATTCTTATGATTTGTTTCACTGTTAGTATATGCGTATTAGTGACCGGTCGAAAACAGATTTTGACCGAGCTAAAATCCAGCTGACCGGTCATTTTGACCGGAGACCTATCGGCCGTTATTTTGAGTCCTGAGTAATCCCCATAAACAGCCTCGTTCTCGCTTATATCTTGCGAAAGACTTGCAGATATGAGCTCTATCTTTTTCTGGAACGAGAACTTCAGTCACGGTTGGTTTTTGGGAATAAGAGAATTGTATTGAAGATGTGAATAATATATTCTGTTGTTTGACGTGCATGGCTACGTGATGTGTTTTTGATTTAACGTATTTTTAACGGGAGCTAGCATTTTGGTGTGAAGGGCCGAAGGCAGATGCAAATCGTCTTCATGTCATTTCTATTATACAATGGTTCCATTTCTAAGGTTGTGACTGACTCAGGACATCATGTAAAGTCCAGTGATTGTCGATCTTTCAAATAATCGAACGGTTAAACAACTGTCTTTAAGACGGCGACATAGGTCACAGCTGGGAACCTCTTGGGACTTAGTTTAGTAAATAGGACCTGTTAAACATTTTTCAAAAATTCTAGCGTGGCATATTCATGAGATATGTGCCTAGCTCTCTCCGTTTAGGATGTGTTTGGCTGTTTGATGAGAAAAGCGAAAAGAACATGGCGGAAATTGACGTTCAAAGACGCGAGCGTAAAATTTACGGTCGAACTGATGCTAGAAGGCAAACTGATGCGCGCGAATAATTATTGTGGGGGCAATTTGCGAATTGTGCTAAGCCTTTTCACTTCCAAACACTCCCCAGGGTTCTCAGTCAAGTGCACCAAGCATTGCAAAAGTTACCAGAAAATACGCTATATAACTTACCTTCAATAGAAATGACATCAGATTTAAGAACGGATTTGTTCTCTGAAAGATCTTTCTTGGAAAACCGCGCATGAGATGGTAGGCAGTGAACCTTTAATACAAGATAAAATTGTTATATAGCCTATAATATGACCTTTTTAAAACATGCAAGTCAACTGCCTTGTCACTTAACTGATTCAACGGAGATTTGCGCAAGTAGGGACGCTCCAAATTGATTGTTTTAGCGATTAAAAAAATTGTAAATTTAATATGAAATAACTTTAAAACGAAAGTCAAATGCATTAAAATTAGTTCAATAAGTCATTTCATTCCGCCTTTTGACTACATTTCTAAACGTACTCCAACTTCAAACATTTATATCTCGCTTAATATTGAAGGAAAGTTAAAATGTTGCATATCAAAATTTTAGTTAACCTGTTCTGAATATAGTAAAACTTATTTGAATGTAATAGCTGCTTTAGTTTTTACGTTACATTAAATCAAACAGCGAACATTTTTTCCGACATCCGGTATAATTCGTGTAGAGCTAGAGCACTGATCTGAAAACAAGGACTGGATAGTGCATCTACCACCACAAATCTACTGTGGTGTTGGGAACATGTATAAAGAGCTTGTATAAGTTTCTAGTTATTGGTGGGAAAGGACAAATATTGTCTAGATAAGAATTTATCATCAGTGGCCTCTCTTTCTTCCTAAATTTCCAGGTGAATAACTAATGAGGTCACACCAATATGGCCGCCATAAGCCTCATTATGTGGTGTTTAAAACGTTCTAAAACTCATTAGAAGAGATGTTGGAAGCTATATTTCTTAAGTTACATACTATAGGAAAATATATTTGCTTTACACTGTAGTATAACTAATTTAAACAGCTAACTATTTGACTAGTCAAGAATTTGACAGATTTATAAATCTGATCTCATTAAAAAAATTCTGGCTTCAAAATTGGCTCATTGAATTCACTAGGATGCTCTATCCAGTCCTTGCTTTCAGATCAGTGGGCTAGATAAAGAACCCGTCCAAAATTTGCATGTTGGATCTGCGCGCAGGCGCGACTATGGAATAATAATTGAATGGTAATATTCACCTCAGCTTCTTTGTCCGTACATACAACGAGAAAATGACGTTCTTCGCTTTTGTCGTTGGACGATACAGCTGTACATGAGCCGTCTGGTATGCCTATATATGATTTAAAGCACATTGGCACAGATTAAATATAAGGAACTCGCGCGAGATTTTCGCGTGATCTTGTACCCACTTTTTAATTCTCGATTGCGCGCATGCCCGCGTGTCATGCGCACGTTCAACCTTTAACGTGCGACCTATAAAGCTGGTTGTTTAACATGTTTTGTATGTCATTATAACAAGTATTCAAAACAAATTTCAAGTCGATACAATTATTCCCTCGCGAGTTAAGAAGGTTTGAATAATTCATATTGCTGACGTCAGCATTGTTTTCAAACGCCGTTAAAAGCTACGCAACCCAGTCAACTTTGAGATCAGCGTACCTGCACTAGTCCAGAAATAAGATGGCGATGAAAACAGATATCCCTCTTTGTCCAACACAGAAATGCTGTCCACCTCACCTTTGTGAGCAAACACGAGACCTTGGAAATAAAGTGAGATTTAGACATTTCATTTTTGCGTTACAAATTTACTCAAATCATGATATTATTAAAGCGCTACTAACCCCCAAAATTATTTTTATATATGTGTAATATTTGTATCATTCTGAGAAGAAATGCGATATATCTTTATAGTAAAAATCCTCATCTTGATCAACTTTTTCACTGTCAAAGTTTCCGGATATGATGTCATTAGATGAATTTTAGCATCAAAAACAAAGGAAAACTAATTTAAAATTCACCTTATGACATCATATCCGGTAACTTTGACAGTGAAAAAGTTGATCAAGATGAGGATTTTTACTACTAACATGGGTTTAAGTTCGAAATAGTGGCGAGTTTACTAAATAACGGGGTTCTATCGAATACACACGTTCAAAATATTGCACTTCTTACCTGTATTAAAGGTCAACACTGGCTGTGTCTGTCTCTGTTCACCAGCTGGTGGAAAACTCGCAGCAAATAAAACAACATTTCCGAGACTTGTTCCAACCCAAAGACACGGACCAACAAGATGCTCTTTAACAAACGTATTGAAAAACAAGTACTTAATACTACTGATGCATGTGAAAACATGGACTGGATAGTGCATCTGCTATGCATAAATGAAGCCAATGGCGGCCATATTGGTGTGACCACCACAGATCTACTGTGCTGTTGGGGACATGTTTAAATAGCTTCTATAAGTTGCTAGTTATTGGTGGGAAAGGACAAATATTGTCTAGATAAGAATTTATCATCAGTGGCCTCTCTTTCTTCCTAAATTTCCAGGTGAATAACTAGTGAAGTCACACCAATATGGCCGCCATAAGCTTCATTATGTAGTGTTTTACACGTTCTAAAATTCATTAGAAGAGATGTCGGAAGCTATGTTGGATGTTGGAGTCATTACCTCCTTTCTTGGTGAACGTGTACGCACAAGTCAGACATAAAATATTCTCTGTTGGACCATCTGTACTCGATTGGCTTTGAATGCCATCCGTGTTTGTGACGTCGTTCTCGCCCACCGCGTCTAGAGGCTTGGATATAGTCCGCATCACCCGGCGACGTGTTGTGGACGATTTGAAATCTCGTTGTTTCTTGCCCCCTGGTGACTCTACCTCGGGCGGGGCACAGCTCGGGGTGCGTGGGGTTAGTGGGGTACTAGGTGTTGAAGGGATCTTCGACACTGAGATAAAATGAAATATTTATCAAGTTTAACCCATTAACTGGCAGTACCCTACACCTGACGAGTAAAATCGTCTGGCGTTAAACAAAGTAAAATACTAACGTAGGGCGTATCTGGGCGCATTGCAAGCTAATGGGTTAACAAGAGACACTGGCAGATAGTTTTGTTAACCAAATAGATATTTGATTGGGCCGATTTATGCTAATTGTTTTCCATTTCAAAAATGCTTATTCAACTTCAAACATCTGCATCTCGGTCAATATTGCATCAAATGAAATAGTGAAACTTAGCATATAGTGAAACTTATTTGAGTGAAAAACCTGTTGTAGTTTTTGCGCTACACTAAATCAAACACCGTCAGTTTTTGTTCCATTTATTTATTCATTGTTTTACAGTGACGTGATGTAACGACTACAACGGTCAATTCATTCGAGCCAGACGATTTGTTCGTGTGAATGGGAAAGGGTCCAGGGTTAATGGCTATATTATAACCAAACTACAATATTATATAAACACATACCAATGAGATCAGAAGGATAGAACGTCGAAATTAATTTGTTTTGCGTCGTATCAATTAAAACAAGAAAATTTACACTTCCAAACGCCATCCTGAAATGGAAAAGAATACGATTAGGTTAGGATGTGAAAAATAATGAAATTCGTTTCCTGAAGGGATTTTAAACCATGCATTGTTCCTTGCAAACTTTACTACAAGTTACGGTAAATTTGCGATGCAGAATCTATGAATTCGTGCTAGTGTCTGCAAATCTACAACAAAAAGCTTGTATATTCGCGTCAATGTTGATAATGATGATGATAAACTATATTTAACCACGCTGACATTGTCAGCTACAGCTGTTTAATTCCCAAAGGTGGAAAAATGTGATTTCGAACACTCCTTTTTCATCGGATCGTATTGGGCCATTATTGATTGCAGTGATACAAAAAGGTGTCATTTGACAGCTAAAAGCTTGATCTTTATTTGTGTGAAAAAGATAAATATATAAACTAAATATTGTGCGCGAGATAACATGCCAAAGCTGGATTACCCTTTTTTTATACATCCTGTATTATACAAATACTTACATTCCAAAAGCAGAGCTCATTGTAAGATAGCACAAAGGTACAGCATTGCCTGTCATTTCGCAACTGCAGCACAACTGCCCTTGGAAGCCAGGTGGTCTTTTACTCAATCCCAATTTAGGTCGCCATGACTGAACCGTACGGGATGTCGGGGACAGTAGGGGGACTTTGTCATCACTGGCTTTACTATCCTCGTCATTCTCTGTGGTATCCGCAATATCCTCTGCTGTCCCTCCCGGCTTGTCGTCATGTTCTAAAATGTCGTCGTTAGATTCTGGGGAATTCTTGACCTCCTGTTCGGGAGACTTTTCTGTTGTGATTTCAACTGGGAGCATCTGCAGAAATTAGATCAAATAAAATTTCATAGTAGAAAAATAGCAATCTTATATATTTTCTTTAAAAACAACCCATAATGCCGACCCTATCTATATAATAGAATTACAGATACTAAAGTTTATCCCAGAGTACAAAATAATGCACATTATTTAACCTACTGTATGCAATCACTCGTTTGTAATAGTATTCGTAAGTCCTTCATCCGTTACGGTATCAATGAGCGCTTCTCTTACATTTAACTCTCATTTGTCCATGCCTGCCATCAGCAGACATTGACAGAAATTCTTTGTCTCATCTCATACATAGTTCATATTTTCTCCTATTTATGTCTTTTTTACCTTTTATTCTATGTTAACTCATTAACTGGCAGTACCCTACCACTGACGAGTAAAATCGTCTGGTGTTAGACAGAGTAAAATACTAAAGTAGGGCGCATCTGGGCGCATTGCCAGCTAATGGGTTAATATATTTTGTAATGTGATTGGCATATTTGTTTATAGTTTGTTTTGACTAAACCCATCTGATTGGTTTATTTTTATCACTTGATCGCTATTGTATACACTACAAAAGCACGTGTTTTTCCCCGACCCACGCTGCTAACTGCATGACGAAGGGCCTTTGCTCGAAACCTCGACGTTCTAGTTGAGTCTTTCAGGTACACACGTAAAAATCTCACATCTTTTCAACAAGATGTGTTCGCAACAGACTTGTAGCAAGCTTGTCAACAAGTTGTAGCAATGCCGTCATTGTATCAAGTTGCTACAAGGTTGTCACTCACAGCTTGTTAAAGCTGTTGAATTGCAGGACGATAGCAAGTTGTTGAAACAGCTTGTAACAAGTCTGTTGAGTCAACAACCTTAGATTGATCCTGAAGACAGGAAGCTCATTTTGCAAACATATATAGTGTCGTTATACCAACGAATATAGAAGAATTTTAAAACGTGTTACATACCACGAGTTCCATCGTTCGTTCATTGTTATCAAACGTGAAATACAGTACATGGTTGGCAGCGTTCACTAAAGCCAGGGTGCGGCTGTGAGCACAAAGTTGTACCATGTGGATAGCGAGAAAATCAAAGTCTTCGTCAAAAAATTCCTCTGACGTGCTCTCCTTACTGCCACTGCTGTCTGTTCTTGAAGCTTTCTTCTTCTTGTGAAAGTATTTGTGGGTTGATAACTTGGCAGAGAGGGTAAACATGCCTAGAGAGGTATTAGATATATTTTATCCCTAATGATTAACAATGATTAATGGTCGAACCTCCATAATACGGACACCTAAGGGACAGAGGAAAATGTTCGTATTAGAGAGATGTCCATATTGGAGAGGCGTTCGCATTAGAGAGATGTTTGTATTAGAGAGGTGTCTGCATTAGAGAGATGTCCATATTAGAGAAGTGTCCGATTAGAGAGGTGTTAACATTGGAGAAATACCCGTATAAGAGAGGTGTTCGTATTAGAGAGGTGTCCATATTTAAGAGGTCTCCGTATTAGAAAGATGTCCGTATTAGAGAAGTGTCAGTATTAGAGAGGTGTCCGCATAATAGAGGTGTCTGTATTAGAGAGATGTCCGTATTAGAGAGATGTCGGTATTAAACAGGTATCCGAATTAGAGAGATGTATGTATTAGAGAGGTGTTGTATTAGAGAGATGTCCGTATAAAAGAGGTGTTCGTATTAGAAAGGTGTCCGTATTAGAGAGATGTCTGTATTAGAGAGTTGTCCGTATTAGAGAGATGTCCGTATTAAAGAGATGTCCGTATTAGAGAGATGTCCGTATTAGAGAGATGTCCGTATTAAAGAGATGTCCGTGTTAGAGAGATGTCCGTATTAGAGAGATGTCCGTATTAAAGAGATGTCCGTGTTAGAGAGATGTCCGTATTAGAGAGATGTCCGTATTAGAGAGGTGTCCGTATTAGAGAGGTGTCCGTATTAAAGAGATGTCCGTATTAGAGAGATGTCTGTATTAGAGAGATGTCCGTATTAGAGAGATGTCCGTATTAGAGAGATGTCCGTATTAGAGAGATGTCCGTATTAGAGAGATGTCCGTATTAGAGAGATGTCCGTATTAGAGAGGTGTCCGTATTAGAGAGGTGTCAAAGTAGAGAAAAACAAAAAAGCCCGCGAAAATTTTTCACTGAGTCCACGGTGCCATATTATGAAAGCTCAGCGTAGTACGAGTACTTGATGTTGTGGTGCCAAAGTGTCCCTCCGATACTAATGCCAGATATAAATAATGAACACCTAGTTATGATTTTACACAACGGAACATCTATTTCCTCGATTGAATTTTTCTTACCTGATGAAGCGTCCCAAAATTTGACTGTACCATCTGCATGTCTAAAAATAGAATTTCACGGAATTAAACGTTAATTATAACAAAAAATACTCCCAATAGTAACTAGAAATGAGCCGGTCATCGATTTTCTATCGGTAGAAGCCGACAATGGGTAGCTTTAGGCCGTTCCCATTAAGGCAATAAAGTAAAACAAATGTACACACCCTGTGATTATAAGATCAACTGAATTGCTATCAACATTGTCTCCTAATGTTCCGCCATTGATCGGCCAATTCTAAAAGTAGATTGATAAATCAATAATTAAAGAATTAAATAAGCCAAAAACATGCGTAACAACACGTTTCAACACTACAGTCTAGTGTCTACAAATTACATTCTGCTGTTAAACTGTACAATCATGTCACATCCTGACAAATTGAAAAAAAAAGTATCCAAAAAGTAAAGCCAAAAGAATTTAAGGACTTTCAACTTTCAAGAACCTCTTAATAAATTCAACTACTTTCGAGGCCTTGAATTTTTGTTTTCAAATTCAAGGACTTTCAAGTTTTGTACTAATCTTACATATTCATCGCATTAAATTGCATTTTCGTATATATAAATGAAACAGGACAAACCTCAGAAATTGGCATTCTATATTTCGATCCAGTAGCGTGAAGATCTTCGAGTAATGATGGGCGGCACTGCCCGAGATAGTCAGTAAATGTCACAGGAGATTCATGGAGAGAGAACTCGTAAGGAATATCAAATGTCGACATGCTTAAAGAAAAGTTGAAAGTGTTCGTAGATGGAATACTCGAACGAAAATTTATATACCTATTTTAGACCTAGCCAGGAGCAGTTGCGAAAAATGCTACTTAGGCCCTCTGGCAGGAATTGAATCTGCGGCCAAGAGGACTAAGTTGCATTTTTCGCAACTGCTCCTGGCTAGGTCTAAAAAAGGTGTATAAATTTTATGAAACCTTTTTTGTATCACTGCGATCAATAACGGCCGAATACGATCCGATAAAAAAGGAGTGAATGAAATCATATTTTTCCGCCTTTGGGAATTATAAACGTCCTTCGAATTTTTTACTATTTGCCCAAATGATGGTTGCTTATTCTTAAAACGTTCAGGATTGCCAGTTCAGTCTACGAACTTCCTGTTTCGTAAAATCGCCGAAAATATCGAAGCTTTTAGCAGATAGGCAATGCACATGGATAGTTTCTCTACTTTTTGAGAGTATAAAACAAATTACACAGCCCAATATCTTTTAAAATGTTTTCTAAATACTTCTTGGTGCTTTCTTTTGTTTCATAACAACAGTATTAAAGTTTAAACAAGAAAATTCAAGAATTCCAAACGCGACCTCGAACGCGACTATGAAATAACATAGTAAAGTTACATAATTAAAACGCATCTAAAAATGATGCGTTCTACTAAAATTTCTCTTCTGCCGTTATTACTCGCGCTAAAGATACAAACAACCACTTGTTCGAAAGAAAAATGAACGAGCTTTAAAACAAGACTTAAATAATCTTTTCAAGGATCTTACCCCCGCTTTACAGTATATTGTTTAAAAGACGTCAACATCTACTTACTGACTAACGGCGGAGTTACTTAAATCGTAAACAATCAGCTCTGTTTGCAGAAGGACAATAATACCAAGGGCATCGTCTTCATCTGAAAAATATTAAAAGCATCAGGAACTTGGCCAGGATTAGCAATCTACCCATCAAAAAGTGTTACTGCTGCACTAGGTCTGCACTCCCATAAAAAACAATGTTTCCCTTGGTCAAGATATGTGCAGTGACTGTTGAACGTCGATATGTTATAGCAAAATAGGGCGCATCTGGGCGCATTGCAAGCTAATGGGTTAACAAGAGACACTGGCAGATAGTTTTGTTAACCCATTAACTGGCAGTACCTATATCAAACAAATCTACTTGTATCGATCTACTATAGTACAAATAACATGAATTACACTATACATGTACGTCATGTTATTTACACTATAGTGGATCGATACAGAAAGACATTGAAAGAGAAACTTGACGCAAGTCTAGCCAAGCCAATGATTGGTAGTATAAGAATTATATTCTAGATTTTTGAGCATCTCGCTCCATAGAACTGAATGTTGAAGACTTTTTGTATAAGATATGTCTAAAATATGTATAAAATTTTCGCTCGAAATTTCCATCTACGAACGTCTTCAACGTTCAGTTCTATCGAGCAAGATGCTCAAAATTTAGATTATATTAAAGAAATACGGCGGTTGACTGTGGTGTAAAACTACCTGAAAAATACAATGAGAACTTCGACGTTTCGAGCGAAGGCCCTTCGTCGGGAACTAACTTCCAGACGAAGGGCCTTCGCTCGAAACGTCGAAGTTCTCATTGTATTTTCCAGGTAGTTTTACACCACAGTCAACCGCCGTATTTGCTATACTCTACCCACACTGGCACCACACGTTTGAGATATTAAAGAAATAGTCTATTCTTACCGCTTTCCCAAGGTGTGGCTGACATCGGAACAAAATCCACGACGGGTTTTGTGTGCAAAAGCTTCTTCGTTTTGCCCTCCATGATTGTTAAACCTTTACATTTACTGCCGTAGTGAAGACCGCCAGAAAATAGAAAACAGGACTCTCTAAAACAGAGAATAGATACTTTATGAGGGCGTTGGTTTCACAAAAGTTCAGTGCAAGAGACTCTCGACTCTGTCACCACGGTTTGATGTGAAGAGTTTTAAATGTTTGAATGGTCTATCTATGTCTAAGTTGACTTTGAAATCTCTATAGGAGATATTCGTTCGTATAACACTAGATATAAGAACAATTTATTCTTGCCCAAAGTTAAAATAAATTGGGGCAAGCAAAGGTTAGAATACCATGCCGTAAAAGACTGGAACACTCTTAATGACGAAACTAGACACTCAGACACTATTGTTCTAATGTTCTGTTTAAAACGAACTTTTTAATGCAGCTATACTCTTAAATACTATAAGGAGATAATCTTATTATGTGGATAGTTCTTAGCCTTATATGTAATTTAAATATTAGGTATAATTTTTATGACTTTTAACTTTATTGGAATTCGATGTATAATTATAGCTTTTATGAGTTGTGTTTCTATCACATTACGTGAGAGAGTCTCCTATTAAAATACTGTCATAAATAAATAAATAAAAGAATGGTTCCAGTTTGATGGTATAATATTATCGAATTCACTACAAGCCCACACTGTTTTGCGCGAGATTCTAAGATTAATTAGATTATAATCCGGCCACGCTTCATTGCCGCGTTGTAAAACTTAGAATGTGCGCTTTAAGCGTTTTAGATTATACGTGAAACGGGTGCACGACTGCACGGTGAACTATAATAGGCCCTCTGGCAGGAATCGAACGCGCAAGATGAACAAAATTTAGAATATTTACCCTTTTACCAAATATTGACATCACCCTGGTATATATACATAAACTTATGGTTAGCTCTTAACAACTGGACTCTGTAGCTCAGTTGACGGAACCACCGGAATCTCAGGGCCGCAGATTCGATTCCTGCCAGAGGGCCTAAAGTTGCATTTTTCGCAACTGCTCCTGGTTAGGTCTAAAAGCATGTATATAATTTTCGTCCATCTACAAACACCATCAACAAATGCCCTTCAAGATAAAACTTTCCTATATGCATTACCTGACCAAACAAACTCTATTGATTGGTGAGCATACTGTCGTTTGCAAGCCATCACCTTTCGTTTTACCTACAACATTCATAAATCACAATAATTCATAAGTTTGCTATTACATTAAAGCTTAAGGGCCTGTTCATATGATTCCGCTTAACGAGACGTCTCGCCTACCTATGATCTCGCCTCCTAGTAATTTTACGAGACAAATTTACATCGCGTTCATATGAGAAAGCGGGCTGGCCCGCTGGGGGAGATCTCGCCTGATGAAAAATTTTCCATATGAACACCCCAGCCCGCTTACCGGGATGAAATCGAGAAACCAAATTTTCGATATTGCCACTTTTTTATATGTTGCTAAACCAAGCCTTTTTGTTGTTTTGTTCACAAGCAAGTTTGTAACCAAAGCCTCTGAAAGACTCCTAGAGAAAAGCAGCCAATCAAGCACAGCATGTGCATAGCAGATACACTATCCAGTCCTTGTTTTCAGATCAGTGATTTCAAGCAATAAATTTCTACCATTATACACGGTAAAATGTTGTCAATAGACAATTTGCATTATAGACTAATTTTTTATCTAGGCAAAAAAAAAGTATATTGCCGGAAAGAACATACTAAAACTAGTAAAATTGCAAAGTTTGGTTGCGAAATGTTGTAAAATGCGGAAAATATAGCCTTGCAAAGATTGTAAATTTTGTATACTTTTGTATATTACGTGCGGAAATTCCTACCACATTTCGGCCCAAATGTGGTAGGAATTTCCGCACGTAATACAAAAGTATACAAAATTTACAATCTTTGCAACGCTATATTTTCCGCATTTTACAACATTTCGCAACCAAACTTTGCAGTTTTACTAATCTTATTTTGTTCTTTGTAGCTGTTCAGATTGATTCCCTTCTCCTTGCCGAGAACAAAATTTAGTCTATAATGCAAATTGTCTATTGGTCTCTTAGTAATGGCCGCGCGGCTTCGTGTTTTTACACTAAATCCAGTACAACTCTAAATGATTGACCACAACAGATACAAAATTCACAAAAACACAATAATGACATATACCGTACCGTGTGCATGAGGTGTAAACGTCTCCAACGGTTTTTGTGGATTTTTAATATTCCAAACAGTCAGACTGCCGTCTTGATGACTTGAGACAAATTGTTTGCCATCGCTGTACCATGCGGCACTGCGGAATGATTTCTAAAATACATACAACGACTCAATTTTAAATCGCAATCGACTTCGAAAAGCGACGTTTGACACAGATACGGCAAGCCGTTTTTTACTAGGCGAGATCACCGGTAATCATTAGCGCGATATCGCCAAGGATGGCTGGCCCCCTATCATATAAATCAACAAAAACAATTCTTAATAGGGATTGAAATAGCACGCGGGATCTCGCCTAGGAGGGACAGTCCTTCAATATGTAAAGCTCATAGAAACAGGGGCTTCCTTTGGCTTTTAGCCGAACATTTCTGCCTGACGGTGGCTCGATTAACCGCCCCATTTTGAGAATAGTTACGGCGCTTATTCAAAGGTGATGCTGTTTGATATTCTGCTCTCATAAAAGCTTTGTTACGCGGGAAAACTTTTGGCGACAACTTGCAATGCAAATGAGGTTATAACGTAATTTGATTGGTTCTGTAACGACTTGAATTGCAAGTTGTCGCCACTGATCTGAAAACAAGGACTGGATAGTGCATCTGCTATGCATGAATGAAGCCAATGGCGGCCATATTGGTGTGACCACCACAAATCTACTGTGGTGTTGGGGACGTGTTTAAAAAGGTTCGAACAGTTTCTAGTTATTGGTGGGAAAGAACAAATATTGTCTAGATAAGAATTTATCATCAGTGGCCTCTCTTTCTTCCTAAATTTGCCGGTGAATAACTAATGAGGCCAATATGGCCGCCATAAGCCTCATTATGTGGTGTTTAAAACGTTCTAAAACTCATTAGAACAAATGTTGGAAGCTCTATTTCTCAAGTACATAGGAAAAGATATTTGCTTCATAGTATAACTCATTTAAACAGCTAAAAATTTGACTAGTCAAGAATTTTACAGATTTATAAATCTGATCTCATTAAAAATATTCTGGCTTCAAAGTTGGCTCATTAAATTCAATAGGATGCTCTATCCAGTTCTCGTATTCAGATTAGTGGTTGTCGCTAAAAGTTGTCCCATGTAAGCGATGTTTAATTGGCGGACGGGGGGGGACTTCAACGAGTAAATACGACCTGCGGGGACAAAAACACTCATAGTCTATTACCTGTGGAGATTGAAAGCGTTGATCCACAATTTTGTTCTTCAAGTCCCACAATACAATCAAACCTGACTCATAACCAAGCAGTAACTATAAATATTACAAATTATATATATACAGTCAACCTGTATTAGGCGACCACCCTTGGGGAATGGGTTGCTGGGGAATGGGTTGCTGGGGAATGGGTTGCTGGGGAATGGGTTGCTGGGGAATGGGTTGCTGGGGAATGGGTTGCTGGGGAATGGGTTGCTGGCAGCTTAATGCAGGGTGGTCGTTTAATGCAGGCTCACTAAGAATATACTCTGGGCGTGGTCAAGTTATCCTTCTATTTAATTAACTATTTAAATAAAGTGTAGTCGGAAAAGATAGCTACAAAGTTGTTAGAGACGTAAATTGCAAATTAAACATATCGAGTAAGTAAAGAACAGATCAATGTAACAACAAAACAAATTGCAGAATCCTTTTCGATAAAAGCCTCCTGTATAACACTGATATAGCCTGTGGTAAACCAGGTTTCAGGTTACCTATTCACTAGAATCACTATGCTTTATTCCCAGATGTATTCATATTGATCTGCAATTGAAAATCTGAAATTTTTCTTGACAAAACAACCAAGTGAAGCATTGAAAGCACCATGTAAATAGGCTCACTAAGAATATACTCTGGGCGTGGTCAAGTTATCCTTCTATTTAATTAACTATTTAAATAAAGTGTAGTCGGAAAAGATAGCTACAAAGTTGTTAGAGACGTAAATTGCAAATTAAACATATCGAGTAAGTAAAGAACAGATCAATGTAACAACAAAACAAATTGCAGAATCCTTTTCGATAAAAGCCTCCTGTATAACACTGATATAGCCTGTGGTAAACCAGGTTTCAGGTTACCTATTCACTAGAATCACTATGCTTTATTCCCAGATGTATTCATATTGATCTGCAATTGAAAATCTGAAATTTTTCTTGACAAAACAACCAAGTGAAGCATTGAAAGCACCATGTAAATTCAGTCTGGCCGTTTAATACAGGTTAATCCGTTCAATGGGACCACAAACAAGTCGTTGCAGGTGATTTATTAGAAGTGGCCATTTAAATATTACTGAGCCCACAGTAATTGACTGTTGCGGTTAGCCTGCCTAGTCTAGGATGGCCGCTTAATACAGGTTCGACTGTATCACAATTCTAACTACATAAGATGTCTAATAAAAGAAAACAATCACAAACCTTATTTGCATCTTGTGGATTTTCATTGATGTCATAAAGCGGCCCAGGGTGTTCTTTCTGCGACCTACGATGCAAATTAATAGCTATTTATACAGAAACCCATAACTTTCCTATCAGATCGCCGCTGATACAAAACGCCTTTTAAAAACTAAGTAAGTAAGTAAGAAAGCAAGCAAGCAAGTAAGTAAGTACATAGATAGCTAGGTAGGTAGGTAGGTAGGTAAGTAAGTAAATAGGTAGGTAGGTAGGTACGTAGGTAAGTAAGCAAGCAAGTAAATGGAGGTGTGCAAATCATCCTTACTTGGAGCTGAGCTGAATTACAAAGGACGCAGCTCAACTTAATCGAGAGGAAAGCTTGTAAAAGGCGCCACCATATGACTCATGCCTGATCAGGGAGCACAGCTATGATGGAAGGGTTAGTTTGGGCTTATCCAAACCCACACTGTCCACATACCCTGCGGGAGGAAACCGGAGTACCTGGAGAAAACCCATGACTTTCGGTAGAGCATTGACCGACTCTTTTCACAGTGTCATGAGTCGGCAGCAAGCATCGAACCTATGATCTGACAACTGCACCACCAAAGCCCCATGTAAAAGGTTTATGTATTCAAATACTTGAATCTGGCAACTTTAACAAATCCGGAATCTTTTGTTCTAGAAAAACGGCGTCTGTATCAACTTTACCTTTCTATTGCTTTATTCCAATGGATGGTGTAGCCAGATAGTTGAAATGATTCAACATTTACAAAATGAACATTGCCAGCCTTCGTTCCCAAGTATATCCACTTACTTTGAAATGAAACATTCACACTGGATATGCTAAAGAAAGACAGTACGCCTTGGTTGGTACAGCAAAACTATGCCATACGTCACTTGGAAATATTTTTAATCCCAACAGCCAGGATTCTGGACTATCTACGACTGGATTATACCCTATTAATTTATCACAACCGACAAAATGATTGGTGGAATTTTTTTTACCTGTCTCGTTTGTAGTTAAAATGTAGCGAATGAACTATGGCTGGTTTTCTATGACGTAGATTCCATAAATGTAGAGAGTCATCAGAACAGACACTAATCAAAGCACCCTTAGTGGAACAAAGAAAAATAATCTTATGAATCAACATATTTTCAATCATGGATTATTCTCATTGTGTCTCCTGCTACACACGTACAAATCTGACGTCTTGTCAACAAGATGTGTTCGCAACAGACTTGTGGCAAGCTTGTTGACAAGTTGTAACAATGTTGTAATTTTATCAAGTTGCTACAAGCTTGTCACTCGCAACTTGGTAACAAGTTGTTGAATTGCAAAATGATAACAAGTTGTTGAAAAAACTTGTAACAAGTCTATTGGGTCAACAACCTTGTAGCAAGCTGTCAACAAGCCGATAACAACTTGTCAAACAGCTGGGAACAAGCGGTGCGAACACATCCTGATAACAAGTTGTTGAAACAGCATTGGTACAAGTCTGTTGCAGGTTTGTTACAACGTAGAGTACGCTTCTTTTATACCTCCCCCCTCTCCCAAAGTGGACGCCAAAATTGTTGACCCTCGGTTCATTTAAATGATGCTGGATCTATCGTCAACATTTTAGACTCCCCCCACCCCTAGTGTACGGTTTGTACGTTTGTAAAAATGTTGATAATTATACAGGATGACCTCTAAATACATCACTGACCTCGTTAATTAAAAACAACAGCTTCTGTACAGCAACTTTCTTATCATGTGAGACAGTACATTGAAGTCCTGGCTGACCATAACTGCAACTCTTGTTAAGGTTTCATGTACACAATATCTGATACCAGGACTATCGATTTAACATGCTGAGCAGTGTCCAAGTGGCAGGGGCGTAACTATGGCCTAAGCTTCGGTGGTGCAGTCGTCAGAGCAAGCGCATTTCACCTCTGAGATTGTGGTACTAACTTTCAAAATTGGATACCAGTTTCAAAAGCCTGGTATACATTTTAGATACTGCTAAAAACAAACTAACAAACTAACAATTCACTGAATGTCCAGCAGAAATTACTTCCTATAAATATAGAACATTATCTCTAAAATTATAAAATATTTTAACACTTAAAACACTTAATATACAATTTATTAATTTTATTAACAAATGAAATATAATACTCGACAACATACTGTACATACTGTTTAGCTGCTTTTAGATTTTGGGCTTTTAGCAAAACTATAAATTGCAACTAATGCATTTTTTTGAGACGAAACTAAGACAAATTAAATAATTGCGTTTTAAATATAAAATGAAATATTCGATTACAGTTTAAAAGTATTTATAAACACAAGAGAATAATTTAACAGGAGCAAAATTACTACAAATTTGCCACATTTTATAAAGCGATGTTTGTCGAGTTAATACCATTAGAAAAAGTAAGTAATTTAAAGGAACATGAAGCCTAAATATGGTTGGATTATTTACGTTTTTTTAAACAGCTGCAATATAAAAGACAACAAACTTTACGCAGCCAAGCTAAACGAAGCAAATCGAAGCCTAAAATGGCTAAGATTAAGAGATTATTAAGACAAAAAGATACAAATTTACACAACCTTTAGCTGTACCGATAGCTAGCAACTTCTGCAGAGGGTCGTATGCAAGACAGGTAGGTTTATAGGGAAACCCATGCAGAACAGTCTGCAAGAGAAACGACAATGTTAGCATTAATGTTTACGATAGGTCGTATTAAATACGATCATTGACATTCTATTTGTTACCTTCAACAACGAAAACTGGTCGGCTCTAAGTCTTTCTTCTATCGGTTCTTCATTTTTATTGCTATTTCCAGTGTTAAATATTAAATTTGTTACTTTAGTTTTTAATTTGCTTTGCATTGTTGATGAATATATTTGTATAAAAATATCATCATGTTTTTTCTGATTCGTATATTTGAGGGCCCCGCTCAGGCCCCGCTTGCCTGCCGCAAAAAAAACATCGTCTATTGGGTCACCACTGAGCTGTATGTATAACTGGAGGGAAGGAAGAAAATCTTTTTGGGATCACTTTAAGGCTTGGCTACTAAGAACTGAGCTATATAAGTCCTAAGGACTACTACCTTTATATATTTTAGTAGAGCCAGCGTATTGAGCACTGGTATTGAGCCGTAAACCATAGCTGTTACAGTTAGCTAAAAATTGGATTTATTCAGGGACCACGGAGCAGCAGGGGGGGGGGCTGGAGGGTTTTGGCTCCAATACATATTGTATTGTCATACATATTGTCATAAAGAAGTCAGACTGAAGAAAACATTATTATCTCGGCTATGTCTAAGCAGGCCCGCAGCTGGGGCAGGGGGCACGGCCCCCCCTGGCGAATATTTGTGCCCCCCCTGGCACAATTGTGGAACCCCAAAAAAAATAAAAAAGTAAGTTTCGGTGTGTTAAATGTGTTTTTTTGGCCAAAAATAGTGGTTTATATGGTAAATATGCAGGTTTTGTACTTAAAAAGAGATGGTAAAGGTAATAGTATCCGGGAAAATTTTTTTACTCCCCCCCGTCGACAAAAACAAAAGAAGAATTACGAACGAAAAGCAAAAGTGTGCCCCCCTAAGAATTCAGGGCCAGCTACGGGCCTGTGTCTAAGGCTTATTGTTTACTTAAATCTAGCAGGGAATCGTCGGGCTTTTGGCGCTACTTTTCAGATATCTTAAAAAGTATGAATGTTTTAATAGGTATCAAATTAGGCACTTCAATTTCTCTTCAGTCTTGGCAGTAAATACTGATTCGTTGCGTAGGTACGATCGGTATAAGTTTGGTAGTCAGCAGCTTTTCGTTTAACCAAATATTTGGAAAGAATTCTTGCGACATTGCTCTGAAATCTTCCCCTAAAGTGTATGAAATGCCATTTGGGAGACTGTAGATTTCATAATTTTCTGGGGAGCATGTCCCCATACCTCCCTAAAGTCTTGCGCCTTCAGCACTCCATACTAATGTCACTGCGCACTCGGAGATCTTTAGCTTTCCCAATCCACAAAATGCTCAGCGGTCCCTGTTTATTTCATCCGGCAGGCTATTCCATAGGGGCATAATCCTATTGAAAAACTGATTTCAAAAAGAAGATGTTCTGCAGAGGTTTGGTCATTTACAATCGATAACGTTCTTCGTCATCATCGTTCGACATCACATATCAAAGCGTATTATTAACCATATTAATCATATTAAGATTAATATGGAGTGAGTGAAAGGTCGTGTGAGTGAAAGATCGCTGCCTCGTACCCAGGCGCTCTCAGTTTGCGGCAGGCTATATAAGAGGAATACATGAAGTCAGGCTATATAAGAGGAATACATGAAGTATTGCAATGGAGGCGACGCGCGAAGGGGAATTCGCTAGCCAGTGTAATACTTCATGTAAAAAAAACCATCATACAGTACTGCCTAGAAGCAAGTTAACACTGCGGTTCGGTTGCGGTTCGTGCGGTTAGCGGGTGCGGTGCGTGCGGTTAGCGGGTGCTTTGCGTGCGGTTAGCGGGTGCTGTGCGTGCGGTTAGCGGGTGCCATGCGTGCGGTTTGCGGTTGCGGTTCGTGCGGTAATCACACGTCAAACAGAAAAACCGCTGCGTTGTGTTCCGACGGTTTCCGATACAACTGTTATTATGCGGCAAACGGACTTGTTCCTATATGGATTAATTTGTTTACTAAATTACTACCTTCTCTAATAAACTGTATAACATACAGTACACAACTAATATGAATTTATATTATGAATATAAACAGAATGAGGTGTTAAGGAAAAATATAAACTCAGACAAACAAATGTGTCACCAATACAAACCCTACGGATTTGCCGCATGATATTTGCGTGTTAGTAAACAAGAAACCGTAATGTGATAAGCGACACTTTTATAAATCTATTCAATCGCTCTACTATATTAATTCTACTTTGCTTTAAAATATGACGCAACGGTTGATAAAATGACAAGCTTGTTACACGTTGTCGACAGGCTTGCTACCGAGTATACGAGCTTGTTAAGCCAACAACTTGTGAATAATTTTACATGCGTAAATAAACCTAGTAACTTTTTGTCATACGCGTATCAGTTTAAAAGCCTGTAGAAAAGGGTTTCTCTGAATTGTAACTCGCAGTGATATATAGAACATATCATATGGAGATAGACAATACTCACAATTATATATCCTTACGCTACGTATACGCTAACCCGAATCATAGTTAATAGAGAATTTAACTATGCCCGAATAACAACTTCCGTATTTGTATTACGTGCGGCAGCCATTCTTAGCAGTGTTTATTGAACTACCATATGTCATCGTCTGCAATACTATATACAGTATCTACCTCGCATTTTCAAGATATACAAATTACAGTGAACGACTGAGATACGTACTCAATCATATATATATACGCCGCTACTACGCTTGTTCACTCAAACAAACATAATATTGTCTGTCAGTCTATTTACAAATATTTTAATTGACTCTCTACATAACAGGTATATGTCAATATTGTGAGAATTATTTCTTCAAGAGTCAGCTTACATTGCATTGTGAAACAAGCTGCATTACTTTTGCATGTCCGTCTATATCAGAACTTTGCCAAACAGTATTCCATTGACCCAGACAGCATTCCAGAATTTTTTTTACCAAATTTACAGACTAGTTATTGGGAGATTTGCTTTGAGTTTTTGTGTTTGTGTTCAATAAGCGATTTGTGTGGTAAAATTGTGCAATACGTTAGCTACGTTAAAAGACTTGCTTCGTCAAAACACACTATTAAGCTTTATAAACAAATACGACCATTTACTAAATTTTTAGGCTGGTTGCAATATACATGAAATTGTAACGCCAATGACAAAGTTGGAAATTAAACTGGCAAATTATATCGTGTGATATTCTGATTTCTAAATACTAATTTGCCCACGTAAAATTCCGAGTTCGCAAGTCGTACTGTTTTCGTGTTCCGCCGTGAGTTACGGTCAAACCTCAATACGCCCACACAACCGCGGGCGACCCGCGTGCAGCCCCCGGGGAGACCGCGGGCAACCTCCGGGCAGACCGCGGGCGGCCTCCGGGCAGACCTCGGGGCGCCTGCGGTCAAACCGCGTGTGACCCGCGGTTAACCGCGTATTTGTGTTAAGTTACTTCTAGGCAGTACTGTAGCTAATTTCTAAATAATGCTCTGGAGACGTCTGGGTACGAGGCAGGAAAGGTCGTCTGTTTTATCAGGCTAGATCTGTTTATATGATCCTCTGACGTGCGAACATATGTTCATAGAGAATACGTGTACATTATACATTTATAAATTCATTATTAATTAAGGCCTCTCTTAATTCAACCCTCCGTTTTGACAGGAAGAAATGTATTAAACCTCCCGCTCTCTATGAAGCTTCTTCTTGAATAGGCACATTCACCTTCAAATATGTCTAAAATAGATAACAGAGGAGAGCTTGATAGAAGATTTATGCTATATATGTTGGGAGAAAAAATTGCTTAAATTTATGCCTTACAATGTTAAGGGGTGTTTTTACGAGCTCTACATGAAAGGGCTGACCCTTCTAGGCAAGGTCCGGCGTGCGGATTGAAGTCCCTACTAAAACTTGCGTTCGTTTATATCAGAAGAAGGCCAGCTCTAGATCAATATTCAATTGTATTGCGTGGATAAAAATCCTGTTCGCATGTCGTATTGAGTGAAATTAACATATAAAATATCAGCATATTATATATTTGCAATCCTTGATGGGCAGAACCATACTCATAGGTCAGAAGGAAACTCATTTTAAATGACACCATTTTAAATATTCAAGCAGGCACAAATACAAGAACAGGGGAGACAGAAACCCTATAGCGATTCACCCAGTCATGGTGGACGTTCAAAAATTGGCCATTTTTGTCAGATGAAATAAGTCGACTTCATTAGCGTGGTAAGGGAAAATATAATATGGCATTTTACTAATTTAAATTAAATCCTTTTAATTTAGGAGCAAACAGAAAACCGAAACGTTTAGGGTTGAATTTTACATTAAATTGAAGAATTTAGGATGTATAATAACATACTTAGATTTTCTATTTGTATAGGTTATCATGCGATGGCGAGTACAATTAGGGATTAATTGTACGAGTGATGTTTGGAAATTTTGCCAAAATTGGACGAGCCGCCGGGGCGAGTCCAATTTGGCTAAATTTCCAAACATCACGAGTACTATTAATCCCTAATTGTACGAGCAACATCGCATGATTACTTGTTTATTATTAGCATGACAAAATTTCCGCCATTTTGTTTGTTTTGGGAAAATCATTAATTGTACTGCAGTACAATTAATGAAATAATTGTACTCCTCTCAGCCAATCAGCATCCAGTAATTTTGTCATGCTAATAATAAGGGCAATTAATAATTCTACGTTTAAAAATGTTTGAAATTTCCTTACTGTTTTTGAAATTTTGTAAAAAATATTATGACAATGTTCGTACTCTTTTTACACCGACCTTTCTTGTATTCCTTTCAGTTATGGATGGTATGACGTCATACTCATAAAGGTATCGCACCTACGGCACAAAACTCACCCAAAAACCGGTCCTTCGAACCCAAGCCTCAAAACCACCCAAACCTTAAATCCATATAATCTAAAACACACAAATGTGCGGGGATATAAAAATTGATTGACGATAGAGAATCCTGGTGGCAAAAATACAATGCCCGTGAAGCTATCACTGGATCGAACTGATCGAGT